>BLFK01001056.1:89194-102655 GCA_014634185.1 Astreopora myriophthalma | reverse complement strand
GGGGGGGGCTGAAGTTTCAGCTTGCTCTCAAAGTCCAGCTGCACAAAGACCAGCCCGACAGGAGTGAGTAGTACTTGAGCCCCATCCTTTGCCACATGCAGGAGGCTCTCCTCTAGCCAGAGGAGATCTCAGAAGTCCTGTCCAGAACTTTCCTTGCCCTCCTTGAGATGCTGGAGAAGTGAAACCAATATGGCTCAGGCTGGGTGGTCCAAAGGGTTGAGGTCCTCTTTCTGGGCATTGCCCTCGAACCTCCTAAGATGCTCCAGGACAAGAAGGCATTTGTGAACGTATGCAACAACAACAACCACTGCCTTTGCTTGGCCCTTCGCATGGCGCTCTTCCCGGTGTACAAAAGTCCGTAGAGGCTGTAGAAGTACCCAAAGGAAGACGAGCTTGACTGGACCGGGTTCGACACTCCCACGCTCATCCCACAGGTGGAGAAGATGGAGGGCCAGAATGCACTGGCGGTGAATGTGTTTGAATAGGAGAAGGACAAGCTCATCAACCACCGGCTGTCCAAACAGGCTGCAGACATCTGCCGGGTGAACCTCCTGTTGGTTGAGAAGGCAGGTTAATCACACTACGTCTGCATTCACGATCTCAATCGCCTGCTCTACGACCAGAGTAAGCACGAGCACCACAAGTATTTCTGCAAGCGATGCCTCCATGGCTACAGCGGGGAAGATCGGCTGGTGGCCTAAAAGCCCGATTGTCATGGGATTGGGCAGGCTACAGAACCTTCCAGAACCACCATCGCAAACTGCCAGCTCCATGCATGATGTACGCTGGCTTAGAGGCGTTGACCATGAAGATCGAGGTTCTATGAATGGATCCCGACCAAAGCAACACGCAGGCCAGCAAGCTGCACGAGAGCTGAAGCTGGTGCTATGTTGTGGTCTGCTGCGATGGGCACACGGAACCGCCTGTGGAATACCGTGGGCCCAACACAGCCCTCTTGTTCCTCCAGACGCTCCAGGAGGAGAGGCAGTGGGTGAAGGCGCTGCTGGTCAATCTGGAATGCATTCGGATGACCCCACAGGACTGGCTGCCCTATGACCAGGCCACGGTCTGCCACGTGTGTGAGAAGCCGCTGAACAGTGAGGACTCCGTTCAGGACCATTGCCACGTGACCGGAAAATATTGAGGCGCTGCCCACAACGCCTGCAACCCGAAGCTATGGCTCTCCCCAAAGGCCACGGCCATCCCTGTCATGTTTCACAATCTTTGAGGCTACAACAGCCATCTCCTCTTCCAGGCTATCTTGAAGGTGGAGGGTCGGATCTCAGTGATCCCCAACACAAAAGAGAAGTACATCTCTTTCTCTCTCAGGCAGCTGCGGATCCTCGACAGCACTTAATTTGATATGATATTTTATTATTTATGCACGGTAAAATCATCAGCTAAGATTACAAACAATACTAAAATCTAATTATAAATAGTACAATTTTAAAAAGGTTACAATACAATACAGTTAAACAATATCTATTCTAAATAGGGGTTGAAGAAAATCGTGATAAATAGAACGGAATGTCGTCTGAGGAAGAAGATGTTTTTACACGTTTGAGGGCTCCAATTCCAGATGCAAAGTTCTTTGTCAGTTTATCGACATGGCTTCTCCAGTTAAGATTATCATCGATAAGCACTCCCAGTGATTTAGCAGTAGAAACCTGACTGTTAGGAGCACCATTAATCTCAGGAATTGAGGAATTTGTAAGAGTACGCAACCTCTGCCTTGATCCAATCAGCATAAATTCGGTTTTCGTCCCGTTTAGGGTAAGTTTGTTTGCGATCAACCAATTTTTAACATTTTCTAGATCATGGTTAAGACTTGATTCTGTCGCCTGTATTGTCAGCCCCATATGTTACGTGGGCGTCATCTGCGTACATGCATGGGTCGCAATTCATTAAACAATTTGGCAGAGCATTGATATCGAGCAAAAACAACAATGGACTGAAGACAGTCCCTTGAGGGATGCCGCAACTGAGTGAACACGTTTTACAAAGCGATCCATTAATGGAACACTTTTGAGTGCAGTTGTCCAAATATGACTTAAACGAGTTGTAAGAAATGCCTTGTATGCCGTAATCATTTAATTTTGATAAAAGGATCTCGTGACTGACCGTATCAAACGCTCTTTTTAGTCCAGGAAAACAACAGCGCTTATTTTTCCACGTTCAATGTTGTAAGCCCAAGTATACGTAGCCCCAAGAAGAGCTGTTACGGTTGAATGAATAGAGCAAAAGCAGTATGCAAATAAGATCGGCTCATTCTTAAATAAGTCAGGAAGAAATTTTGTCAAGGCCGACTGCCTCTGATTTTTTCAGTTTATTCAGCAGTGAAAGTACTTCATTTGTGGAGGTTGGGCAGAACTGAAACTTCTTATCTGTGCTAGTGAGATAATTCAGATAGCTGTTGCCACCTGAAGAAGGAATATCACTAGCAAGTTTCGAACCGATGGTAGCAAAATGACGGTTAAATTCCTCTACTATTTCTGCTGCAGCTGTTACTGCTTGCTCATCCACATTCCGCAGTTTCACAGAAGTCTTATGGAATTTGGGGAAGTGCGCTCATTGATGATCTGCCAGGTCTTGTGGGAATCACCCTTGTGCTCATTTAGGGTATTTTGATATAAACGTGCTAAGCTAGCCTAATCGCATTATTGACTTTGTTCTGCTGTCTTTTAAAGTGAACCCAGTCATTAGGATTTTCTGATCCAATCGTGCTGAGTTTCAAATTATCTCGATCGTGCATTTGTTTTTTAACCTGAGAAGTAACCCATGGGGAACCGCGCACAAGAGTGGTTCTCAATGGAGCGTGCTTGTTAACAATAGCGAAAAATAATTCTTTCCATTCATTCCACATATCACTAGGGCTGGAAGAATTGTTTATGTGATCCCAATCTTGAGATGCAACATCACCGCGAAATTTATCCTGGTTAAAATTTCGAAAAGTTCTATAGCTTATATCAGTGTGACCATTACTCTGTCCATTAATGGCTAATTTTCGATAAACAGACAATGCTGTGATCGCTAATCGGAATATGAGACACGCCTGAGCATACCACCTTGTCAGGACAGTTGGTAAAAACGAAATCAATGAAAGTTGCAGAAGTTTCGATTATTCTTGTTCGTTCTGTTATGAGTTGTTGAAGGCCATAAACATTCATAATACTTGCTAATTTGCGTGTATTTGCGTCAAACTGGGATGTGGCCATATTGCAATTTAGATCCCCTAAAAGGTGGAATTCGGTATTAACGGAATCCAGTTTCCCAATCAACTCTTCAAAAGGTGAAAAAATACTAACAAGAGAATTAGCTGGTCTATACCACGTCCCAACAATTAAGAGACTGACTCTGTAAGAGCGGTCTGGCCGATTTTGTTTGAGCCACAGGTTTAGCTCATGTCTTGTGTGTTGTAAGACATTCATGTACCTATACTAAAACCACAATCCGTTTGATCGGATCTCTTTATTTTTCAGAGTTTTACGGAAATTAAATTTCACTCGGGCGAAGGCCTGTCGTCACACTTTTCAAGACTTTAATTTGAGACAACTTTGGAGGACAATTTACAAAAAACTACGGGACTCAGCAAAAAACAAATACCCCAGCCATGTATATTAACTCTATCGTATCCATCAAGGCCACTTTCGTGAACATTACGTTTCAATCAAGCAAACAGGAAGACTTGAGGGGCACCTTATCGGTTCGCTTAAGTCACCCACGCGAAAGCCGATCAAATTCAAGGTAAATTTTTTGAAAAAGTGAGGCGTTCTTAACTGGTCCAACTAATATAGCTAGGAAGTAGGTGCCATAGAAATGGTAACCACAGAAAAAAGAACTTTGCGGCCCGACCTGTACTAAAACTTTATAATTCCGTGAACTTACCTAATTTTCCGCAAACTCCAAGTTTGGCCGCCATTTTGAGGGACTTGTCAACATGAAGCGTAGCAGATACAAATCGAGCAGGTAGATCTAAAACCGTCAGAAATACATACGAAAGCAATTCAAATGAACTTTACTTTCAATTCAAGCGGCAAAATTGGAAAATGTTCGTTAAACTTACCATTCCTATATCCCCATGCTACCATTTCTTCCAACAATTTAAACAGTACTACTAGTGTTCGAATTCCCCTCGTCGATTCCACCGTAAGAAATAACCTGTGCCACCTAAGCTTCGACTCGAATGTGAAGTACGAATAAAACAACTTAACTGCTTCATCTTCGCGGCAACATCACGCTGGTATTTTGATTTTCTGATCGACAAGGACGGTAATCAGGAAGCGATCGCCATGTTTACCTCATAAACGTGACCGCTGACCAGCCGCTGAGTGAAAACAGTACGGCGCGGTGTGGGGTGGTTGACGGGCTTATCGTCATAATATATTCGAATACATGCTAAAAAAGCTTTAGGACTCCCAGTCTAAACAGTGAAGGTATGTTTCGTCGTACAGACAACTTTTATTTTATTCTCATAACTTTTTCCTTGAAATTAGAGCTGATATTAATTGAGTTATTTAAATATTTTTAACCGGGGTACCCATATGACTCTTTTGCTTGTCATCGGTGGTATAAAATAAGGTGTCTTTTCTTC
Source organism: Astreopora myriophthalma (assembly GCA_014634185.1). Lineage (NCBI taxonomy): Eukaryota > Metazoa > Cnidaria > Anthozoa > Scleractinia > Acroporidae > Astreopora > Astreopora myriophthalma. Next base: position 98,064 of record BLFK01001056.1, on the reverse strand, counting down.
TTGAAACTTTTATTTATGCCCCATTGCACGGAATGAACACTATACTTAGAATGTTTATTCTAAATGATTTTTGCTGTTCCCAAGAATGAATGCAAATTCATCGCTTTATACAAAGCTGACTCTAAAATATGATTTTCCGTAACAGTAACTAATGTCATTTACTTATGGTGTTGATAAAACAAGCAATGTACAATTTTTAGCGTTTTCCACTTATAAGCTCGACATGCAATTGTCAAGCGAACTATGTGTAGTGTATTGGGTCTCGCGTAGCGGTGTAGGTAAACGACAACTACTGTTCTAACACAACTGTTTTATTTACATGGCGGATTCCGAGAGCACATGGCGGCAAAAGCAACGCTCGATTGAGCATGCGCAGACAACTTGAATATTCATGAGATATAACAAATGCCCCCCTTCAAGGACAGTAAGGGTGAATGGAAACGGAGCGAAGAATTTAACAAATACTTCCACTAAAATCTCAAAATCTAAGTTTGAACAAAATGTTACACCGTTCAATAAAATCTATGTGGTGGTTTCCGTTCCCGGAGGGGGTATCTACGTTCCGGTTTCTCTGGTACGGGTTGTGAAGGTTTAGAATCTTTGGTGGACAAGTCCTGAGACAGGGAGATGACTTCAGACGCAGAGTTAAATACTGGAATGTCCTTCAGTATGCTGGGTTTCTCTGCTTCCTTCTCTGGAGTTGTTGACCGGGTTGTCGGTGTAATGAGTGTATTATCGGGTGGTGATCTCTCCACTGACTCTAGTATCCGGGGCTCATGAAGAAGTTCGGAGCATTGTGTCGCAGGTATGACTCTGGGGCGAAGCTGTTTTTCATGTCGTTTCCACAGAGTATCTCCCACTTGAACATCAAAATTTCTAGGTCTGACTGCTCCTGCAATCCTCCCAGATACCCATTTGGCTCCTTTCCCGAAATTACGTACAAAAACTGGCTGATCTGGGGTAAACTTTGGCTTGCTGTCAAAGTTATCTTGAAAAACTTTAACTTCTTGCTTAGTGTTCTTAGTTCTTAAAGAACTGAGTCTAATTCTAGGTTGTCTGTTCATGAGTAATTCAGAAGGTGACTTCCCCAATGAAGTAGGCGTGGCTCTGTGCGTCAATAAGAACCGGTCCAGTTTTGTCTGTACTGACTCACCCGTATCACCAATCTTGTTCAGCTTATCCTTGAATTCCCCGACATAGCGTTCCGCTAGTCCATTTGTTGCAGGATGTCCAGGGGTTGTAAGCGTATGTTGTATATCATTATCCCTGAGAAATTTCTGGAATTCTGCACTTGTGAATTGACTGCCATTATCAGTCACGAGGTGTTCAGGTTAGTCAAAATAGCTGAAAACAGGCCTCAGAGCAGCAATGGTGTTAGCTGAAGTGGCTGATGACATTGGTACTACCTCTAAAAATTTAGAGTAAGCATCCACTATAACTAAGAATGTCTTTCCTAAGTAAGGTCCAGCAAAGTCCAAATGCAGGCGTTTCCATGGTCCACCCGGCCATGACCATGAAGCCGGTTGGGAAGATGCTGGTGACTTAGCAGCTTCCTGACAAGCAGTACACAACTTGACAGTTTCCTCTATTTCTTTGTCCAGTCCAGGCCACCATAAATACTTTCGGGCTAATTGTGTCATTTTAACCATACCCAGGTGTTCAGCATGTAAGTCCTTGAGTAGAAGGCTACGCAGTGACTCTGGTATGACAACCCGCGAGTTCCATAGCAAAATACCATCTTCATGGGTAAGGTCGAGTCGTTTGCTGTAGTTGGGTTGAAATATGGGGTCAGGATGTTCTGGCCAACCATGCTGAGTGTAATGTAAAACTTTGCTAAGTAGTGGATCTGCTTTGGTTTCCGTAGCAACCACTGAAGCATTTACAAACTGATCCCGTTCAATAAACATGGCATTCACAGTTACTTGCTCTGCTGAAGAGGGTTCAGCAGCAACTGGCTTTCTGGAAAGAAAATCTGCATACACATTTTCTTTATCAGGAATGAATTCAATGGTGTAGTCATAAGCAGCCAGAAGTAACGACCATTTTTTGATTCTGGCAGAGGCTAGCTGTGGCACAGGTTTATGCTCTCCTAGTAAAGTAATCAAAGGCTTGTGGTCTGTAAGAAGTTTGAAATGCCTTCCAAGCAAGTACTGACGGAATTTGGTGACGCCAAAAACAATTGCTAAAGATTCCCTCTCAATTTGGGAGTAGTTCTGTTCTGCACTGTTCAGTATTCGGGATGCATAAGCAACAGGTTGCAAGGTACCATCAGGTCCAGCTTGAATAATGCAGCTCCCACACCAACAGAAGATGCATCACACTGCAATACTAGTTCAGCAGCCTGATCATAGTGGAGTAACACAGAGTCAGAACATAAAATTGCTTTGAGGCTATCAAAAGCCTCCTGTGCGAGTTTTTCCCATTGCCAGGGTGTCCCTTTACGAAGCAATCTGCACAGTGGTGCAGCAATTCTTGCAAAATCTGGTACAAATTTACGAAGGAAATTTGCACTTCCAAGGAAAGACTGTAACTCAGTTACATTTGCTGGAGGTGCAGCCTCCTGAATGGCATGTACTTTCTCTTTGGTGGGTGAAATTCCAGCAGCAGAAATGGTTGTGCCAAGGTACACAACTTCATCAAGCATGATATGAAACTTGTCAGGGTTAAGTTTCAGTCCACATTCCTGTAACCTCTGTAAAACACGATGCAGGTTGTCTAAGTGGATTTCATCTGACTCCCCAGAAATGAGTATGTCATCGATGCGAACACAACAGCCGGGAAGATCCTTTAAAACATTTTCAATGGTGCGTTGAAAAATAGATACTGCACTACTAACTCCATGAGTCAGTCGTTTGTACTGGTATAGACCTTGATGGGTGTTAATAGTAGTGTACTTTCTACTTTCAGGGGTAAGTTCCAGTTGATGATATGCCTGGGAAAGGTCGATCTTAGTAAATCTCTTTCCACCTGACAATTTGCTCAACAATTCCTCAAGAGTAGGTACTGGGTATTGCTCAAACACTGAAAATTGGTTTATAGTGACAGTAATCACCACAAATTCTGAGATCGCCACTTGGCTTTACAACAGGAACTGTTGGTGAGGCCCATTCAGAATGTTCCACTTTCTCAATGATGTCATCTGCCACTAATTTCTCTAGGGCTTCCTCATACTTGGATCGGATTGCAAAAGGTACTACTCGAGCTTTGGTAAACACAGGATTTACTTCTCTCACATTCAATGACACCTGAATTCCTTTGCGTTTCCCCACGGTATTGTTGTCAAACAGGTCAGGGTATTGACTTACAATGTCTTCAGCTGTAGGGGAAACAATACTGAAAATGTTCTGCCAAGGTAATGTAAACTTAGACATCATGTCACGCCCAAGGAGTGACGGCCCATGAATAACACGAACTAAGAGAGTGTCAACCTGATTTCCAATCTGAACTCTCATATCTTTTTCTCCCAGACATTCAATGACATTTCCAGTGTAACTTTTCAGAATCACTGTAGAAGGTTTGAGTGTATCAATGTGATCTCCCAGTTTAGAAAAATCTGTTGAACTTAACAAGGTTACTGAACTACCAGTGTCCACTTCCATAGGAACTTCTTTGTCATCAATACTAACTGTAAGCTTGTAAAGGGGTGGGGTAGTTGTAGGACTACCAGAAGATTTTACAGTTCTCATGTAAACTGTAAAAAGGTTGTTAGTATCCTCTTCATCCTCACTAGGACTTCCCTCTTGAGCTGGTGTGGCTGTAACCTGGTGTGTTGTGTTGCAACTACTTTCTCTCTTCTTCTTGAAACAAACTTTAGCAAGGTGTCCATACTTTTTACGATAACTGCATCGAGACTTTACGTGACTGCACTTGTCTGCCATATGTTGTGAAGATCCACACCGGAAGCACTGTTTTCCAACAACTTTGGTTTTAACAGCGGTTTGTTTTTTGTTTTCCTGGCGAGGAGTAGGTTTCTTGTTGACAGCATGCACGGGCTGAATTTTAGCACTGGCGGTGTCAGCATTAAATTGAAGTTTTCTGGATTCTCTTTCTGCCAATTCGTCTGCTTGAGCTACTCTAAGAGCTTGGTCGAAGGTCCTATCTTCTGAGAGTAGCTTCTTCCTTGTAGTTTGACTTCTAACACCCCCCACAAATTGATCTCTCAAGGCTCTTGTCAGATAAGTACCAAAATTACAGTTCACAGCTAAGCGTTTAAGCTTGTTTACATACTCAGTTACAGCTTCACTATCGCTCTGGACTGTGTGATGAAAACGGTAGGACTCTGCAACTTCGAGTACTTTCAGTTTGTAATAGCCCTTCAAAATTTCAGTGAGCTCGTCGTACGTCTTCTGAGCAGGTAAATCTGGTAAGCAAAGATCTTTAAGAGTACTGTATGCTGTCTTACCAATCAAGGAGATGGTAACAGCGACTTTTTTCTGGTCTGCTTCTCGTTTAACAGCTGCGGTAGCATCGTCTGCGACTTGACCAATGTTGTTTGCCACGAAGTGGGAGTTTAGGCGTTCGCTGTAATCTGTGAAGTCAACGCCATCGAACGGTTCCAGGATTCCGAACTGCGGTCCTGATTGCTGAGTCACCGTTGTGAATCGATTTCTTTATCCTCGTCGTCAGTTTGTAGTGTATTGGGTCTTGCGTAGCGGTGTAGGTAAACGACAACTACTGTTCTAACACAACTGTTTTATTTACATGGCGGATTCCGAGAGCACATGGCGGCAAAAGCAACGCTCGAGTGAGCATGCGCAGACAACATGAATATTCATGAGATATAACACTATGTTAGTTTCAGCTCATTCCTTGATTTGATCTGACCTTTTATCGCTAAACCCTATTCTTTTCATGTGCAATTTTCCTGTACATTTTTTTTCATACGACAACGACAAAGAGTTTTATTAGTAAACAGATTTTTTGGTTGCTTTCGCCGCATGCCTCTGCACGACTACATGTGGGCTACAAGGAAATTTTGAAAGACTGCTATGCAGGACACCTTCTCTTTTTCATTTTCAGTTACCCTCCACAATTTTTTACAAGTATGTAAAGATATAAAAAACACAAAGGTTTTTACAAGTAAACTGTTGTTGTTTTTTTTTTTGTACCAAACTAAATATAAACATATATTTTGTTCTGGCAAAATGGTCGCTAAGAACGACTGAATATATACCTACCTGGAAAAAATAAGATGCTGCTGTTGGGTTTCCCGTTAAAACATTACGTAAGAATGACATTACGTGCCTTTTCTAATTGGGACAAAACCACGTCACAAAGTCAAAGCAAAACAGAAAAAAAGTGTAATTTTCATGTTTTCACTCAGCGGCTGGTCGAGACTCTTGTCTCGCGTCTTTGCCGCTCCACGCTCTCGGGGTTGGGCAAAGACAAGACACGTTACTACTGATGCGAAACAAGATGATTAGTGGTTCTCGATGATCTAAACACATTTGTTTACAAGGTATAGATTTGTTTATAGATCTATGAATTGATGCCAGTCCTTTATGGAACGAAATGTATTTGAAAGAAAAAGAGAATACTAAGCATAACAAAAGTTGTCTGCAAGACGAAGCATGCCTTCGCATTAAGACCGAGAGTCCTAATGCTTATTATGATACTTTAATGCATATGTTCGAATGTTCCCAAAAATCTTCTGATCATCTGTCCGCACCCACCCCACACCCCTCCCCTCGCCACTGAGCCGTACTGTTTTCCATCAGCGGCTGGTCAGCGGTCACGTCTATGAGGTAAACCTGATTACCGTCCTTGTCGATCAGAAAATCAAAATACCAGCGTGATGTTGCCTCGAAGATGAAGCAGTTATGTTATTTGATTCGTACCACACATTCGGGTCGAAGCTTAGGTGGCACAGGTTATTTCTTACGGTGGAATCGACGAGGGGAATTCGAACACTAGTAGTACTGTTTAAATTGTTGGAAGAAATGGTAGCATGGGGATGTAGGAATGGTAAGTTTAACGAACATTTTCCAATTTTGCCGCTTGAATTGAAAGTAAAGTTCATCGTTTGAGTTGCTTTCGTATGTATTTCTGACGGTTTTAGATCTACCTGCTCGATTTGTATCTGCTACGCTTCATGTTGACAAGTCCCTCAAAATGGCGGCCAAACTTGGAGATTGTGTATCAATATGCCAGAGAGCACTTACTAGTAACAGACATGAGGAAAGCAGACCTTGTGATTAACAACAGTTTAATGGCGGGAATAAAACCGAAACACTTTTTGTACATCCGGGAATATGTAAATACGGGGACATGTCACGCAACATGTTACAGATTGCCGAAAATTAGGTAAGTTCACGGAATTATAAAGTTTTCGTACAGGTCGGGCCGCAAAGTTTTTTTCTGTAGTTACCTTTTCTATGGCACCTACTTCCTAGCTACGTTAGTTGGACCAGTTAAGAACGCCTCACTTTTTCAAAAATTTACCTTGAATTTGATCGGTTTTCACGTGGGTGACTTAAGCGAACCAATAAGGTGCCCCTCAAGTCTTCCTGTTTGCTTGATTGAAACGTAATGTTCACAAAAGTCGCTTTGATGGATACGATAGAGTTAATATACATGGCTGGGGTATTTGTTTTTTGCTGAGTCCCGTAGTTTTTTGTAAATTGTCCCCCAAAGTTGTCTCAAAGTAAAGTCTTGAAAAGTGTCACGACAGGCCTTCGCTCGAGTGAAATTTAATTTCCGTAAAACTCTGAAAAATAAAGAGATCCGATCAAACGGATTGTGGTTTTAGTATAGGTACATGAATGTCTTACAACACACAAGAAATGAGCTAAATCTGTGTCTCAAGCAAAATCGGCCGGACCACTCTTACAGAGACACTCTCTTAATGATTTAGATCGAGGTTTGGGTATTTCAATACAAAGGTTCTTAAGACTGCCCATGCAAAGGTCATTATGTACCGAAAAGTTAATTGACTTTTTTACATAAAAGCAAACGACCACACCTCCATCTGTATTTCTGTCACGTCTAAGTGTATCATAACCAGAGATACTGACCTCATTATCGGTGATGGATTCATTTAGTTTCGTCTCGTTAATCGAGAGAACATCTATATCGTTATACCAAGAAAGGGTGAGGTTGTTATCTGCGCCCATTGGATCGGCTGGTCACCGTGAATACGCCGGAGGCCTTCACGATCCCTGCACGCTATTAGCCTGACAAAGAACGTTGGAAGCTCCTTACCCGGAAAGGCATGTATCCCTACAAAGACATGGACTTCTGGGAGCGATTCAAGAGACCCGCCTCCCACCTAAAGGGGCCTTCTGGAGCAAGCTCATTGGTTCAGTGATCTCTGACACCGATAACACCCATGCACAGACAGTATGGGACGCGTTCGGCTGTCGGACGCTTGGAGACTACCGAGACCTCTACAACAGGTCTGACTTCTGACTTTGAGGTATTTCAACAAACCTGCTTTCGACAGTATGGCCTTGACCTGGCTCATTACTACTCGAACCCAGGGCTGTGGTGGGACGCACTGCTCCGGAGCACCGGCATGGAGCTGGAACTCTTGACTGACTATGATGTGCACCTCTTTGTCATGAAGGGGCTGCGCGGGGGCATCTCAATGGCGTCGAGAAGATTTGCCCGTGCTAACAATCCATGCATTAAAGGCTACGGTCCGGCGAAGCGTACGACTCATATCCTGTACCTGGACGTGAACAATCCTTATGCATGGGGTATGTCCCACTGCTCCTACAAGCGGGTTAGAATGGGTGCCTAACTGTGAAGAGCTTGCCGCGAAGATCAAAGACCATCCGGCCGACGGCACAGAAGGGTACATCTTGGAAGTGGACCTGGAGTACCCGGTCTTGCTTCACGACAACCGCAGTGCATACCGTTTGGCTCCGGAGCGGCCGCTAGTGAAGAAAGGAATGGCTTTCCCCTATCAGTGCGGACTCCTCGGCAAGAAAGCCCTGAGCAAATTCGAAAAACTCGTCCCCAATCTACGGGATAAGGAGAGGTACGTCGTCCACTATCAGAATCTCCAGCTATATTTATCACTGGGCACTGTCCACCATGCACTCCAGTTCTGCCAGAGGGCGTGGATGGTGCCGTACATTGCCAAGCGCACCGGGCTCCGGAAACTGGCGACAACAGAGTTTGAGAAAGATCTCTACAAGCTCCTGAATAACTTGGTGTTTGGAAAAACAATGGAAAATCTACAGAAGTGGGTGGAAGTCTGCCTGGTGCGCACAAGTGGGACCGAGAGGATGTGGTGTCTGCTGGCCAGCCTGGCCTTTGCACGGGCCAATGTCGTGCAATCCAGGTCCACAAGAGCGGTCTGGAACTCTGCCGGCCCATCTACATCTGCATGAGCATCCCAGATCTCTTAAAGCTCCACATGTACAGCTTCTACTACAACGAGCTCCATGCCCAGTGCGGCCAGTAATGTAAGCTCCAGTACACGGACACCGAATAGCTCCTCATCGAGATCCAGATCGAGGACATCTATGCGGACATCGCCGAGTGCGGGCACCTGTACGACACCTCCGACTTTCCCAGGGCTCATCCCTTGTACAGCACACGCAACAGAAAGGTGCTGGGCAAGATGAAAGACACGACGGTTGACTGCCCCATCATGGAATATGTGGGGCCTTGGCCAAGGATGTACTCCATCCTTGAGGCTGGAGGCGGTAACATCCGCAAGGTAAAAGACGTCCGCAAGCAGGTCGTGAGAAAGCACATCCACCACGAGTAGTATCGGGAGGCTCTGTTTGCCAGAGCTTGGCGGGGGCTATACTCTGGATCCCCAGCAGGTAGAGGTCCTCGCACTTCTTTGGCTTGAAGAGGTCGATGATGTCTGGAAGACGTTGTAGCAATAGATTTCTTTCAGGACCTTGCAGCTGAAT
>BLFK01001056.1:71694-84194 GCA_014634185.1 Astreopora myriophthalma | reverse complement strand
TCCCACCGGATGAACACAATGCTGTGCTTGTTGGTGCCGAGGTTGTTGCAAAATTTTGGGGTGGTGGCATTTGGGAAGCACCGCTGGAGCCTTGCCCATAATCTGTCAAACTTTTCCTTGTTCGCTTTTGGTAAGCTCTTCTGGTAGCATGCCGACGAAGTGGGTTCTCCATTTTAAGCCTTGGCTATGTACCCATCTGCAGCAATCTTCAAAACGTTCCTGACAGTGACAAAGGTGCAAAGCAGACATGCCACCCTCTGGGTGTCACCATGGGCACCTACAGGGGCGACAGTCTTGTCAACTTCCACCTCGACCACCTGGTCCCCCGGGCAGCTAGGTGGATGGGTTGCTGTCAACCCTCCTCACAACAGCAGGGATCGGTGCCCAGTCGTTTGGCGACTTTGGGGTCCACCGCATCAAGCAATCAGGGAATTGAAGGTATCTGCCCGAGACAGACATGGAAATCCCTTCGACAACCAATCCCCACCAATTGAAGTATAGCTCGAGTTCTGCTGCGATGAGCATCAGTCTAGCACCCACTATAGGGAAGGGCTCGGCCGGGTGGTGATCAAAAAGCATACACTGTCACCCTAAATCACCGCGGCAAATTCGCCGTACACCTTCCCAACACCTTGTTGTACTTCGACAGCAGCAAACAGGGCCATAGAAAAGACAGTCCCAGTGACCGATGCCAAGGGCGTGACCCAGCTGAGGAACGTTACCAGTCTGTTCCTCTTTGATATCATTCTCGCATACCAGTGGGTGGGCTCCTCCATCGTGATTGAAATAAAATCATCCCACACACAGGACATTGCATCCCACACACAGGACATTGCCTCCCACGGGGCATGAACTCGGGCTTAAACATCTCAGAAATACTGACGTTTGCCTTCGATCCATGTTTTCATAAATTAGAGGTTCCCTACCCGTGGGGATGACAGGGTGCAATGAAGCACACCCCATCTCCAGTGCTCCTCCAGACACAGCCACCGGGGCCCTGTAGCCCTTGCTCCCCAAAGACTCTGCTCGGCCGGGAAGCCAGTAATGTCTTGGGGTCATCAATGAGATCTGTCAGGAGCTCGAGGCCGAAAAGGCCATGCACAAAAACCTTTCCAAGAAGTACTGGCACGCTTCAACGATGGTCGACGCTGTACGTATGGCCTCCTTTGTCACGACCATTGTCGCCACACCTCTCGCAGTCAGTATCAAAGTGGGCTGGCTAGTCCTAGAAGGCCTTGGCATGGCCTGCCGAGCGCTGGGCTGCCGGTTCGACCAAAAGGCTCAGAAACACGACTGGATCACCGCTCTGGCCTATGCAAAGCTCAACTCTGTAGCTGACCTCATCCCACGGGCCCTTGGTGACGCCACTATCTCCCATCATGAGTTCCAGCTGTTCCTTGCCAAGCTCAAAAAGTTTCACAAGATGAAGGCAGAGATCTGGTCAAAACCCCCTTTCGGCTCCCCAGCCCTCGACAAACAGGAAAAAAACCAGCTGATCCAGCGTGGGCACGACGATGCCCACTGCGAATTCACAAAAAAATGAAGGCCCTCGCTGGCTGAAAGCCTGGGGCTGCTGCTGCCTTGGAGTCTCATTTGGAGTTGCCTGCTTTTTGTTGGCGCGATTCCGCTCTCGTGGATGAGTACTATCCTGTGCTTGGCGCACCACTGTACCCCTTTTTCACCAGGAGTGTTAAAGGAGGTGCGTCTCAGGCAGCTGGGTTCATGGCACATTGGACTTTTGGCATGATAAACCATTTCCGGCGTTTTGGGCTTGACGCACCACCGCGCTGCTTTGCCGGGCAAGTTCTGTGAGGCAAACGTCGTACACCCAAGTTGCTGGCACCATGAACTGGAGACACTGGCCATCCCCGGCGCTTTGTTTAGCACAGGAGAGGGTGGCTTCTCGCTGGACAAGTTCTGTGAGTCAATCATCATACACCCAGGTTCCTGGCACCGTGAAGTGTTGACCATTCCGGTCGTCCAGTGCTTGACGCAGTAGAGGCCCAGCCTCTCGCCAGTGGTGCTGAGAGAAGGCCGCATCTGGCTTCAGGGCTCCAGGCACCGCGGGTTGTGAGTGGCAACCATCCCGGCCGCCCGGTGCTTGGCACACCACACGCCCAGTTTTTCGCTGGGATAATAATAGTAATCATCATCATCATCATCATCATCTTTATTTACAGCTACAACAACACATGCATATAGGTCTGACCCACAAATAGCTTCAGCTAATGTAGATGGGTCAGTAAAAAGTAGTTACACAAAAATGAATGCGAAAAAGAAACAGAAGGAGAAGAGAGAAACGCTAAACGAATATAGTAACAATTGGGATGAGAAAACTACAAGGATTAAATGATTTTAAATCAGAGTAAAAGATGCACGCGGTAAAAGTGGAGATCTTAATTTATACTAGTTAACTAAGTAAAAGTTTGATCTTTGAAATAATCGTGGAGACGTCTATATACGAATTCTCTTCTATCAAGACCGAGGACAGAATATTTTGAATGTTACTCTTAAAATATTTCTTTGGTAGATCTCTAACATAGGCTGGTATCTCATTCCACAGTTTCTCGCCAATTTGAGAAAAGGCATTCTTATGGAATTGAAGTCTAGATTTGGGTAGCAGTTTCTCGCCAATTTGAGAAAAGGCATTCTTATGGAATTGAAGTCTAGATTTGGGTAGCAGCTGGGGTAGGTAAACCGTGAAATTGTCTGGCAGTCGGGCTCCAGACACTGCCGCGCGCGCACGTTAACCATTTTGGGCTTCTTGTGCTTGCCACAGTATAGGGGTGGCTTTTCTCCGGGCAAGTTGCAGGAGGAAAAAGGTCTGGCACTCCAGCTCTAGACATGCGCGGGAAGGCATCGCTGCCAAATACTTTCTGTTCTGCAGAGCCAATCAGGGTGCGCACACCTACTGTTCGCCAATCTTTAAATGGCGATTTTTGGGGGTGATTCGCACCGGTTCGGGGCCGTTTGGGGCGACCAGCGGCGAGGGGTCCGGCCGAGAAATCCATATGTACGACGATGGCGGAGTTCTTGCTCAGGTTAGTATGTTGGCCTAGGTGCTAGGTCAACATGGCAAGCTGGGCCAGAACCGCCATTGCCTATACTACTTATCTTGATTTTTAACATTCTTTAGCCTTGCTTTATCCTCAATATACAGCACACTGTGTCCTCAAGACAGAAATGTTTCACACCTGTTTTTACCCCCAGATTGAAGCCCATGTTGAAAACGAATGTCCTTTGGCCATAATTTCCTGTCCGTATGCTGAGATGGGGTGCACAGTGAAGGTACGCTAATTCTATGGTGACCTAGGAAAAGAAACTTAGAGATTTCCGATGAGGAGAGGCGTATGATCCATGCCAAACAATATGTCTTTCAGCAACTAGGGGCCAATGATATGACGTAGATGTCCATACGCATCGACAGCAAAAATCCTAGTGAAAATAACTAACGAGAACTTCAACACCCAGAAAATCGCCGAGAAACCAGATAGTGAGGGGGAGGGCGGTCCTCAGGTGCACGCAGCACGCAACGATATGAAAAGTGATAAAAACGACACTAAGAGCTGGTTTCCATATGATCTGAACTATCTGCGACACCTTCGGAAGCTGTCTGTGTCACTCGTAGACGATCTCAGACACCCCTGACAAATTCACCTCCATTAGACAAGCGAACCCACAATCCTTGTTGGAGCCAAGTCTTTATGAAATTTGATTGGCTAATATACGTTACACGTGTTTGAATTAATTACAGTCGACTCGTACCCATTTGATTCGTACCCAATTCGCGGTCAACTCGTCCCCATATTTTAGTCAGGGTTAGCGCTAATCCTCCTTTCAACAACTCGGCCCAGGACTCGAACCCATGGCCGTTCGATTGCGTTGCACACTGCTCTATCAACTGAGCTATCAAGCCATTTCATGATTAACTAGCTTCCGGTTAGCAGTTAGCTTGATAGCTCACTTGGTAGAGCAGTGTGCAGCGGAATCGCACGACCATGGGTAGCTGCTTTGTAGCTGCTTAGGTTGCTCACATCGTTGCCATGATCAAAGTGACATCGTGACATTCCAATTCTGCGATTCAATGTGACATTTCATGTATTTCCATCGTGAAGTAAAATATATTTACCGGGAGGGAGGTCCGTATAGGAAAAAAACTGTGCGCGAGGTCTTGATTACGGCCCGAGGCTGAGGCCCGTACCCAAGACCTCGCGCACATTTTTTTTTCCTAATCGGACCGGCCTAGACCGGTGAATAACTTTTTTATTTTTGCCTGAAATTATTCTTTTCAAATTGGGAAAAAGAGGCAGGAAAGAAGGATATGATGGTTACAAAGCGCCAAAGACCTAAGAAAACAACATGAGTATGTCTATCAGCAAATTTACTTTGACTTCGGAGTACGGACGTGAAAGGGGAAAAGACCATGCAAGACTCATTAAAATGACAATCATCTGTCAAACGTCAAATGTAAGTGCATGGTGATGCTTGACCGCAAAAATTCCGGACCTTCGTCCGTATCGCAAAAAGCAGGACCGGCTACGAGCTCGTGATTAGCCAGTCAAATTCCAAGATTTAGGATTCCGGCCCACTGAGATTCTTCAGGAAAAAATAAGTATGCGCTGCAAATGGAACGTTTCGGGCAAGTAGCTACTACGCTAGCTCACATAGAGGGCACAAACCAATATTGTTAGCTATTCTTTGAAAATCTATTGTTTATTCCCATACATATGGGATATATTATATATATATATATGGTTATATGTGGTTATGGCGGCTGGCATGAAGGTCTTCCCATTTTCCCCTCTTTCTCTACTAATTTGCTCGTCTTGCTGCAGATTCAGCGGAGATCAGCTGAGGACCATCTTCAGTCTTCCATGGGACGTCATCTCAACTTGGTTTGTTTAAAGCTGAAAGATACCGCAAGAACACTTGACAATACACAAACTCGGTTGAAACAGACAACAACAAAACTGACCAACACGAACAATCGGTTAAACAACACAGAGCAGAAGCTGAATGAGGCAACAAGAAAACTGGACAACACACAGACAATGTTAAACAAAAACGAAGAAAAGCTGAATGAGACAACAAGGAAACTGACCAACACGAACACTCGGTTAAACAACACAGAGCAGAAGCTGAATGAGGCAACAAAAGAACTAGACAATACACAGACAAAGTTAAACAAAAACGAAGAAAAGCTGAACGAGACAACAACAACACTGACAAACACACTGACTTGGTTAAGCAAGACTGAACAGAAGCTGAATGAGGCAACGAGAAAACTAGACAACACGCAGACTAAGTTGAACAAAAACGAACAAAAGCTGAACGAGACAACAAGAACACTGACCAACACGAACACTCGGTTAAACAACACAGAGCAGAAGCTGGATGAGGCAACAAGAGAACTAGACAACACACAGACGAAGCTAAACAAAAACGAAGAAAAGCTGAACGAGACAACAACAACACTGACAAACACACTGACTCGGTTAAGCAAGACTGAACAGAAGCTGAATGAGGCAACGAGAAAACTAGACAACACGCACACTAAGTTGAACAAAAACGAGCAAAAGCTGAACGAGACAACAAGAAAACTGACCAACACGAACACTCGGTTAAACAACACAGAGCAGAAGCTGAAGGAGACGACAAGAAAATTTGAGGAGTTCATTCAAATTCTTTCAGACAACCTCGACCTGCCATGAATAAGTGGATGTTCAGCATGATGAAAGCCAAAGGAACGACGGGGTCGGAAGGAAACACGCTGACCGTAGCTAGTCCACCCATCTACGACAAATCAGGGTATAAATTTCGATTAATTTTGCGATCATTTCTATTTCGCGATTTCTGCAATTATGAGTTTGACATATCGTTCATTATTATGAAAGGTGAATACGATTCCTTATTACCCTGGCCTTTCAGTCACGAGGTGACGTTAAGCGTGAATGACGAAATCGGGTTCCTTCATGGTTTAGAGAACAAAACATTTTGCATTTATAGTACTAAAGGAGGTTTCGAGATTTTAAGCAGGCCTTTTCAGGATGAACAGGCCTGTAAATCGATATCGTGTTCAATTGTGAGACGAAATTGTCGTGTGCACCAGGACGTGGTGGACGACAACACCGTCTTCATACAGGTTACCATCGGTCCACCAGAATAAGCGCGGAATTTGTACACGCTTTTGATTCAGAGACAACAATAACAATTTATTACAAATAAAAAATAACTACAGTATTGTTTACCCACAAATATCGGAGCTATCCGAGGTGCGTAAAGGTGCGTGCCAGAGATGATAATACCGTACTCGAAAAGAAAAAAGAAAAAAGAGGAAAAAGGCGAGAAAAAAAATTGTATTCTGATAATACACATTAATGCGTAGTGTCATGAACGTTTGATATTGGGTCGCGTTTTCGTCATTGATTTGTAACTTTGTTCGGTTAATTTGAGACTTTCCAGCGCAACACGACCTCTAGGTTGCTCCGACGAAGGGCTAGCGCTCGAAACGTCAGCTTACGAATCTCTTTACGGTGGCTAATTCTCTAGATTCAAGGTCCAGTCGCACTGGAGGGTCTCGAGTGATAGGAGTTGTCAAGTACACGGAGTAGGTTAGAAAAGTTTTTCTTGACTAAAGTAAAGGAATAAATACGAAATATACTGCAAATCATGGAGAATAATGCATTTTAGCCTGTGATTAAGGGCACCACGCCGCGTCATTGATGCTAAATAATAAAGAAAAAGAAACAAGACCAAAAGGTTCTACCAGCGAGAGCTAAGTGTGCCATAGCGGCCAGCTGAAAAACCTCATGGCCAAAAAGGGACAGGAAATCTTGGGCGGGCCAGGCGCCACTTAGTTGCCCGCCGCAGACTACAATGAGCAGCAACTACACTAAAGCGAAAGAGATTTGGAGACGGCCGGCGATCCTTGACCGTGTGCTTAATATACCTATGCTTGGATGAGGCACATCTCCACAAGGCGTGAACGTACATGTCAAACAAATGGCCAGCTATCCGTGTTAGACGCTGCACCAGCGTTAATACTGTATGTGCGGTATATTGAAATGTCACTTACAAAAGAACCAATGTACTTAAATTCTTGCTTAAAGGATCCCTCCTAACCATAAGACCTTACGCGCGCGAAGTGTGCAATCCGCCATTTTCTCTGCCATCGAAAGTTGGACATTTCGCTTTGTGAAAAGTAATCCTCGTCCATCCTTGTGCGTCCTCTTTACTGAGGTCTTAAACTGCCACAGACGCTTATTAAAATTATCGGTCCTTATATTTGAATAGCTATTTCCTCTTTATTTTTCTGTTTGGACGGAAATTTATCGTTTAAACTTTAGGTCTTCGATGGCCTTTAACGCTGCTCAGCGTGACAGACCGAGGGCAACCGAAGGGACGAAAAGAATTCTTCTTCGAGAGTCAACGTTTCGCCTGTGGAACAAAAGAAAAGAAAGTTTAAATATCAAGGGGCTGAGTAACAGCGAATTTGCAGAGATTTTGCTCCATCGGTATATGGAGGAACTCCGTGCGCGGTGCAGTTCATTTCAAGAAACTCGATCTGCTGAAGGTTCAAACGACAACGAAGAACCCATCTCAAATAAGATTTCAATTCAATTCATCTGTTTCGTCCCAAGGCCGGTGTAGTTTTGTTTCCTTTCAAACCGTTTTATCTAAATCCAGTAAACAGAGTATATTCCACTCCTTGGTGCGTAGTTTTATTTGGCTCGACTCATTCTGGCTGCTGGAACATTTCATCGAAGCATTTTCACAGGGACAGCCAGGGGTTTTAGCGGTCCTTTTGCGGCTGCACGAATTCTTACAGGAACAGGTCTGTGTGGTACAAAATATTTGCTATTGTAAACGGTGATGTAAAAAAAAATTCTGTTATACATTCACGTGGAAAAGTAGGACAGAGCTTACCACTCGATTCACGTTCGTCAAAGGGACAGCTTGAGATGTTGCTTCGACTGGGTCCACGTCCCTTCGGCCGCGTGGTGCAACAGGCGAACCGTATAAATTTACGGATGTTGATGGTCTTTCTTCAACCTCTACATCCACACTTACCATGTTAGTGCAATCGACTGCGATCTCTTGACCTTTCTTCACCTGTCACGCTGTTTCCTAGCCCGGCGGCCGACATCATAACAAAAACAGAGGCGCGCAAGGTGTTATAGGTGGGAGGGATTCTTTAATTGGGCGTAGTACTAGAAACGCCCATGCTCACTTGAAAACTGGCTCTCGAGACTTGCATTTCAGAATAATAATAATAATATAATATTTCATTTATATAGCGCTCACATCCACTACCTGTCCGAGGCGCTTTACAAAATTATCTCTAAAACTACAATTATAAAGTTTAGAAATAAAAATTAAAAACTAAAAAACTAATAATATAATGAGTTACTCTCAATAAATCTAATAAAAAGGAAGGTCTTAAGTTTTTTCTTAAATGATAAAACTGTACTGGATTGACGTATTTCCAAAGGGATAGTGTTCCAAATCTTCGGGGCACAAACAGAAAAGGCTCTATCACCATATGTTTTGGTTTTACAAGTTGGCTGGATTAGCAGGTCTTGAAAATTCGAGCGAAGAGATCTAGCTGATTTCCTATGTTCCAGGAGATTTGTTAGATATTGTGGACAGAGACCATTCAATGATTTGTAGACAAAATAAAGATGTTTAAACACGATCCGATACGAGACCGGCAACCAATACGCCCAATGAGAAGAGCCGAAGCTCTAGAGAGGGCCCCCAGGATTTTTTATTTTATTTTATTATTTATTTTTTATTTTGTCTTATTTTTATTTTTTTTTATTTTTATTTTTTGCACTATTGGAGAATTTTCTACTGTATGTTAGAGAATTTCTCCAATTGTCTATGAGGGGGGGAAAGGCTATGTCTGTTCATTTCGAATGACTGAAGTTCCGTATTGGACTAAGGGGTGTTTCTGGAAAGTACAAAAGAGTTTTCGGGCGCGAAAACCAATTTGTAGGAACTGCGACTCTCTTCCTTGAAAATCTGGTCTTTTAACATGCTCTCGAAATGCGAAAAAGCAAACTAATTATGAAGTTTTATGCCTGAAGACGTCTTCCCTTTCAACACACAGAGGGAATTGTGGCACCCGAAACATCTCGAAAAGTTTCGGGGCTTTCTAGAAATGGGCCCCTGGGGTGCGTTTCTCAAAAGCCCCGAATCTTTTCCGGCATATTTCGATTATGATGCCATATTTTTCTTTATATCTTTAAAAGGACGACTTTTCAAGACCTGACAATTTCCTATTATTTTGCTTTCTCTTCCCTTGGAAAAATGTCAAAAGGCCGGGTTTTCAAAGTAAGCGGATCATAGTTTTATAAATGGTTCCTGAGGCTAGAAAAGTTTCAATCCGGGGCTTTTGAGGAACGAGCTTGGATCGCGTAGCAACCTGGGAGAAAGTTCTCTTCTCCCACTTTCATGGTAATATCTCTACTATGACTAGGGGGGTAAAACCTATGAAATTTACTTAACAGAAAAAATAGTCGAATATATAAGGAATTGTTGGGAACTTTTAATTAAGAATATTATTGGGGATCAAGGGAACACACAACAGAATTTCTGGGAAGAGGGGAACTTGACAAAAGTACATCTCGGGAACAAAAATTATTTCTTGTTCTCTAGAAAAAATTGGAAAAAGATTTCTATTTTTTTTCTAGACTTTTTTTTTCTGGACTGTGACGAAAGGCTCATT
Source organism: Astreopora myriophthalma (assembly GCA_014634185.1). NCBI lineage: Eukaryota > Metazoa > Cnidaria > Anthozoa > Scleractinia > Acroporidae > Astreopora > Astreopora myriophthalma. Next base: position 74,464 of record BLFK01001056.1, on the reverse strand, counting down.
AATTGCTCGGATACGCCGCGTTCTCTAACTTAGCCAATATGGATGTATGGCCCTCTCTATATCGATCATTTTTTCGCTTACGGTACATGGAAAGACAAGCAACGTCCTAAAGATTTAAATTTGCTAAATAACATCGTCATTAAGAGCTAAATTTTGTATTTCGTCAATGCGAAAGAATCCCGCAAAACCAACTAGAAGCACAAACGAGAAGCGAATATCAGAAAGGGAATTGTTGGAATCACAATGCTCGGAAAATTCTTGCAGTGCCGCCAGCGTAAATGGCTCCTTGGATTGAACTTGAGCTTCTCCTAGCGCCTTCGAGTGAGCACTTCATTAGGGGCGTTGCTGGTAAAGAAATCCTCGAACCCGGCCATAGCTTGTGCCCATTTAGTCCTGAAGACGATAGACTCGATGGGAGACACGTCCAAATTCTGGGTAAGCTAGCGACAAAAAATGCGACATTAAGTGACTTCGCTGGAATAATAGAAACGCCAGTCATCCAAGACACCCAATTACGCTATCTTTCCCAACCGGACATGAACTTCGCAAAGGTAGACGGTGCCCTAGATACCATTTGCAAATCGAAGACGGCTGGGACCGTACGGGATAACGAACAGTCACTCAAGGAGGCCGCATCCCGCCAATTCCTGATTGTAGCACGTTTGAAAAGGGTAACAGCAAAGACAAAATCTCAAAGTCAGCAGTGAAGGTGGGCAAAATTGTTGATAATTGTTAATAATTGTAATTAATTGAAATAATTGATTGAATAAATTGAATTGAATGGGAGCATAGGGCGCCCATATGACATGACCGAGGAAACCCACGATGCGAAATCGCAGGTAATCGCACTGCGCACAATGCTGATACGAACACGGCTGGTGTATAAATTGACCAAACAAAAGCAAAGCCAAATCAGGCAAATAAACTCATTTCAATATTAATAGTTAACTGTCAAAGTGGAAAAAAAAAAGCACCTGGTGTGCCACCCAGCCAAAGATACCAAACTCAATGCTATCACAAAAATGGCAAATGCAAACGCAGCTGACGTACGTATCATCCAGCGAAAAAGACAAGCCAAATCAGGCAAAAATATCCATCACAAAGCTGCCGCTGGCAAAACGCAACGCACATGGCGCGCCTCCCCTCAAAGAAGGCTCAATGTCGGCTTGCAAGCATGAAAAGAGCACATAAAAAAAAAAAGTCTTAGGGTGCGAAATCGGGACTTCTTTTTTAAATATTTAATGCGCGAAGTGAACAATAGGGAAATCGGCTGAAACATCAAAGGGCCTAATAGCATGATCAGAGACGCAGCAACCGCTTAGGCCACGAAGCAAGAAACCCATGCAAAAAATGCTAGTAAATCCAAAACACGGCAATTATTGAAAAAAAAAAAAACGCAAAATTGAAATCTGCTGGTAAGCGAAGGAACTCATAAAATCTATGCGTAACGCCAAAAAAAAAAAAAAAAAGAAAGAAAACGCCAACATCCTGGGCCGAGTTGTTCGTAGCAAGGTTAGTGCTAATCCGTGCTAATACCCTGACACCCTACAGTTTACAGTTGTGGCTGAGTTACCTGGCTTACGAATGGAAGTGAGCCTGCCGCTGACCTTGTTTTGATACAAACCTCTTTGCATTTCTTATGTAAATGCACAGAAATTAGCATACAACAGCACGTTTTGCATATTAAAATCAATGCGGTATGTATCAATACAAGGTCATCGGCAGCCTCTTTTCATGCCATTCATAGGCCAGGTTACTGACGAAACAACCGTAAAATGGCCTATTTCTGAAAAAAAAGAGAAGTGCAAGTGGTATTGAAAAAACGTTAAGCGAGTAACGATAACCCGTAAAGAGCAGGATTGGCGTTGCGGTGAGATCAGTTGCTTTCTACCAATGTGTCCCGAGTTACATTGCAGGACTTGAGGTCATATGTGGGCTGAGTTTATTGGTTCAGATCTCTGACCCAAAAGGTTGTTCTCCGGGTGTTTGGGCCAATCGGTTGCCCGTTTTTAGTTGCCATCGATCGAGAGCATATGCTCGAGTCTGGGACGAACATGGTTCAACGGTTGTGTTGTTTTAATCGCCTTGTTCCTAGACCAGGAATAACACAGAATTGTGTTATTTTAGCGTTTTTCCTCTAAGTCTTTTTTGTGTGTGCACTAGGCTAATTTGTATTTTCTTTTGTGTCTTTTTTGTCTAATTTTTACTGTTTATCGTCGTTCATCACTTGTTCGTTCACCGGCATTCATTCCCGTCATTTTTGACCGTTTGAATTGTATCGTCAAAATATTCATACTGAGGTTAGAACACCATAATCTAAAATCGTCGCCATTTAATTTTCAGTCTTGTGTTCAAGAAAGAGAGGAAAAAAGTCTCCTTTGGGCCTGGTTGAATTAAGGGTTAGCTTTAAACAGAAGGTTTGTGGTTTTCTCTTTCTTCAATGATGACTTGGGTTTGGATTGTATACCAAGTAAATAGTATTTACCGAGTCTACAGTACGACTACACTACATACTGGATAAATACATCAGCTTCATTGATTTACCGGGGCTTCAAATTCACCACTGTCTCCTCAACTACAATTGCTGAAGCATTTATTCTGGTCAAATCGCGCATTAAAGCCTTCACTTTGAAAGAGACGTGGTTGCATTGAAATGAAACGGCGAAAAAGAAGTTGGGAAATTTGATACACAATATTCTGTTGTTGTGCAAAGTTGTTTCTTCGACCTGGAAACTGAAGTAATAAACGTTTGTACCGGAGGTTGGGAGGG
>BLFK01001056.1:51514-54014 GCA_014634185.1 Astreopora myriophthalma | reverse complement strand
GGAGGTGGCCGTCACCGTGGTGTTAACCTCGCACGTACCATCCCGGACACGTTCCACTTGATATTTCTCAACGCAAGGCCTAATTTGTTCAGAGAAGAAGTCCCACAGCTCCTTGGCGTCCGGACTCTCTTCGGGACACATTTCAGCTATCTATTGAAAGAGTACAACAAAGAAGAAAATCAATGAATGGATTTCAGAATCTTAGCTGGTCTTACAGAAAAATCTGATTGTGTTTGCTGAAATGTTCAGTTAAAAAGGAATGGTGGAAGTAACAACCTCTTTTTAATTATGATTGAAACTGCCACCTTTGAGTACTTTTGTTTCGTGGGATGCCAAAAAGGCAGACCAAGTATTCGGACGAGTTTCGTCGCCATCGAAGTAGCCACGTGCTTGTGCATATGACTGTTGTTAAACCCAGTTGGCCGGCGTTACTACACGAAGGGGTGACCTGAACCCCGTGATGTTTTCGTTTTTCTAGTGGAATGATCAGCCACAGTTCGTCTTTCTATACGCTCTCGTTTGTCGGAGAAAACCTTTTGAGTGAAGATTGAATTCTCCCTGCGCCGTGACATAGGTTGACCATAAATATTTGAATGACTGAAAAGCGATACATTTGTTCTGTTCATCGGTTTAGTTTTTCGTTTTCAACTGTGAATAATTTGCATTCCAGACGAATGTGACGAGATTGCTAATCTTTGTATTTGTCTCAAAAAAAAGAAAACGATATTTTTAAGTTTCACTGGTTTGCATTTTGTACGCTTGACTGTTTTAACACATATTTACATTACGCACTTCAGCGAATTGAGAGACAAATCTCCTCAATTAAACTATAATAGGGGTCTAAAATTGATTGGTGTTTTTGGATGGTGTTAAATGACTTTATTTTCTACTTACTGTCCACCGCACGCACTTCGCACGGCACAAATAACCTCGAAATGAAGGTGCCGAATATTCTTCCACTAAAATATGGTTGAATCAGCAAATTCCTATCTATCGAATGCATATGGCATATGGCGAGGAGACTATTTACCGAACCATCGTGTGTTTGGCTAACCGAATAACCAGTCAAAGTTTGCGGCAAATTACCCATTCCACGTTGACGCCTCCAGGCGTCTTGTTTAATTTTATTTACCTTTGTCGCAAACAGCATCAGCATGGTATAATTCCGTAGAATCCTGTGGTGCACACTTTGTCCAAGAATGTTCTCTACGCGTGCAATTGTCTCTGTTACAGCCTTATCGTCGGTGTCGAGCTTTGACGCGACAGAAACTATAACTCCAACAGCACTGCTCGCCGATTTCAAACTCCTCTGTAGCTTTCGTTCGTACTCCATTTGTTGGGACAGTGGATTAGATTGTAGCAATTTGGGAAACGGCATCATGACCACGCGACTTGCTTCTCTGACAAAAAGAAACCCAGAGAACAAGGCTTGTTACACGTTTGGTGAATAATCAGTCATTTGAAGTGCATCAATTCGCACGACTTTTATACGCAGTGCGAAGTTAGTATAACCATTAAAACGTTGTTTTGATGTCACATTCTCAATCATTAGCTACTCCTAGAGACCCTTAGTATCTATAACATGTATTAGCCGGCGTGGCAGGCTAGCGTAAAAAAGTGAGGGAGAGGGGGAGAGAGATGAAGGGAGAGGGGATTGACACGCAAGCTTATACCTATATATTGTTTATACAACATTAAAAACATTGGCCGCAGTTCAGCGTCTGAATAAAAAATACCATGGAACCCTCGTTCACATTGGAAACCTGACAGTGTCTTACTAGTCAGTATCGATTGCTAAAGTTAAACTATTCATCGAAATCTAATTTATCTATGAAATTCCTTAACGTTGCTTTTCCCTGGAAAATAAGGTACATCATGAAAGGAGCAAATACTACTTGAACTGAAGCCATTTCAAATACTTATAACCTGTGTCAATAAGTGTGTGAGGAACTTGTGGAACTTGCATGTGTTTTACTGTATACTTACTGAAAACCGTTTAGGAGAGTCGACAGCTTCTCTGTATTAAGAGTAAACATGCAACCGGTCTTTGGTTGCAAGGTTCCCCGCGTGGTCGCTTTCGCTTGGCCGTTAAAGAAGTTGTTAATCAGCGATTTTATGGAGGTGAGATTATCGGGATCATCGTACACCAATGGGAATGATGACAACGAGCTTTGCTGGATACATTCCACTTCGGAGAGTTGACGCGCAAGTTTTTTCTTTCCTTGTCCGACAAGGGAAAGAAACACTTTCCCAGCAGTTGTTTTTCCTGTCCCCTTTGGTCCTACCGCCAAGGGAGTTGGGCATTGCTGAAATCGCTCCTGGCAGTAGCTATAATGTACCAGCATTACGCCTGACGAAATGGACAGAAATGAAGGAACAAAATTTGGCCCTGAAATGGAATTTTACCTTCATTATATTTGGTTTATTAAAAGCATCTTCAAACGTATTCCTTGGTTACTGTCAGTGGGGTAACGTTATGTAGGTATTTTGACACCTTTTG
>BLFK01001056.1:44014-46514 GCA_014634185.1 Astreopora myriophthalma | reverse complement strand
AGTAAAAAGTTTGCAAACGATTTTTCTCTAATTTTTCGTCGGAACGGAGACCTCGGTGAAGAAAGGACGATGGACACGCCATGTCCAGAAGAATTAGAGGCTAATCTTGAACGCCTTTTGTTTGTTTCGAGAGATAAGCTTCCAAAGGAGACCCTTTTTCAAATTGAGAACTTGCGCAAGCATATACAGCAGGGTTGTCTCTCAGATATACCCGTGGGATGTGGTACAGAAAAGAACGAACAGCTCCACAGGCACCTCAATAGGTCATTGCTTTGTGGTGTATCAAAAATCGGTCTAGAGCTAGCTGTAGCGGTGATGACATGTGTCCTATATGCATGGAACTGCAAAAGAAAGGAAAAAAAATTCTCTAACAAAAGAACAACTCCAGTCTTGCCGATCGAGTTAGAGGCCTCAACTCAAGGGATGAATTCGTCATCTTCTCATGTGAACACAACAACTCCAAGTCCAATGTCATCACCATCTTTATCGGGAAATAATTTAGAGATCACCGGCATCCATGCAACGGAAACGTCAAGTACATGCAAATCTCCATCTTACGCGTTAAAAAATTCGGTGGAAGAGCTAAAAACAAACTTAGTATTGAATTACATTTTGCAAAGAGTTTTACACCTTCAAGAGTTTTACAACACACTAATAAAAAAATGTAACAGCAAAACCCTTGATCTGATTGCTTTGCTATGGCCAGTGAAACTAACGACGGTTGAGTTCTGTAAACAGGAATCAGAATTAAACACAATGGAGTTCGATTTGACAGCACAGCACCTTGATAATTTGATCAGAAATCTCTCGGGTTTTCGTCTTAAAGTGGATCAGATTCCCAAAGATGGAAACTGCTTTTTCAGAGCAACTGCAAGACAGTTACACAAGCATTTCATCCTGCAAGGTTCGGACGAACTAACTCGACAGCATATTTTATCAGTGGGTCTCGGAAAATCTGAGGAACTTGACGCCAAAAACTTACGGTTACTTTTTGTAAAAGAACTTAATGAAAACATTAATGAATACAAAGAATGGACGTCTAGCACCTCAGCTATCGTGGATATAGAACGTTTTAAAAAAGATGGTTTTTTCGCCAGTGAAATTGGTGATCTCTGTGCAAAGGTCTGTGCTAACATCCTCCATATTCCAATTGTCCTCATAACAGCTTTGCCGACTGTTCCTTCCATTCCATTCCTGCCAAAAGTTTTTGTCACTACTACACCCATTTATCTGGCTTACGACCATTCAGGACCAGGTCACTATGATGCTACTAAAGGTGAAAAAATATTTACACGTTCGAGTTTTTATGATAACAGTTATTATTATTGTGCTATCTGCTACAAACTTGCCAACTCAGTTCACGGAGTAAACCACTTACTAGGCGAGACTCCGGATATTAAGGTAGCTCGAAATAATCAATAATCAAGCGGGCGACAATAACGTTTGCATAAACGTGCCTCGATCGCTATCTACTGCAAGAGGTGTTCTCTTGTCTAATAGTCTCTGTTGATATTCGCGATAGCGAAGTCGACGTCTTGTCTTTGGAGTCATCTCCGTGCTAAGCATTCAAGAATTCAACTCTATCCATTTATTTGGCTAGTTAACAGAATCGCCTGTACTACTTGCACCATAAAACTATTTTGAGCCTCTTTAAACCATTGGAAGCATTCTTGGCATCTTGGCGAAAAATTAAGAATAGCGAACACCGCAAAGAAGAGGCTTTTGACGATGACCCCTATTATAATGTTATGCTGGTTTATTCACAGCTCTGCACCTGGAAGGCTCTTCATCGGTTAAAGCCTATGAAGGCCCCTAAAACACAACTAAGAACAATAATTTTAAATTGAATGAAACATATGACAAGTGCAACTGGTACGGTTGAGAACAGTTTTATCGCTTTATTTGAATAATTGCTTTTATTACCGAGACTCTTTGTTTCCTTTACATTGTTTGATCTCCCCTAGATAGATATCCTACTGTAACAGTTAACAATTGAAGATAATAGGACATAACAATCATAACTTACCATTGGTTAATCGCGGTAAATATTTCTGCAGTTATTTCCTTAACACTAGTTGCGTTCATTTGTTTGCAGAATTATCAGTTCTACCTGAATCCAGACCAAATGAATTCATGAGAACACGGTGTACCTGCGGAAAGAACACCAAAGATCCCTACAAAATATCGTGCACTTCTTCTAAATGCCCGTGCAACAGGCAAAGTCAATCTTGTTCCAGGAAATGTCGCTGCTATAATTGTAAGAATGAAAATATCAACGCAGCAAAAGAGTCACAGAAGCCGTCTAGTAAAATAGTAAATAAAGGGTGTACATGTGGCAACACACTAAAATACAACAAAGGAGCTAATCAGTTATCTTGCAGGGACGGTGAAAGAAAGACAAAGTGCCCATGTGTTGCTAGACGAGAGGGCTGTACAAATATGTGTAGGTGCCGCAACTGCTCCAATATTTTCCAGACTGGTGGTATTTCGGTGACACCTC
>BLFK01001056.1:16185-21185 GCA_014634185.1 Astreopora myriophthalma | reverse complement strand
TTCGTCCAGCAGAGATGTTCAAGTTGTTAAAAGCAGAAGATTTGAAAGTCAGTTTCGCAACAGTCACGCGTATAAATTGGGTCATTCCATTTTTTATCCGCACCACCCCTATGGAGGGGATGATTCCGACAGGGCTCGGATTTCGCTGATTCCTACAGGTCCCAAATTCAATTTCCACAATTCTGATAGGGCTGATGAAACAGATGTGACATTTTGGGCTTGACACTAGTTTTCCTCTATGCCTTATTATTTCTTAGCTAGTCGCCGCGAAATTTTTATGGTGTCTAGCCGCTGACCCTGACTTGTACCCAATCCAATTAAGTGAAGTTTCACAGTGGTCAACGCAAAAAACCAGCACCACTTTCTGTATTTTGCACGAGTTTGAAGCGCAGTGCGCAGATTGAATTGGTTGGACATTGCAAAACATGCACTGGAAAACCAAAATACAAGACGATAAACCAGGTGGATAGCAATTAATAAATTCCCAATGTATACTTGGCATGCAAAGCCTATCTTTTTAGTAATCTTCTTAACTTCCAGTTTAAAAGAGCACGAATTCAGAAATTTGAGACCTTTGTTAGCGAAAGTTTTGGCGACATTTGACAGCTGTGTGATGTGATGTGTGAAGTAACATGAAGTCACACAGCGGTCAAACGCAAAAATCCATCGCCACTTCCGGTTTTCGCTGCCTTCGTTTAAGAACGTTTGCGGCACACACCTATTCAAATCCAGCGAATTGATTGCTAGGGATAACCCTGAGATGGACTCGCATCCCATCCCGAGTGGAGTAGAAATACTCCCGGTCGCGTCATGTTAAGGAAACGTGGATAAGCTCCGGCCTGATAGGCCAATTGGTTCGTATACAAAATTTACCTAAACAGCCGGACCTCTATTAACTGGTCACCCTCCATTAATTAAGTAGTCACTTCCCAAAGTCCCGAATTATTTGTCAGTAAAATGCTGTATTCAATACCTCTTTTCAACAGACACCTCTATTAAGCGGCCGGAGCCACCTTTTTGCTGTTGCAAATATATATATTGTTTTTTTACCTCCATTAAGCCGCCAGCAAATTATCTTTTCAAGCGAAATGGTGACAGATAATCAAGTGATAAGTTACGGTGTTAATAGAGGTTTGGGTTTCCAGCGCTTTGTTTTTATCACACCTTGTATGTCATCCTGCTCTGTGAATCGTCATGTTTTTACCGCGAATTACCTCTGAGTGTTTCGCAACATTTCGACACAAACTAAATTACATTAACTCGGTTAAATGAAAACACACTTTTATGTTCATTTTATTATCGTATGCTTGAGACAAGAACAAGTTAAGGTTAGAAAAAGATAGTTTCCATGTTGCCTTTGGCTTTCGTACCAAGAAATTACAGCTGTAACTCCCATGCTGCCACAAAAGGAAAAACAAAATACAACAACGTTAAAATATGATATTAAACATTCCATTTCACATTACTACATGCTATATTGTTTTTTTCTTATAATTTTTTTTTGCAACCATTGTTCATGGGGTATGGTTGACATTATGACATATCTCCAAATCTGGTTTTCTGGACTTTAACCTTCGCACACAATCAAGTGACACTTCTGTCTCACAAACGCAAATGTAGGCTAGTTTTGTGAGAGATTCTGCTATAAACATAAGAGCATGGTTGTCAACGAAGGCGTATGGTATGAGTAAGCCAGTCAGTAGTGGGTTGCTCTCCACAATTCGATAAATTTCCTCTCTCCCGAAAAAGTAGCCCTCTTGGCAGTCCAGTGTTCTTAATGTGTCACAATTTCCCACGATTGCTAATACCGAACTTCTAGTGAACCCATGGACATTTTCACGAGGAACAGATATGTATTCAAGTTTAGGTAAAGAAACGATGTGAGGAAGGCATTTATCACTTATGCGCGTTCCGGCCAGGTGGAGCTCGGTTAACTCTTGGCTTGCATGAAGAATTTTCGACAAAGTTAAGTCCGTTACTGCTGTATTTGTTAAGTTCAGGACTCTTAACCTGTCCAGTCCAGCATTTAAGATACACGATCCATTTATGAAATGGCTAGAACACAAGTTGACTTCGGTCAGTCTCCTTGATGCCGTGAATAAAGCTTGTAGCTTGTCATCTTCACAAATTGCTCTTGTAATGGATATTTTGCGAAGTAAACAATTATCATAAATAATACGGCACCACCTCCGTGACACGACCCTCAAAATGATCCTCTGCCTCAACTTTACAAATGAAAAGATTAGGAGAAGAATTTCGTCGGGCAGTCGATCCATTCTCTTTGAGAAGTAACGAATGGATTACTGGGGTTCTTATAGTGCTCACAGCGGGATCCAGTTGTCATTTTTGCAAATGTTTGCAACATTGCCACCAGGGAGAAGGAATTTTTTTTTTAATAGTTCTCAGCGGCTTCTTCCTCGATAGATTACATTTTTTTAGACTTATAAGTTTTCGTGACCAGATTCAGACTTATAGGTCAAAAAGACCAAAACCCACTTTCACAATTACGGGCCAGAAAGTAGGAGGGGGATACAAAACGGTTGCGGGTCACATAAAAGAAAAACAAAAGGAGAGCAGACTGATAAAAACGCCGACTCCCGCAGTTGGCGTAGATCACGTACAAGTTTGTCAAGGTGTAACAAAAGTGGACTTGTCATTGAACGAAAAGAAATCAGTGTGATCAGATTGGGCAAAGGCTTTTTTGGCATGGAAAAACTGCCTTACAGAAGACCAATCATTATTCGTCGCAAGCACCGTGATTTTACTAGTGCTTTTGATAGCGATCCTGGAGAGGACGTTCACAAAAGAAGAGATTCCGAGAAATCCGCAGGGGTGGAGCATCCGGATATGAATATTGAAAAGAAAGAAATTAGTGCTTGTGAAGTCCACGATACTGAACAGAAAATGAGCAAAAGGAAAGTTGAAAGATTTCATAATGATCAGTTAGAGTCATTTCGCGCCAAGCGTTTCAAAAATAATACACCGGAACTAGACAGCATGCATAACATCTCAAACGGCGGGAAACAAAAAGAAGCGCGGAAGGAAGGCGAATGCTCCGTGGAAACAATGGGAGATGACAGTGAAGAATTTGATTTTAATGACTGGGTGGAAGAACAGAAGATGGAGATCCGCGAAATACACAAGTGGCTTACTTAAGTATCGGCGAGTGTAAATATACTTGTTCCTTGGTCAGAGACACCAAATATTTTCTTTGAGAAACATATTTTTTTATAAGAAAATGGTTTGAACTTTTTATAAGAAAATGGTTCTATAATTTTTTATAGACAGACTTGCATAAATTTGGAATTAATGACAATTATCACGGTATACACATTACTGTTATGAGCACGCTCTTAAATCTGCTCGAAATAAATGTAAGTGAGACAAAAGTCTCGCTTGTTAAGAGTCAAGTGGCAATAATAGTTTATTACTCCGTTTTGCATATCCGGGTGATTTTTTAATTTTAAATTTAAACGAGACCCACAACTAAAATACTTGGTTGTAAGTTTGACACTGCGTCCAGTGATAAAGGGTTATAAGTGAGTACCCTGGGTCGCCACGACAACTTTACTGGCGGCGTTTCTCTTGCTCACGTTGTCACGTTTGCATGAATACAAAAAGCGTTTCGATACCCGGGACATTCTTTGTTTTTAAAAGAAAAGTAATTACACTAAGAATATAGTTGCAGTTGCGTTACAATGTAAGAAATGTTGTCTGCTTGTTGATGTCAGAAAATAAAATACGTGATAAAAAATAAAAATAAAATTTAAAAAAACGTGGTTTAAGTGAATCATTAATGACAACTAAGTGTCTAAGGCTTATTCATAGTAAGGACTACATATGCCAAGAAAGTGAGTGCCTCCTTTTATAACGTTATGGGTGTTCTAACATTGAATAGTATGGTTAAAAAATGTCAATTTTGTGCCTTGCCTATAGAACACCCATTGTTTGAGTTCGTCACACATGTCGTGAAGTGTTGTGTGGGTAAATCGATGATACATTTACAATATTGCTATCAGGGGAAGTCATGCAGGCCTGATCAAAAATAACTTTTTCCCAGAATTGAAAAAAAAAAGGAAAAAGAAAGGAAATATAACAAAATTTCCAAGCGAGGCAGGCGACGGCGCATGCAAATGTCATGAACAAAAATTGATTTTTTTCCCGAAATTATAACAATTGAAAAATGAAATATCACAAACTCTCTGCAGCAAATTTTATGTAAAAAATATTTTTTTCCTGGAAATTTTAACAATTGACAAAAATTAAACACATGGAAAAAAATTAAGCACATGGAAATCGTAACCTTCACGCTGTCCCTTCAGGATGCGACAAATCGCTGTGACACGTCCTTGTGACAAGTCTCTCAGTGTGTACTGCTTCCGAAACAATTTGCTGCGACCCCTTGAGACACGAATTCAAACCGGGTTGAATTCGGGCGAGATCGCAGCGACGAAATTCTGTAGCAATGACGAAATTCTCTCGCTGTCACACAGGGTGATTTTGTGCAGAGACTTGTCGCCGCGGCCTAACGCAGTGATTTGTCGCATAATGCGACAATTTGTGTGTCCCAGCCATAAACAAAATCATTCGTTATCCTCGTCGGATAACTCTTGGCAAGTGTCCGTCGGCCGGGTTCTATCCAAAACGGCCTTTAACATTCCCGATATTTCGTCTGGTGTAGGCTCTGTAGTGTCAACGAGTATTTCTTCGGTGACATCGTAAGCCTTCCAGTTTTTTCCTTTGCCTCGGTTTTCGATGGCTTTTCTGGTGGACTCTTGGGCTTTCTTCAACTCGCCCATTACTTCCCTAGCTGATTTCTCGAGATTTTGAATTGTATTCTTTTTATCCCTAGCGGTGTTGTTGGGATCCTTTAAGGCAGCAAGCTTTGAATTCGTACTCAGCAGATCACTGTGTACGGAGAGTGTCCTCCTGAGGTTTTCTGCGAGTGTCCCCTCCTTCTGTTTTGTTATTCCCTTACTTTCGTGTTTTTCGTTAAGGAT
>BLFK01001053.1:300688-303188 GCA_014634185.1 Astreopora myriophthalma | reverse complement strand
TCATTACTTTATTTGAAGGAGCAATTCGTAAAAATGACATTAGTAATTCAATTCAATTGTATCAAACATCAATACACAAATCAAAGGTTAGGTTAGATTTTGTTTATCTCCAGGGACATGGTTGATGCCATCAAGAATGATTACAAACACTGAAAGTCCGGTTGGATTCAACAACTCTTTAAAAAGAGCAACTAATGATATGAAATTTGGGGTTAAAGGTGATATAAATGCTGAAACCAAGAGTATTGGTATTAAACATAATTTGGATTCTAGTAAAAAAATATTACCACAGGAATCCAATTTTAAAATGGCAATCCAAAATAAAAAGAGACCGGAAAAAAAGCCATTATTACCACAACCTATAATTCCACTTCCAATTGTAAGCCAACCAATAGGATTAGATACAGATTTAAATCAAAATAAGCCAAGTTTACCAAATGTTACAGATAAAAAACAAGTTATTGATTCCAGCAATGAAAAGGAATTTCCCCAAACTAATCACGATTTAAATTAAGCAATTATTATTATTGGTGCTGCTGGCTTAGGTTGGTATTTATTTAAATAAAATTTTGGGATTTATCCCTAAGGCCCTTTAAAGTTCTTTTTTTTTTAAAAGAAGAAAAAGATAAGAGTAAAAGTGAAAAAATTTATCGCGCATTTGTTTAGAGCAAAATAATAATAATAATAATAATAATAATAATAATAATATTATAGGGTGCTTAAAATAACAAGTGTAAGTAGAAAAGCCAAAACTAATTGTTCTCTAAAAAACCCAATAAAATTTTTACGAATCAAAAGAGAAAAAAAAATCAAAAACTCAATTCATTGTACATCAAGTGAACAAAATTACAAAGTACAATTTACATTCCTAATAAAATGCAATTCAGGCCAAAACTATCAAATAAAAAAATTCAAAACAGAAATTCAAGAATTAAATCAAAATTGTGATTTAGATGAATATTTAATTCAAATCGAAAACGAAATAGATCAGGCAACATCTTTTTACTCATGAGGAAAAAAATTATAACGTTGATTTCGAAGCAATCGAATTAACAATCAGATATTCATATGAAAAAATTTAGGGATTCATCCCTAAGACCCTTTTCAGTTCTTTTTTAAAAAGAAGATTTATTTTTACAGAAATAATGAGAAGAAAATAAGGTGAAAAAAATAATTTAAGAATAACGAGTGAAATATTAAAAAAAAAATACAGAATTGAAGGAGCTTTGGTTCTACCAAAAGAATTCCTTGAATCCACTAAGTTGCAATTAATTAATAAAATTTATGAAATAATAAGAGGAAAATCTTTCTTAGTAAAATTTACAATATGTGTTAAAATGATATTAAAGAATTGCAAATTTGATTATGTTAAAATAAAGTCCCCATATGAAGAAATAAATGTTGATACAGATATTTATTCTTTTTTATAATTATACTATGATATTACTTATAAAAGCAATAGAAATAAAATATAATCCAGATCCTGTCTCTAATTTTTATTTATCAAAAATAGATAAAAATATTGGTTATATCAAATCAAATGTCATTATTTCTTGTTTAAATTGTTTTAAAGAAAATGTTTAAATCATCTTCAATTTCATAAAACTAATAAAAAATGAAAGTGCAAAAAATATCATAATTATATGAGCGGAAAAAAAGTGGAAAATAATTCAGAACCAAGGAGAAAAAGATTACTACGAAACATCCCTGTGGATGGAATACCACAAAGTACAACAGGAGCACTAAGGAGAAGGAGATTATTACCAAATATACCAGAAAAAACCACAAGTTACATATCAGATTGGTCAATCAGAGAAATAGGTGTACCAATACTCGAGCCAATAATAGTTAGTAAAGAGGTTGAAAGTCTCAAAACAAACACCAACAAACAAATAAAAAACATACAAAACTCAATCGATAAATTAGAAGATTTCATTGAGGAAATACCAGAAACCTATAATCAAACTCAAAATGAATTATTAAAAATCCTTAATGATTTAAAAAATAAGGTAAACCTTGCTAATGAAAGATTAAAAAATTTCATACCTTATAAAGCCAAGAAAGCATTCAAAGGTTATCTTAAAACATATCAAATACATAGAAAAGACGGTTATGGTGCTAAAAGCTTTTTAGAAAAAACAAAAGCAAACGTAATCGATCTATTGGAAAAAACAAAAAAACCAACAAAAGTAAAGTTCATAATGGATACCAGATTCATATTAGAAAAAATGGTAAAATCGAATACAACTTTGGATACCACGCCACAAAAGTGAAAATTTTATCAGAAGCAACATCAATTGAGGAACTTTAAGATAAAATATCTGATACAATCATTACAAAAAATAGAAAAATTCCAAAAAGGTGGAAGTGGATGGCAGTTTGACAAAGTAATAGATTTCAAAATTAATATAGACAAATATGATCCACTCAAAGGATCATCATATATAGATCTTCCAGAAATGATCAAAAATAAAAAAAGCAGTTATAAATGTTAAAAACA
>BLFK01001053.1:293188-295688 GCA_014634185.1 Astreopora myriophthalma | reverse complement strand
ATTAAAAAATTAGGATATGATAATAGTCAAATTAAATGCATAGCTAATAATGAAGAAAAATACATTACCTTTTCTAAATATATAATTGTTGGCAATGAGACAAACGATGGCAAAAACATTCAAGTAAAAAGACAATTAAGGTTCATAGATAGTTTCAAGTTGATGCCATGTTCATTAGATCAATTAGCAAGTAATCTTTTAAAAGGTGGAATGCATAATTTCAAAAACACAAAGCATTCAACAAAAGTCTAAGTAAAAAGAACTTAAACTCATCATAAGAAAAGGTGTATTCCCATATGATTGGTTTGACTCTTTTGATAAATTAAATGAAACATCTTTACCTGAAAAGCATGAATTTTATTCAAAACTAAATGACAAACACATTTCATGTAAAGTATACAAACATGCAAAAATGGTATGGAAAACATTCAATATTCAATCATTCAAAGAATATCATGATTTATACATGTTAACAGATGTACTTCTATTAGCCGACATATTTGAAAACTTCCGAGATGTTTGCTTGAAATATTACAAATTAGATCCATGTTTTGATTTTACATCACCAGGGTTATCTTGGGATGCACTTTTAAAATTCACAAAAGTTAAACGAGAACTATTAACTGACATTGATATGTTATTGTTGTTTGAAAAAGGTATAAGAGGTGGAATTAGTATGATAACCAAACGTCATGCAACCGCAAACAACAAATACATGGGGAAAAACTATGATCCAAAAATCCAAAACTCCCTACTGGAGGCTTTAAATGGATGAAAAAAAAAAAAAGAACAACATTATTGGAAAGATATCCCTTGTATTCTTGAAGTAGATTTAGAATATCCAAAAGAACTTCATGACTTACACTATGAAAACACTATGAAGACATCCGAGAAAACCCGAGAGCGAGTCAACAACTAAAATGAAATAGAGAGGGATGGTCATGGCGGCTGCTCTGCGTTTACGTTCCGCCGTTTGCTCCATTGTAGTGTATCTCTTGGTTAGTTTGATAGTTTGTAAACTGGCCGAATGTCCACTGAAACGACCCAGAGATGAAAGATTATCTAAACTGACGGTAGCAAAGACTGTGAACACAGTAAACATCAAAGCAGTGAAACCACTCGGCGATAAGCAAGTCAGCAAGAAGGCTCGTTCGCAAACAACGGGAAGTGTCAAACTTATCAATGCAACGAAATTATTGAATATGGCACTAGCTGCAAACCTAATTCTCCTGTCTAACGACGTTTCACTAAATCCTGGACCAACACAGCCCTCGCCATCCTTGATGAAAGGTCTTCGCTTATTTCATCTCAACATTTGCAGCCTACGCAATAAAATGGACGAACTCAGACTTTTCTGCGACGAGCACAAACCGCACATCGTGACAATAAACGAGACTTGGCTTGATGACTCGTTCACCGACGCGGAAATAACTCTTCCTGGCTACAATGTTATGCGAAAAGACAGAGACGAAAATGGCGGTGGCGTTGCGGTATACATAGCAGAGCAACTAAATTACAGTGGGCTTGACGAAAGTGCAATCCAAACACAGAACGACAACTTTGAATCAATTTGTTTTGAAGTATGCCAGCCAAAATCGAAGAAGATTTTATGCGGAGCAATCTACAAAACACCAGATGCTGACCCAGCCGCTTTTACTAGCCGGGTCGAAGAAATTCTAAACAACGTCCTGACAAATGATGGTGAAATTGTTCTTATTGGAGACTTTAACCTGAATTATTTGAACCCGACTCCTGCGACAAAGCATTTTCAGCAAACAACAAAATCTTTTCATCTGAAACAAACAATCACAAAGCCCACTCGAATCACTGAGGAGACTAGAACTTTAATTGACCTATTTCTAACATCAAGACCAGAACTGTACACCTGTGGTGTTATTCCAATCGGCTTCTCTGATCACTGTGCTATCTTCGGAGTCAGAAAACTCCACAACATCAAGCGCCCTCCGCCTAAAATTATTCAGAGCAGAAATTACAAAAACTATGACCCTGCATTCTTTAGCGATGATTTGAATAAGATCCCATGGGATATTCTCGAAATGGAATCAACGTCAAATGAAGCTTGGATTGTTTTCAAAGATCTTTTTTTGACAGTTGCTGACAAACATGCGCCTGTTGCCACGCGAAGAGTTCGCGGGTTTTCAGTTCCATGGCTAACATCAAGTATAAAAGAATTAATGACAGAAAGGGATTACCATCACAAAAAAGCGATCAAAACAAATCAAGAACTGCACTGGAGCAAATACAAGCGCTTACGTAACACCGTTAGCAAGAAAATGAAGAAAGCGAAATCGGATTATTATTCTTCTCGCTTAACAGAAACCCAAGACCCAAAAACAATGTGGAAAATCCTGAAAGAAATCATGCCAAACAAGAAAACTGCCGGTGCGCTAAAAACCGGCAGTTTGTCTGCATTAAAGTTCAATCACTTCTTCACTTCCATCGCCGGCAAACTGTGTGAACGTTTTCGACTAAGCACTTT
>BLFK01001053.1:257308-269808 GCA_014634185.1 Astreopora myriophthalma | reverse complement strand
TTAGAGCGTAAACATTAATCAAAACATACAAATTGTCTTCAATCTCTACTTTTACAATAACAAAGCGACCTAAAGGATCAATGATCTTAGAATGAATGCAATCATCTCCACCTTTATTTAGCAAAATCGCAACACCGCGCGCGTTGGGACTTCCATGTTAAAGTATCATTTCAGTACCCCATTCATTACGCCATTGAGATTCTAATTCCTTCTTCGAATGAGTTTCCTGAAGAAAAATCACTTCTCACACACTGAATGCCATTTGTCTGCCACACGACAATGCAACAGCACTTTATTCACAATTGTCACAAAGATAAAAGAACTGGAGTCAACAACTGAAAAAAAAAACTACCCAAACGTTGATACACTTCTATAAACTTAGGCAAGAACTCGCTAAGGGGTGGGAGGGTGGGAAAACTGTTGCACTGTCAGGCAAGAAAAGAAAAACTGAATCACGTGACCGAGCGTGAAACTAACATCCTGACTTGTACCCAGGTCCCCCATTCAGTGTGAGAGAACTTCGTTTCCTGCCTCTTTCGCAAGCTCAGCCGGCAGGAAAAACATTTCTCACACACTGAATGCCATTTGTCTGCCACACGACAATGCAACAGCACTTTATTCACAAGAAGAAAAAGCATAGAGCCTAGGAAAATATTTTAGAATCTCGAAACTACTGCAGAGAAAACAACTAATATATCTTGCGGAACTAGCAACGGAACCATCCCTTTTTTACAAACAGAGAGCCCTAGAAACCTTCAGAAGGGTTTGTTCAGTTTCTTTAATGTACATGTTCTTAGCTGACTGTGAATGCCAGCCCCCATGACGCATCAGGAGCCTGTCTGGGATGGCAGCTGCTGCTGCAGAGGATGCTCCGCCCGACCTGAGACTGTGTAGACCATATTGCTTGGGGTCGAGCCCAATGACTCTGAGTTGCTTCTTAAACAGCTCACTGGCCCGTGAGTAAGTCAACTGCTGCGGACGAAATGAGAAGCCGTGTTTTGTGTGACAAATCTTCCTAAAAAGATAGTCAGATTCCTTATGTTGACCAGCAAGTAAGAACCTCTCGGTCAAGGACACAGGGCATGTACGAGAGCCTGTGCGAGCCACCAAAATGACAGAACCCTCTCTGAATTGGTCGTTCTTCCTTTTAGTTAGCGTTATGGACATATGGTCACTTGTCATATGCAGATCATGGCATTTCAGGTCCTTGAGGTCATCCCAACGAAGGAACGCTGCGAAACCCAGGGCAATGAGACATACTATCTGAAGCTCGCCAGGATTTCCCTCACCAAACTGGAGCACCAATTCCTTGATCTGGGCTGCTGTGAGTGGGGTCTTTCTGTTTTTAGGACACGTACCTAGGATGCGCTTGCATGCTTCAAGGAGCTGTTTCACCATGGAGTGCTGTAGGGGCGATGGAAAGCAAGCCTTTTGATGGGCCCATGCCACCCCAAAAGCTGCTGCCTGGATGGACGCTAGTGATTTGGTTGTCTGCAACAGGTGTACAAGGTAACATGCTAACTCGGGACCAGATGTGGGGAGGACATTAATGTCTCTATCTTCTGCCCATTTCTGCCACGCTGAGAAGGATGATACATATTTCTTAACAGTACTTGGGGCTCTGTCCTGGATCATGATGTTGGGAATTGCCTGGGCAAGAGTGCGTATCTCAGGATGGTGACTGGTCTTCAGATCCTTCAGGGTAGGAGGAACTGGGGGAAGAGATATTTAGAACAATGTTAGGTACCTCTCACTGGATTAACCAATAGTCTACATAATCCCCAGCGCAAGCACATATGGTAGGATTATGGCCCCTCACGGGCTGGCAATTGGCCCTACGCAAGCCACCACATGCCCACAGTGAGTAGAAAAACACATGCCCGTAAGATATCTGTATGTACCAGTAGCTGCCCTCTAGTGCGCAAGAGATCCTTGGCCTCTCACAGGCTGTAACATTGTATGTGCCGGAGCTCTTTGGCTCCTGACGGGTGAGAATATGCAGGCCACTCGCAAGCCATGATGTATTGACCCCTCATGATCCTTGGCCTCTCACAGGCTATAACAGATTGTATGTGCCAAAAAACTCTTTGACCCCCGAAGGGTGAGAATGCACAGGCCACTCACAAGCCATAATGTATTGACCTCTCACAGGCTGTAACGGATTGTATGTGCCAAAGCTCTTTGGCTCTTGACAGGTGAGAATATACAGGCCACTCGCAGGCCATGATGTATTGACCTCTCACAGGCTTTAAAACATTGGCCACTCAGGGGGCCCTAGTGCATCGGCCACTACAGACCATACCACATTTAGGCCCTTCCGGGCTGTGGGACATTGGCTGTCCGCAGGTTCCCAATGGCCTCCATGCAGGACTCAGCACCCAGTATGTCAGAAGAACGGCCTAGCGGTGTGAGCTGATGGACTTGCGAAAGAGACCCGAAGAGCAAGAACACGATAACTTGGGATTCCGCTGAAAACAGAGGAGCCTAACGTGGCCGGGAGAAACATATCTTCCGAAGGTGCAATTTCCACCCAGTCTCGTACAAATTCAGCAGGTTGGGTGCCATTTGTAGTGATAAGAGGCCACCATGGTGCCGAAGTCCACAACGGGATGACAAGAGTTCCTATATCCCTGCCGTACTCCATGTGTTTTAGTACCTTCGGTATCAAGTAAGGGGGAGGGAAAATCCAGTTGTTCTCTCCTGACCAGTCAAGTGTGAAGGCATCCACTCCTTCAGTACCTGGATTCAGCCAACGGCTACAAAAACGCGGAACCTGGCGCGTCCGAAAGGTGGAAAAACGGTCTACTGTGTGCGGTCCCCACAACATATCCAAGGTGGCGAAAATATTTGGATTAAGCATGTAGTCGTCTTTACTGGCTAGCCTGGATAACTCGTCAGCCTCTTGGTTAAATTCTCTAGGTATCCATTCAGGCTCCAAATGAATCTGGTACTGTTTGCAGAGTGTGTAAATAGCAACGGCTTCTGAATGGAGTTTAGGCTTTGGACTGCCTACTTTGAGGATGCGTTCCACGTTCATGTTGTCAGTCCTATGTCGTACCGTTCTTCCTACCAACTTCTCCCCCA
The DNA here is from genome assembly GCA_014634185.1 of Astreopora myriophthalma. Classification (NCBI taxonomy): domain Eukaryota; kingdom Metazoa; phylum Cnidaria; class Anthozoa; order Scleractinia; family Acroporidae; genus Astreopora; species Astreopora myriophthalma. The sequence goes on along the minus strand of BLFK01001053.1, from coordinate 266,724 downwards.
TGGACATAAGCACCAGTCTCGTTCCTCTGAGCTCCCTCCATGTTGAACTCTCCCTGCTCTGAGCCTCAGACCAGCTGCCTGCCACATTGGTGCCTGCTACATTCGCACAGTAACCGCCCCATCCTGAGTCACTTGCGTCTGAATAGGAAATGACGTCTATCCTGGGGTTGGTCTTCCAAATAGGCTGACCATGACAATCTTCGAAACTCTCCTTCCAGAACTGCACCTCCCGCATTGCCTCAGGGGACACAGCAATGTGCTGTGACCAGAATTCAGAGCATAGAATATCCTGATACATAGCCCTTGTCCACAAACGGCTAACTGGGCCAAGTGCTAACCCCATAGAAACAACTGAACCCACCAGGCCTGCCAACTGACGGGCTGTTACCGAAGATTCGTGACGCACCACAAGATCAATCCTATCCCTCAATCTTTTGATACGTCGGGGTGGAACTTGGATGATGCCTTCTCTCAGATTGAGGATAAAACCGAGCAATTCTCCTACCTGGGTTGGTTCCCAGCAACATTTTTCAGGATGAGCGATAAAACCACTGGCTGCAATGTCCTCTCTTACTCTCTTGGATGCTGCTCTAGCTGTCTCCAAGGACTTATCAGCGCCTGCCCCATCGTCCAAGTAGGTAAAAATACGGATACCCTGCTCTCTCCAGTGTTTGACTAAGGCCTTCTGTATTTTTGTAAACACGTAGGGGGCGGAAGCCAGGCCAAATGGGAGGACTGAGAACACAAACCATTTCTTTTCACCAGCCAGGGTCCAACTAAACCCCAGGAATTTTTGGTGGGGAGGTAAAATGTCCACATGGTGGTATCCTGATTTATAATCGAATTTGAAGAACCAATCCCCTAACATGAAAATGTCTCTTGCCGTGCGAATATCTTCATACTTAAACTTAGGAATGCGCAGAAAACTGTTGACATATCTAAGGTCCAAGATGAGCCTCTTCTTAGCACCGTTCATGACAACACCCAATGGACTAATAACCACAGTTTCTGAAAGGTTGACTTCTCTTATGCAACCAGACAAGAGCAGTTCTTCAATTTGCTCTGCAACAAACTGTTTCTCATCCCAGGCCGATTTATGGTTCTCCATCTCCTTTGGGGCTGGTAATTCTACAAACGGCAGGGCATAGCCATCCCTGATAATTGAAGTAACCCAACGGTTCGCATTAATTCTGTGCCAAAAACTGAGGTGATCCCTCAACCGACCTTTAACACAAACACAACCTTCTCCAATACTGTCCCCATCTGGAGAACTTGCCACAGTCGGGCAGTGTATGTCTACCAAATCTGGAAAGTCACTGTTGATATCATCGCTCAAGTCGTGCTCTGACATTCCTAGTCTATTGTACAATTCCATCAAACCTGGTTCAGACCCGGTCTGTGCGTCCAAATTATAGTTCATATCAATATCAACATCACAAATGAAACGTGGTTGAGAAGCTATCTTAGTATGTTTTTCCTGTTGCGGTTGAGGGGATAGGTGCGCGGCAGTTTTTTGCGAAATGCCCGGGTCTTCCGCAACGAAAACACCCTTCGTTTTGGTTTGAATCAAATTTTTGCCTTGACGCGGGAATAACTATCCGCCTCGTATTGGAGGAATTCTGGTTCGAGGTGAACGACTGCTGAGAACGGCCAATTGGTGGTGCCCGAGGTTTAAAAGGCTTCTTGCTTTCCGCCTTCAACGTTTTGCTCTCTTTGACTGCCCGCCTGATGCGCTTCTCATCATCGGAGTCGCAGGCTAAAGGCTCTTGAACATAACAATCAACAGCCTCCCAGCCGTACTTTTCAGCTAACATAATATGTTTATTTCTTTCCATGAGGATTTTCCTACCTTCCTCCAAGGCATCATTCCGGGCTTTTTCGTCGCTGGTGGAGGCGGCCACGTCCAATTTCTCCAGCACTTTCTGGTTTAGTTCATACTGGATTTTGTTTCTTTTATATTTGAATTCAGGCTGAGGCGATTTTGCGCGGGATAGCTCCGTTGGCGGCCGGGACTTGAGTTCCTTTTCGAGAAATTGCAGACGCTCCTCGCTCCTTTCGTGCGCCTCAAGGAGCTTTTTCGCCCACGATGGTGTGTCTTCCGGCGAATCCGAGCGGACAGGAGACTTCGACCTGGAGTGGCTAGAAGATTTCGACTTCGACCGGCGTTCTTTCCTTGGTGGAGAATTATGGCGGGAACCACTGGATGACTCGCAGCGAACCTCTGCCCCTTGGCGTTCGTTCCGCGAACGTTTTCGAGACTCCCTCGGTGGACTCACGTTATAGGCCACAAGACGTCGGGTGGCCCTCGATTTAGGCGGCATAACTCGATAACGGCGAATTACAGCGCTGTTTTTTCACGCGAAAACGAACAAAACTGTTGCACTGTCAGGCAAGAAAAGAAAAACTGAATCACGTGACCGAGCGTGAAACTAACATCCTGACTTGTACCCAGGTCCCCCATTCAGTGTGAGAGAACTTCGTTTCCTGCCTCTTTCGCAAGCTCAGCCGGCAGGAAAAACATATCTGCTCTTTCAAGTAAAAATTACTAATGCCCTTGTGTTAAGTGAGATGAGTTCGACTAGCAATAAAGTTATTTCAGTAGAGTTATGACTTAGAATTAGAGTTAACGACTACCAAAATCCTGAATTCAAGATTTTAGACTGCCAAAATCCAGAATTCAACATTCTGGAAAGCCAAAATTAAATGAACCGACTTGACTTAGACCTAATCACTAAACTTTAAGAGTAGTTAAAGGCGTCTGTATAGGGAGTAGCCAATGAGAGAGCCGCGTACAGCCCACGTGATCGCTCTCGACCAATCAGAACGCGACGCATCTCATTAACTGGCCGCCATATTGGATTAAGCGTTTTGGTCTAGGGAAAATGCCCAAATATGGGCAAAACTTTAAGATGGCATACTATGGCGGGAAAAGCAGGGCTACTACTGCGAGGAGGGGTCTGACGTCACCGAAAACCGGAAGTCACGCTCCCAATGAGTAAAAAACGAATTCAATGAATAAAAACAATGTTTAATGAAATAAACTTATTTTTACAAACGGGAACGTGAGAGGACTCCGAGCGACTCCCAGTCCCTCAAGACCCCGTTCTTACTTCCATTTCTATTTCAGTTTACGTTCGATTATCGTCATTAAATCACCGTCAATCATAGATTCTCCGTGGTCTTCGATTATAATCGACTAGTAAAGCACTCCCGCACACTAAACTTCGCCTCAACAAGTTGTTTGGCTTGTGACATTTTTGGCCCTTCAACATTTGTCGTGAATTTGGCGTCACAGATGCCTCCGTTGCGCAGGGCCGTCTCCTTGGCGACGGTGGCTTCATAGAGTTCGCGGAGGGTGCGTTCGGGATGGACTCGACTCTGCTTGTTCATCTGGCCTTTGTGACACCGAGGGCAGCCGTGAAAGTAGCACCCGTGGTACTCGTAGGCGGTGTGCGTGACGGGATCGTAGCCGTTGACCTCGAAGACACGGCCACCGAGCCGAAGTTTTTGTTCGGCACGGTTGCTGGCGTGGGCGATGCGATCGGCCACGGGCAGGCCGGGGATCTCGTAGTCGGAATCCTCCAACTGCAGTAGGTCGTGGGCCTGCCACTCCTCGTCGGTCATGCTCTTGCGGGTGGCGTGACGTGCTTCCTGCTCACACCAGTGGAGCCACTATAGGGCTTCGACGCTCTGCCAGTTACGGTCCCCATTCCAGCCCAGCGGGGGTTCCATGGGGATGGTGTTGGGTTGCTGCCATTTCTTTTGGAAGTACCGGAAGAGGAGGCGATGGTGATGCATTTGAGGAAGGGGTTGAGCCCCGCCTCGGCCTCGAACTCTTGCTGGAAACGGTGGTACCCTTCCTTCAGGAGACGCACGTCCGACTTGCAGTAGGCCTCGAGTTCATGCCGAAAAGTAAAGTGGTACCGCTTGGCCTTCCGTTCTGCATACCAGGTCAGAAATTCCTGGCGTTTGTCTTCCATCATGCCGTCCGGATCGTAATAGTCCTCTGTGGGCATCTCGTCCTTGTCGTATGCTTGGTTCTCGGCGATGTTGATAAAATGGGGAAAGAACCCCTCTTTCAGTTCTGCAAGGCCAAACGTAGCGGGAAACTTGTGCAGGGGTTGCGGGATGAAACAACAACTGCCCACGAACTTTAGGTTGCCGGTCCGGAGGCTCAAGATCTTGGAGCCAATGCAGATCTGATGGGTGACCTTGTACCCGTCGTCGTACAGCTGGCGAAGCACGAACATGCCATCGTAGCCTTTGAAATTGTGAAAGACTGTGATGACGGTTCTCTTGCTCGGCTCAGTGGCCCAGTCCAAGTAGGCTTCGCAGCAGTCGGCCCCGTACTCGATGTACTGATTATCGCTGTCCTCCCGTCCCCAGCAGATCAAGTTTGGCGTGTGCAAACCCCCCTCTTGCATGGCCTCAAAGTCCACGTAGACCAGCAGAGGTGGGGGGCGTCGGTCTCCCGTGCCCTCGTCGTTGTCGCTGTCCCTGTCATCGTCCAAGTCGTTGGCCCGCAAGGTCTGCAGTCCAGCAGCCGCCCCTCTGTGGCGTCGGCGACGTTTGGGTTTGTCTTCGACCACCTTCTGCATGTAGCATTGGTGGATCCGCAAGTCGACGCGTTTCTCGCAGGTGGGGCAAGGTCCGTGGCAGCACCGATGTTTATTTCGCTTGCGTCCAGGTGGTTCCTTGCAACATATGAGGCAACGTGCCAAGGTATCGCAGATGCGGTTGGTTTCCTTGCAAAGGGCCCGGGCGTTCACTCCGGGTCTGGAGCTGCACGTGATTGTAGGCGCACGTCGGACCGTAGAAATGCCGGCAGGTGACGGTGGGTGGAGCACTGGTCTGACGAGCCGCCTGGTACTCGGCACAGTTCTCTTGGTGGCAGGCGTGATATTTCTTACCCTGGCACGGGTGATGTGCGTAATCCTCCTGGTCGAAGGCTCGGTCGAACGCATCACAGTAATAGGCCTTGTTAAAGAAGGCCGCATAGCTGGTGCAGCCATGGTAGTGGGCGCCGATCTTGACCAGACGTAGGATGGGGCGTCCCGTGCATTCTGGTCCCACAAAGACAAGGGGGCACCCGCGCGAGGCGTCGACGACCTTGATCTGGTAATCGGCGAGCGCGATCTGGAACAGGTCCAATTTTCCCAGTACACAATGACCTTTGGGCACCCGGGCCTCGGCGTGCAAGGTTAGAGCCAACCGGGTCTGGCACGGCAGGCGACGTCAAAGTGAATCGTAGCTGTCCTCTTGCCGCCGGACCGCTTGCTCGTCGGCGTGGGCACACATGGTGACCAGTGCCCGAGCACAACAGAGTTCGTCCGTGTTGTCGATGTGCACCATGCAACTTTTCAGGCGAAGAAACTGTTTGGCTGACACGCTGCCCCAACTCAGTCCCTTTTTCTTGCCTCCACAGCTGGGATCCTGGGCCAGGATGACTTGCAACTGGAACATGTCGTTCATCCTGAAATTCTCGTTGGAATTGAGACGCTGGGCCAGGTCCTGCATGAGGGCACGCACACGCAAGTCCCCATGTCGCCACTCACCTAAGGTCAGTCGGGCCGATTGGTAGGCTTGATGGAACCGATCCGACTGGAAGTTGATGATCAAGTAAGCGTCATTGTCGAGGATCTCGGAGGATATCGGCATCGGAGGCCAGCTGACGGTCGATGGCTTGGGTCAAGGCTCCCTCGATGGCTCCGCCCACGACCTCTCTTCGAAGATGCGACGATGGAGCCCGTAACGTTGCATGCGTCGATCCTCCCCGGGTACGAGGTCGAACTCGAGGGGCTGGTTGGCTCCGCCCCCACGCTGCTGCTGCTCAAAAGCGTCCATGGTGGCATTCAGCAAAGCATCGCCTTCCTGGTCGTCTTGGAAGAAGGCAGGAGCGAGAGAGCCCGTTGCTCTTAGAGAGACAGTCCACTTGGACCAGGCTCGGACATGCTGTGGCTCACCAGTGTGCGAGTGAGCAGAGAATGACTCCAAGAGTGCGAGAGCTCCAGGTTTATAGTCTCCTCGACCGATACGTGACATTACCAGGGTGGACCAATCGGGGTCTTGTGCCGGGCCTTTCTCGAAAAAACCCACCCGGAGAGGGGATAGAGGGGTACCCCCTCAACAGATACCTTCGGACCACGTGGGTAAAAAGATGCTTTCTGCTTGGTGGAGGGCAGGCGTGTTAAAGACCGGCCGGCCGGGGCAGAAGCCACTGTGACCCATCATGCCGTACCGGGATCCTGCCAAAAAACGCGCAGCCCCCCACCCCAAAGCCGTGCACAGTCAGAAGGCCCGGTATAGGGAATCGCACCAAGCCCAGCAGTACACCATGGTCAAACGCTGGTGCGAAAGCCATCCGGATGCTGTACGTGCCCAGAAAACCAGCGTCCGGGCCTGTTGACGTTGAGCCACCCCGTGCCATATGGTCTTGGAACTCTGTCCCTGGGCTGAGCAAAAGAAGGCCGAGCTCTTGGCTCGTCGACGTGCGGCACCCCCAACACCATCGTCACCCGTGCCCCTGGTCGACCCCGTTGAGCACTGTGCATTGCACCTGGCCCAGCAACGAGAGCGGAAACGGACCAAGAGCGTGCAGACAAACCTCACCTGTCAGGTGGCCCTTCAGAAACGCCAAGCAAGCCAAGCATACCAGCGACGCCTTCAAGAAGATCCCGAGCATTACGTTGCCCACTTGGCTCGTGAACGAGTTCGGCACCGTGCCAACCGCTGTCACCTCCGAGAGGACCTGGACCGTCAGGCCACTGCTCGGGCCCAGGGTCGAAAAGCGTCGCAAGCCTACCACAACCGGCACCGAGACCGCGTCCAGGAGCCTTACTGAGCCTTACTGAGCTTTCTGTCGACGCCGCGACGCCAACCCCGAGCATCAGGTCGCTTTTTTGTTGCGACAATGTGCCCGGAACCGAGATTTCTGTCAACGCCGCAATGCCGACCCCGAGCATTGGGCCACTTATCTGTTGCAACAACGTGCCCGGTACCGAGCCCACTGGGTCAAGGACCATCCCGAACCTCTGCCCATGGACTGCGATGCTTGTGGACTGTGCCTGCGTTGCAGGGGCTTTGCGACCCCTTGGACCCCAGCCTACACCGCCCATTTACACCAGTGGAGGAAAGTCTGCGTGCCCAGATGGTGCTACGAGACCCGTCCACTCCGGTCGCCTCCGAGGAGAAGGATTCGGACCTGGACGCCATTGCTGTGGCTTTGGATGAGGCCTGTCCTACCCTGGACCATCACGCATCGCCCCAAAAGAGGCCTAGCACAGTCCCTGTTTATGCTGAGTCGTCGGATTCCGAGGAGGACGACATGACCGATCCACAGTACATCGTGTCATCAGAGTCGGAGTCCGAGGAGGAGGAGGAGGTGGATCCCGCCCAGCAAGTCTTGGCTCGCCTCCGTTGCCACAAGGCCCACGCCGACGCCTGCACCCGAGCGACGTGGACTTGGACTGCGCGCATGGACCGAAGCCTGCAGACCGTCCAGTCCCCGGACAAGACCCGTCAGTTGGACCGGTTCGACGCCCAATTAAAATGCTGAGACACGGTAACACCTTCTCAAAATTTATTAGAACATGTGGCCGAAGCTGACCAAACTTTATTACAAGGGTGGGACGTGGGGGATGTGGCAACCACCGTGGACGTCACCCCCAACGTCATGAACGAACTGGAACGTTTATTGTGTTTGTAAATAGAATAGGCCTTGGCTTGCATGATTTTCTTGACGATGGCTTCGGTCCATGTCTTTTTCCCCGGGAGGGCGGTGATGGCACGGATCATCTTGCGATCGGCCGCGTGCATGTCTTGTAATCGAGGTCGTGCACTTTGGCGATCTTGTCCAACCGGTTGATGCCTGGATCCCTGCGTCATAAGCGTTTCTTGAGATGCGTGCTGGGGCCCATGTACTGATAGCCCGGCCAATAAAATTCCAACCCGGTCTATCGTTTCTGAGTGGCCACCTCGAGCCCTTTCTTGACCCTGTAACCGGCCACACCAGCCACCCTGCCCAATGCTGCCGCTTTGCCTGCTGCGATGGCTGCTGGCAGCAAGGCCAGCAAGGGGAAGAGTCCGCTGGTCTGGCGGCAGCAACGTGGAGCCGTTGTCTTCCTTCGTCGTCGTCGTCGTCACGTTTTAGGCATGGTTCACCGCTTTTCACGGCTAGGCCGTCGTGGCTTTTATACGTTCCATGGGTACCAACGGCCGGGTGCAGCCGTCCACGTAACTACATGGGCTGTAATGCCGGTTTTTCACCATCATTTTCTCGGGCTCCAAATTCAAAAAATGAAAATCATAAAAAAGTGCCATTTCAGGCCCCGTAAAGGGCATTTTACCCAAAAATCAAAAATCCGTTTCACGTATTTCATGAAAAGGATCCATTCCCTCCCCGTAAAATGCATTCAATAAATGGGATCGGCGCGTGGTCATATTTGCGCTCGTATTTTGGTCTCGTATTTTGCTCGTATTTTTTCTCAGAAAAATCACCAAGCGTGACTTTCTCGGAAACACAGGAAGTCTTAAGAGGGGGTTCCCCCAGGAAGATGAGTCATACATAGCCTATTGTTTCAGATCACAAGACAGTCGTATGATTTTTTCAACCAATCATAACGAAACAAGTTCTTATTATAAATTCTTCAAGTAAACTTTACTCGCAACAAATTTTGTGTTAAGTTTGTGCTGTGCTGAAGTTTGTAATTGTCGCGAAGTCATCAAATGATGGCATGGTGCCCGTATGCGTAACTGTTGACTCCGTCTTCTAGTATATATCGTTTGTCGTCGAAGGAACTACAGCTTGATATATAAGGTAACTTTCTGTATGCATAAAAATATAATCTCTTATAATAGTATAGAATGAGTTGTAATTCAGTGATCCATGATGAATTAAAGAATATGGGAGAGTCTACATGTCCTTTTTGTGATCAACTCTTAGTAGAAGTTGGTAAAGTAGTTGAGTCATGCTGTAGCAAACAGGTTATGGAAAATATAAATGGTATGAATGTTTGTCAAGCTTGTGGTTCAGTTCACGGTTATGATTATGTTAATGAGTATATAGATTTTCATGAAAATATGCATAAGATAAGACGCAAATCGGTTTATAATCGTAAGTATCATATTGAAAATGTATTGAATATTATAACAAGTGAAAACAATATTCAATTAACTTATAAACAAAAACAGCAGATTTATACTGTGTTTAATGAGATTAATAAGGTTAGTAATGAAGTTAATAATGGACGTAAACGGTTGATTAGTGTTAAATATATTATCAAACAATTGTTTATGATGCTTGGTCTACCCCACGAGCGCATAAAAGTGTCAAAATCTAAAATTACACAAAAAAAACATGATGAATATTGGTCTCAAATTAAATCCATGATAGGAAATAAGATAGATGCTATTATGAA
>BLFK01001053.1:238136-253143 GCA_014634185.1 Astreopora myriophthalma | reverse complement strand
AAAATTAGAAGCTGGGTTTTATTCCAGTAATTTGATTTCTTATCTTGTCGATACTTTGAACATGCCTTTGACCAATATTAAATACAAAATCGTGACTAAAAAAGCATTAAAGCCAGATACATTCAAGAGTTTTGTGGAGTATATCTTTGATGCATTCCCAGAAAGTGAGGCTAAAAAGCTTGCTAATAGTTTTATTGGAGAACTTGGACGAAAATATAATAAAACAAATCAAGGTTTCACATGTACAGAATATGACACAGCAATGTGTTGTTGGACGAGAGCAATGGCTGATAATAGAAACGTCACAATTGATCATTTCAACAACATATTTTTAATCAAGGAACAAACATGTCAGCGCATATTTTCAGACAATACCAGCATTAACAGATTTATCGTTTCTGAGGCTATATTGAAGCTTTTACAATTGATAGAAACATGTCATGGTGAAGATAGTGTTTTATACGGGTATAATACAGATGGTATATTTTTATCAAATCCTTCTATCATGTTCAGAAACAAAAAAGACGTGAAATTTAGTACCAAAAAAATAGGTAAAGCGTATGTTACGGACAGTAAACTAACATATTTTGAAAAACATTAACGAGAAAACCTTGATTACGATAGTTATAAAGTAAAGAGCGGTAAAGGTTGTATTTTTAACGGCCAGGCCGGTAGTGGAAAGACCACTAAGTTATGTGAAATGGTAAAAGATGCTACTAATCCTCTTGTATCGAGTTTTACTAACAAAGCTATTGAAAACGTAAAAAGCAAGTTAATTCGCAAAGGTGTTGATAAAGTTAATACAATATGTCATACTTTTGATTCTTATTTTTGTGAATGGAATGGCAGAGATATCGATAGTCTCGAGGATAAAACGTTATTCATTGAAGAATTTAGTATGGTACCAAACAAATGGATGACAAAAATTTATGAAGCATATACGATGTTTAATAACAAAGTTTATATGTTTGGTGACCCCAATCAATGTGAACCTGTTGAAGCGGGAAGTCAGATACATACTGATTATCTCGAGTCAAAAACGGTGAAAGAAATGTGTCCCAAGGTACAAACTCTGCAATATGTAGAAAAATCTTGCCGATATGATAAAGTGACACACGATATGTTAACCAAATTTCTGAAATACGGTAAAATCTCGACATATTTTCATCCAATAAATAACAAACTTGATAAAAACATATGCTATTTGAACTCAACAAGAATAAAAGTTAACACAGAATGCTGCGAGAGATTTACTAAAGATAAAACCCATACAACAGTTGAATTCAAGTATAATAACAAGAAAGAGAGTTACAAGGTGTGCAAAGGCATGCCTATACTTGCGACACAAAATATTAAAGACAAAGACATATTTAATACAGTGGAATTCGTTGTAGAAGATATATTAAATGACATGTTTAAGATAAACAATGAATGGTTTGATCTAAAGGAGTTTTCCGAGTCGTTTATTCCAAGTTTCTGTGTAACTGTATACAATTACCAAGGTTGTGATATCAAAGAACATTACAATATTTATGACGTTAATCGTATGGATAAAAAACAATTGTATACCGCTATGTCCCGCACAACAAACTTTGAATATATACACATCGATAACAAGGAATTAAACAATAAATACTTCTATCGTAAAACACCACTATTAGAACTAACAAATTCCAAATTCAATAGTTTATACTCTAATGGTAAAATCTATAAAGTCACATTTGATAACGATAAGGTATATATAGGTTCAACGTGTGAAGAACTTAAAACACGTCTGAAATGGCATATATCTAATAATAAAAGCCAAGTATTCAGGTATAGAAACGAAAACCCTAAAATAAAATTAATTGTAAATGCACCTTGTAATGACTAAAAGGTTCTCGAGAAGGTTGAAAATGGATATATTGAAGAATATGCGAATAAATATGGCCAATTATTATTAAATATCAGATCTAATCCATTAAAAAAGGTTAAAACGGTGACTTATGAAGTTAAAATAGAAAATGATACGCAACTAAAAGAAAGAATAGCCAAATTAGAAAAGAAATTAACCATTAAAGACGACTCCAATAACAAACATTTCTTCTTTGACACAGTTATAGAAAAGAAAAGATATCACGCTATGGCAAGATACGGTAGAAAACCAAAAGACCAAGCATTGCAACAGATAAATGAGAAAAAACAGTAAATAATTGATGAATTAACTATTTACTTTGATTAAAAACATTATTATTGAATGCATTTTATGGGGAGGGAATGGATCCTTTTCATGAAATACGTGAAACGGATTTTTGATTTTTGGGTAAAATGCCCTTTACGGGGCCTGAAATGGCACTTTTTTATGATTTTCATTTTTTGAATTTGGAGCCCGAGAAAATGATGGTGAAAAACCGGCATTACAGCCCATGTAGTCACGTAACACTCGCCCCAGACCGGCACATACTCGAAGCAGGCCACATAGGTGGCCAGGCACTTATCCGTCAATGGCGGCGCCACGTCCGTCACCACGTCATCCAACGTCTGCGTCTTGATCAAAAAACTTTCCACATGGTCAAACGGCATGCCACACACATCTTGGCATAGGTGGTGTACGCCCAATGTGCCATGTCCACTTTGAAGGCAAACTTCTTGAAATCCGTCCAACCTTTGACCACCGTGCCCACAGCCACCAGGCAGGCCACCAACAGACTGTCGTCCAACACGGGCCCCATGATCAACCCGGCCGCCACGATCAACAAGGCCAACCACCATTGCCGGTGGTAGAAGGCGAACAACGAATCCAACCATTGCAAAGCGTCGGGCGTCCACCATTTCAGATTGGCTGGCATCGACGTCAGCAACGACACGGGCGTCTTGGCCATCTTTTTACGAGCTCGGGGTGGACAAACGCGACGAGGTACGCTGCACCACCGGCGGTCCGCCGTCTTTATAGACGGTGGGGATGGTATTGCTGTGCATCACCCCAGAGACGGTCCGGCCACGGGCCCATTGCCGTTGATCTTTGGCTAACAGATCAATTGCCGTTGCAATTCTTCCTTGTTCAAACGGCGTCCCGGGCGACCGTCGTCGTCATCGTCGTCTTCATCGTTGCCGTTGCCGCCTCCTCCTCCATCACCTCGGCCGCGTCGTCCACCTCCGGGACACCGGCCGTGGCTGAGGGCGTTTGTGCCCCACGGCCGACCGGGCATTGATGTGGGCGATCCGGGCCATTTGCGTATCCGAGGACGTGTCAGGTGACCCCACCCCCACCATCGCCGTGGCCGTCTGGCGAGGCAACGGCGTGCCCAGCGTCAAGGGTGACAGGGCCGGCACGGAGGCGAACAATTCGTCCACGCCCACGGGATACTGCGTGGCCATCTTTTCTCTAAGTGTCCGATGTCTTGCGAGTGAACGTCCGCGTCCACCCTTCGTCCTTTAATACGTTCGAGAAGACCTGGTACCGATTGTCGGATGCCGTATGCAAATCCAACAGTACGTAGCCGTAAGGGCGTTGCGTTTGGCGTTCGTAGACGTCCATCACGTCCCGCCAATGCGTGGGAAACGCTTCCATCAACAAGTTGCGTACCCCCAACCGATCCTGCGGGTGCTTGAAGGCCACCACGTAATGCGCATTGCACGAAATGGTCTTGGCGTACTTGCCGAGCGGAAACATGTCTTGGCACAGGTACACCACCGTGATGCCGCGATGATGCGAGTCTTTGGTGAAGAGATCCAACACGCGTTTGTCATTGCCTCCTCCTCGTCGTCATCAGGTCGTCCACAACAACACGCCATGCTGCCCGTACGGGAACCAGGCCCTCAAATCCGACGGGTCCGGTACGCTGTCGTGCAAGTGCACGCCTGTGGCTTTCAAGGCCTCGAACCCGAAGTGGTCGGCCGCCTGCGCCAACAGACGCGTCACGAACACCGTCTTGCCGCAGCCTGACGGGCCCACCACCAAGAGGCTGCCCGGCCAACAAAACATCGTAGCACGTGCACGTGGCGTCGCGCGCACAATAGCCATAATGATGCGGGGGCGCGTGGCCCAAGGCTTTATACGCGCGGTTCTCCAGGGTCAACACAATTTCTTCCACGGCGGTTTCCCCGTACCCGCACACGAACGCATCGTAACTCTGCCCCGCACACAACAAGATCAAGATCTGACTCAGATCAACCTTTTAACGAAAGAATGGCCGAGGATGAGTACCGTAGGAGCAACGTCGTTCATGGTAATCTGGCATGAATGATCGATATTACACGTGGACGTAAACAAAACCTATAGCTGCTCTTGGGGGGTATTGTGAAATGACCCCTTTTGAACCCTGCTGTAAATGCCCGGCTGTTGTCATGCAACACAAGCATTACACGATATACAATTAAAGGGACGGTTACAGTGAGGAAAATAGGCATAAATTTTCTATTTGCTTGCAAAGATTTTCTTTAAGAAACATTTCAAGAGAATAATATAGTGGACCATGAGCTAAATTCGTAGATATTTTGTTACCCTTAATCGGCTACACTGTGGTTCTAATACGTACATGTCCTTAGCCTCGTCACTTTCCAGCGACCGTGAAGCTTTAACAACCTCTCGGAAACGTTATGCGAGAGGTCGTTACTAACAACCGAGGTTACCCCACCAGAACGTAAACTATGGAGGCCGTAATCTTTGGGATCATAGCCCACAATCTTTTAAAGCGTCCTTGAATATCTCCCTACAACGGGTATAAGATAATTTGTCACTCCTAAGTGTATACCCTAATTTCTTCTTCGTTAATGGCCTGAACTAGGTCAACTGACTAGATAGGTCAATATCGGCTGCTTGGATGTTCCTACCCAATACCGCCACAGGACAATAATTACTCTCTAACTTAGAGATGTACACGTAGTTCCTCTCCCTATACACATCTGTTTTAGTCCTTGGTTCAAATACTTTAACAAACTCCTCGTGAAAACATATGTGGTTGGGCTGAATGTTAGCTAATTCATTAAAACGAAAAAAATCCAGCAAAGCCTAAGGAGTTTATTGCAGCAATACGTATGTCCTTCAACGATGCGCCTTCAGCACCAAATCTGTCGATAATACTTTTAACCACATCAGCATCAACGGCCTTCTTCTTGTTAAATGGAAGGCTCCTTGTTCGCTTGGCGCACTCAATCATGCTTCGGGTGGTTTCTTCAGCAATCATGAATTGTTCAAAGAGGTAGCTCTTCACTTGTGCAGACAACCTTTTACTTCGTTTTGATCTATGAGAAGGAATCAGTACAGTGACAAATACCATGTAAAACTCGAGCAATATTTTTCAAGACTTGGCAAAATAGACAGGTCTATCTTCTTGCTCTTGGGCTGCAGGAAAACTCTAATCTGGAGTGTTCTTTGAAAACATCGCATCCGTCTGGTGAGGCTCCGCGTGCATATATACAATTACTTCATACAGGATGGTCTTCAGGAGCAACCGTGAAAAAATATGACTTCGTTTGGTCCATGCAAAGACCAGGCCAGTTGTTTAAAAGCTGCTTTGCACTAGCTAAACCCTGGTTTACCTACCCTGGTAAACCCTACCTAAACCCTGGTTACCGAACTAACTAACTAGCTAACCCCGAGTTAGTGCTAACCCACTTTCGAACAACTGGGCCAAGGAATTAATCTCCAACTACCTTCGTTGAGGAATCTCGTAATATGTGTTTTAAGGGGTGCAATTTTCCTGTCACAGACGTCTTTACCACTTTGAGCTTCACTGAAGCTGTAGTTCCTGAGAACCAATGCTCCCCTTTCAGTACTTGTTGGAGCACTAATCAACAAAGCCGCATTGTGGTAACAACCAGCGTTGTCACTTCTTAAGAAACAGTGGCCCTCAGTGTCCTTGAGGTCCGGGTAAAATAGTACAAGCTGTTGAACAAGGCTCTCTAATATCGACGACACTGCGAACCAGTCTTTGGGTCACTTTTCGAAACTGTGAACAAAAGTTCGCACCTGAGGAAAACAATATCAGCGGCAACTTTGTAGCACACCATTTATTTTCTCTCGTGCGCCAATGGGTAATATCCTCCACAAAAATACCGTTGTACCCGCCATGATATCCACCAGTCTTCACTGGGCGTTTCCTTCGTAAATCTTGTGAACAATCAGTTTGGTTGCTGCGCAAGATAAAAAATATGTTTTAAAGGCTAACAATTTGAATGACGTTTGACAGCCCGATATGCTCCAAAAGTGCGCCAAGGTTTTTTCGAAAACAATCGCCGTAATTTACGGATAATAAATGCAGTATCTTTCCTCTGGTGTCAAATTTATATAAACACTTGACTATTTGTCACATTCCACAAAATTTTAAAGATCAGGAAACAAATAAAGCACTTTTACACATTACCTTGAACTCAGTGTCCTCATTTTCTGATCTTGTAATCTTGTAATACAGGAGGATACGTACCAGCTGATACCCTTTTCGCCAAACCATTCGGCCTGCGTTTCACGATGACGTCTTAGGAGCCATTTCATCGCCCAATCCATGTTGACTAACACCTGCTCTGTAGTAAGATTATCAAGGATGTTGATTTTAGCCTTTTCCTGGTTGATAGCTCTTACAACATGCGATTTCCATTCCAAGATTTCTCGGTGGCTTTCTCGACATCATATTTGAACTCTTGCTTCTGTTCCTGGTAACCAAGAACATACCGGTACTATTTTGATTTCATGATAATATTTTGAAATAGACTGTGTAGCGGTTAAGTTTTAAAAACTAAGGATAAACATGCTATAAATAATACGTATGTGGGCACCTAGCCAGTCTAGCATCTCACTTGATCTGCGCCGCACAAATTAGACGCCCTGCGCACTCAAAGTCTATACTGGACAACGGCGTGCATGTTCACTGCCTTTGAAAGTGAAAGATCTAAGCATCTCGGAGCATTTAATGGCGCTTACCTGTAAGAAATATCTTTAGACTCTAGTTGATCAATGATGTCATCAGCAACTTTCTTACAATCGAGACAGCGATCACACTGCATAGCGTGGTCATGGTCACAGGCCGACTTGAACTGTGCATCATCAGACGACAAAGCGAAGCGCGAACAGACATCACCACAGGGACTTTCCTCTAGCACATGAAGCTTGTAATCAGCTTTTAGATAGCGCTTAGCTGCTCGAATCCTTGTTTTCAAGGGTGGGTGGAAATCCAAGGTCGCCAAACCCACCACCAAATTTAATGACTTGCATTTTCGGATGAAGATTTTCCAAAATGAAATAGCTCTTTGCCGTTTTCTCTTTTGCAAAAGCGTTGCTGCTGTATTTTCTTTAATTCTCGTTAAGCTCCTGTGGAAGGCTTTTTGGTTTGTAATGGCCATTGTCCATGGTTATTGTTTTAGGATTATCCCTTACGACCAATGTAATTGTCCCATTTTGTTTCAAAGTGAAAAAAGCTTTGGGAACGAAACAACACAGCAGGAAAACGTGGAACAGCCGCAAGATGCGCCTTTTCAAACCAAACGTTTGTGCATTTTCTTTCAAGGTGAACGAAAGCACAACCATTATAATAACAATAATGTTCACGCCAAAGCAGCGAGACGAGGCAGGGAAAGTGAGGGCTAAAGCGCGTGCGAAATTCAAAAAGGACTATCCAAGCGCGACATTTGAGTTTTCACGATGCGAGTGGATTTCGGTCCAAACGGAAAAGTGATCCCCGAGGTGCTTTTCAAGGCGTCCCCAGATCTACAGCGGGACGTCCGAGTCACACTCAAAATACTTGTCGGCGGCAATGAAAAAGGTGTTAGGCGTGGGCAACTGGCCATAAAAGCTTTCGCTAACAGCAAGCGCAAGCAAACCAGAGCCGGTGGAGGATTTCACGGAGAAAGTGACCCAGGTGGCCAACGTCCTCGAAGGGGAACCAAAAAGTGTTTGTGACGCCAACGGAAAGCTTCACAGTCAACTTTCGTGTTCTATTGACCGCGAAAAACGTGACGTGATAACGCACCGAATGGCAAAGGAGTCGAGAGAGTGTCTGGCCGGCCCCAATATGCGGCACTGACCGCAGCAGCTGAACTTCGCATTGTAGTGTGCAACCACGGGTTGCGGAATATCGCGCAAAATCATTTTGAGCGCTGTAGACCTCACAGGGCAGGTGAGGGCGTTCTACCGATTCCACGTGTGTTTCAGCGTGAGGCGGATCCTCTACCAGATTGGTGGAATTCAATTACTCTATTTATTCTAAAGCCGCTTTCCATGAATGCTGTGCTCACAAAAATATGTCTTTAATCAGATTTTTGAAAAGCCCAAGAGACTCTGCTTGTCTTGCTTCGAGGGGTAAGCTGTTCCAGACGGTAGCACCACCATAGCTGAAGCTGTTTCTACAATAATTTGTCGGCGGAAACGGAACACTGAGTTTTCTTTCGGAGTCTCTTAAACTATAAACACATTCGCGGTTAATAAATTTACAACATAGATATTCCGATGCTAGCCCCTGAAGACACTTATTAACCGTTGTGGCCAGCGCAATTTGTTGTTGGCTAGCTAGATTTTTCAACCTAAATTTTCGAATAGCTGGCTAGCATTTGCATCAAAATCAGAGAAAGTTAAAACTCGGAATGATCTATTTTGCAGTTTTTGTAGTTTATCATGTAACGTGATACCACAGTTTCCCCAGACTGCATTGCAGTAGTCAAAGTGCGGTTGAAGTAAAGCGTGATAAATAGTATGTCGTCTAAGGGACAAGATGCTTTACACGTTTGAGGGCTCCAATTCCAGATGCAAGTTTCTTTGTCATTTTATCGACATGGCTACACCAGTTAAGATTATTATCAATAAGCACTCCCAGTGATTTAGCGGTTAAAAACTGAGTTATAGGAGCACTATTAATCTCGGGAATTGAGGGATTTGTAAGAGTATACAACCTCTGCCTTGATCCAATCAGCATATCATCACCATCATCATCATCATCATCATCATCATCATCATATCCTTCATTTAAACACGATAAGGTTTAAAGCTCAGAGATTGTGGGGTCGTGTGAAAATAGTCACAATGTGAAACTGTATTAAAATAGTGATAACATTACTACAGAACACAAAATTTTTGACTACAGCAATTAAGGCATAAAATGTAAAATATTTAGAAGCATTTGAAGTCTTGGTAGTGCCTCGGCAGCGACTGGGCCGACTGTGCGCATAAATTCTGTCTTTGTCATGTTTAGGGTAAGTTTGTTGGCTATCAACCAATTTTTAACATTTTCTAGATCATGGTTAAGACTTCATTCTATGTCGCCTTTATTGTCGCCTGCTTATGTTAGGTGAGTGTCATCTGCGTACATACATGGCTCACAATTCGCTAAACAATTTGGCAGATCATTGATACGTAGCAAAAACAACAACGGACCCAAAATAGTCACTTGAGGGACGCCGCAGCTTATTGAAAGAGTTTTAGAAAGTGACCCAATAATGGAACACTTTTGAGTGCGGTCCTTCAAATATGTCTTAAACCAGTTGTAAGAAATGCCCTATGCCGTAATTATTTAATTTTAAATACAAGGATCTCGAGATTGACCGTATCGAAAGCTTTTTTTAAGTCCAGGAAAACAACAGCGTTTATTTTTCCTCGGTCACTGTTGTGAGCCCAAGTATCCGTAGCTCAAAGTAGAGCCGTAACGGTCCAATGAATAGAGCGAAAACTTGATTTGCATTTACAAATTAAGTTATGCTCGGTAAGGTATGCATTTAACTGGTTATAAACTATTCTTTCCAATACTTTGGCTATAACCGGCATATCGGAAATTGCGCGGTAATTGTTTAGGTCATCACGTTCCCCCTGTTTGAATAATGGAGTGCCTCGTGCACATTTCCAGTCGTCTGGGAACACACCTGGATTTAATGACTGGTTGAAAATATAACACAGCGGTATGCAAATAAGATCGGCGCATTCTCAAATAAGTCGGGAAGAAATTTTGTCAAGGCCGACTGCCTTTGATTTTTTCAGTTATTCAACAGTGAAAGTACTTCATTTGTGGAGGTTGGGCGAAACTGAAAGTTCTTATCCGTACCGGTGAGATAATTCAGATAGCTGCTGCCATCTGAAGAAGAAATATCACTAGCAAGTTTCGGGCCAATGGTGGCAAAATGACGGTTAAATTCGTCTGCTATTTCTGCTGGAGCCGTTACTGATTGCCCATCCACGTTCAGTTTCACAGACGTTTTCACGGAATTTCGGGAAGTGAGCTCACTGATGATCTGCCAGGTTTTGCGGGAATCACCCTTATGCTCGTTTAGAATATTTTGATAATAAACTTGCTTAGCTAGCATAATCGCATTATTGACTTTGTTCCGCTGTCTCTTACAGTGAACGCAGTCAATAGGATTTTTTGATCTAATTGCTCTAAGTTTCAAATATCTCGATCGTGCATTTGTTTTTTAAGCTCAGAAGTAATCCATTGGGACCCACGTGCGTGAACAAGAGTGGTTCTCAATGGAGCGTGCTTGTTGACAATAGTCAGAAACAATTCCTTCCACTCGTTCCACATATCATTAGGATTGGAAGAATTGTTTATGTGATCCCAGTCTTGATATGCAATATCACTACGAAATTTATCACGGTTAAAATTTCGAAAATTTCTATGGGTTATATTTGTGTGACCCTTACTCTGTCCATTAATGTCTAATTTTCGATAGACAGACAATGCTGTGATCACTAATGCCAATATGACGCACGCCTGAGCATACCACCTTGTCAGGACAGTTAGTAGAAATTAAATCAATCAAAGTTGCAGAAGTTTCGGTTATTCTTGTTGGTTCTGTTATGAGTTGTTAGTAGTATAGGACGGATGACTAGACAAAATTATTCAAAATGGCCGCTGGTGGAAAATTCAACCCAAACCGGTTTTTTAATGAGATGCAATCCTTGAAGGTATAGAAGGGGTTTTAATGAGATGCACTTCACGTAGTTGTACAAGGGCAAATCCAAGATGGTGGCGGTATTGAGCTTGAAGAGTTTAATGTGATGCAAGAGATCTTGGTATATGAGGAGTTTAATGAGATGCGTGTGTGTATTATGTTTTTCTTTTATTATTTGGAGTGAAGTGTATTGAACTCTGGTTGTAGGATTCCGCCCAACCAGCCGGGTAGTGTCGCACTTATATAGGGAAAGAACAATGGAGAAGCTAAGAACCAATGAGAAGGCATTGGCGTCACGGTCAAACGAGTTGAAACAAGTTTAAGGGTTAGAAAAACCAGTCTTGAAGATGATGAGTATTCAGACTGGTCAAACCCGTCAAACTGGTCTGTTTTTTAAATCCAAACCATAAAAAAAAACACCAGGCAATATTTTACAGGCACCCTGTCAATATAGATTTATAGCTGTATTCGGACGAAAACGCCAGCAGGAATCTTTGTTAAAGATGAACAGCATGATAAAACGGGAGCTCTTTGCCTTGGACATGGAATCACTATCAGAAACTCGAGGAGAAAGTGATGACCTTACTCAACGAGTTTTGGGATCAAGTGTGTGGAGATGCTGTACCACCTAGAAAGATTGAATTTACATGTGGATTCGACGGCATGGAAGTCATAACAGCGGACCTAATGGTTGCAACATTTTATTTTACGAACGAGAAGAAATTTTGGCGTCAAGTTCGTTGTATTTTGAAGTCACCGTTACAAAATGAACACTATCTATGGACAATTATTCATCAACTATTTTTCAGCGAGTGGACGAATGACTATTTCTCACATACAAGATGGAACACGAATGACATGTTTACCTTCAAGCAGTAAAAAAAAAAAAGCAAAAGCATTATATTTTCATCTTGGTATTTACAAACATGGAATTAAAAATTAAAGTATTTACAAACAATAAGAACAAAGCCTAGTTATAAATTAATGAAACCCTATTCAAAAAACACTACTCTGCCTTTTCAAGTTGGCGAAAGGAATGAAAAATGGAGCAGCAAAGGTTGCTTGAAAAACTCCCGCCATAGTTTGAAATAATTGTCGAAGAGTTGGCAGCGATCGCATCTTTCATCATGATCACCATATTCATCCGCGTTTCTGCATGCAAATATGTACTGAATTGCAAAGGCAAAGTCGTGTTTTTGAATAGGGTTTAATCCTTTATGAAAATATATACAAGCTATACAGCTTTCCTCATAATCTGTATGTGGATGTTGCTCATTACAAAGCTGTAAGAGAGAGAGAGAGAGAGAGAGAGAGAGAGAGAGAGAGAGGGAGAGAACAGAACCCTGACAAATAAGTTAGTGAAAGAGCAATTAAGGATAACAAAAGAGACCGATTGCTATATTGCTATATTGACCGATTGTATATTGAATAAAAAAAAATAACTTCTAAATCTTACCGCTGCAATGCGGGCCACAAATTCTGTGTCAGCCGCTAATGCTTCTGCGTGCGGCTGACGAAATGCCTTTTTACACATGGCACAATTTTCACTTGATGGTATTGGTGTTCTCATCTATCTGAATAAAAAATGAACACACAACTTAGGGAACTCAAAATACTACACAAATTCCCGTGAAAAAGTATTTCTTACCTCTCCAGACACCTTTTGTGAACGTAGTTCCAGCAACATTCCGCTCTTTCGAGGTTGATATCCTCTTCATGGCAAATGAAGCAAAGTCTTAACACCTGTTTTTTAAATTAGGCCAAAAAAAAATCTTTAAACTTTGACATTATTGAATACGAAATTTTGAAACTACTGAATGTTTGAATTTCTTAGAGAATTGGTTGAGAAATTAGTTCATACGAACGCAGAATAGTTTACTAGCACGTGGTGAGAAATTGAACACTCGGTTGTGCATTCAAAATTCTTTTGAAACGTTTCTGAGAGGTCTGCATTCTGTTAGTAAAAGTAAGAGCACTTCCTTTACATTAACACAGATACTTATCATGTCATAACGTATCTTCTCTATTTTTCCACACCATTTTGAATTTGCCAGTTGTCAGTCATCTTGAATTTATTGCTTTGTGAGTCTTCATTCAGTTTAACTGTGTTTGTGTGTAGTCGGAGGACGCAGAATGTTTGCTGGCTGAGGAGCAGGTTGGGGGTGGACAGAGATTATGGAACTCTGACAATCATTATACTCTCCGTCAAATCGAAACATCGTTGCAGCAAGGTATGCAAGTGTTGTTTTACAGAGGAGTGTCTCGGAATTACACAGAAAGCACCCTGCCGAGAATGCGGTGCTATGTCAACCACTGTCGACCCAACAGAAAAGGCCAGTCTGTGTGTCAAAAATTTGATAAGTGTCAAAAGTGTAACAAAGTCATCTCGCACCAGAAAAGGAAGCAAGAGGATCACATGTGTGGAGAAAAAATTTGTTGGAATTGCAAAAAATATGTTTACCCTAATACTCACAGATGTTTTATGAAGCCCATTGAAGTTGAAGATGATTCGAGAGAAAAGAGAAAGAAGGCAACAAAGAGACATAAACGAAGGCGGGGGTCAAACGAACTGTTGGACGAATCAGCAGTAGACGAAGACGGTGATGACAATGCAGAAGAGGACGAGGGGGAGGATGAAGAAGGTCAAAAGTACCTGTTTTATTATAATTAAGCACGGCAAGAGGATAGTCGTCACATTGCCAATCTTTTGATTGTACAAGATGAAAAAGGTTTCGAGATGGTCTTCAAGGGAGAAGATTGTGTGGAAAAATTCGGTGAATGGTTGTTGGACGAATGCACCAAGGAGCTATCGTCATGGCTCATAACTCTCGCTCCTATGATTCTTATTTCCTGTGCGAGTATTTTTACAAAGAGTGTCTTCTTCCTAAATTGATTCTGAATGGTGCAAAAATCATGTCTGTGGAATTGGAGGCCGCCGAAATCAAGTTCCGCGATTCACTGAACTTTTTGCCAATGCCCCTGAAAGCCTTGCCCAAAACATTTGGTCTCACCTAATTGAAGAAAGGCTACTTTCCACATTTCTTTAATCGAAAGGACACGCAACATTACGTTGGCCCACTACCACGGGTTGAAGATTATGGCCCTGATAGCATGAGCACGAGAGAACGCCAAGAGTTCCTTGCCTGGTACGAAGAGCTCAAGTCAACCAATTATGTTTTTGATTTTGAGAAGGAGATCGAAGAGTATTGTAGCAGTGATGTCGACATTCTAAGAAGATGCTGTTTGGAGTTAAACTCTTTCCCAGCCGCGCGCGTGATCTATCGGTACAACTGTATCGATAGCGGAAATGGGCATAGAAAATTTGCGTTACAACCGGTTGCTTGACACCTCACACAAAGGAAGTCTATATAATTGGCCAACCAGAAGCCAAGTTTTAACGGGATCGGTCATTAGAAGGCTACGTCACAGTCACTTCCGGTCAAATCTTTTGAATGCTCGCGCTCGGCCGCCAGTAGTTTCCCGTCGGCGAAAATTAAAATTGGAAAAGGTTTTAAAGGTCTAATTTAGCCAGAAAAGGACACTGAAAGCATTTCCAGGGATAAGCGAAGCCATCTTTATCCTTTCGAGGCCATATAAAAGCGAGGAAACGTCGAGAAAACGACGAAAACTTGTTGTTTGCTTATATTTCGATATATTTCGATGTAGAAAATCATTTTCTATCCTTTGGGACCGATATTTTGGCAATAAAAGAATGTTTGGACTCGTTTGTGACGACAGATGTGAAAATTGAATTATCGCTGCTTAGCAACGGCTCGCAAAATATGAAATTGGATCCGTACTATTGATTTACGCATCAGATTATCAGCTTGCGTTATGGAAAAAATTCTCAAAAATTCGACATTTGATCGATCTTTGTGAAATTTTCGACACGAAAAATTTTCGATCTTTGTGAAATTTTCCTTATGGTAAGGAAACTTTTTCCGAATGGATTGAAAATTCTCGGTGACCAACTTGATAGGCCGAGGTCGCTTTTAAAACGATTTTTGTGAAATTTTTCGCGGATCTCAGTTGTTTACGTTCATTTTCTAGTGTATGAGTTTTCTCTGCCGATATATATATATTTTCCCTTGAAGCTTATTAAATAACCTTTAAAATGAGGTATAATTTGCCACATAACTGTGAATACTTGTAAAAATAA
>BLFK01001053.1:178136-233136 GCA_014634185.1 Astreopora myriophthalma | reverse complement strand
GTGGTATTTATAGCACGGTGAAAGACCTAATACATGGTATGTTGAGGGGACTTCATAATGGATTAAGAGAGACTTATCTGAAAAGTGAAAATACCATTACAATTTTGGGAGGAAAAGAATGTTTTTACATTGACGAGAAAGCACAAGATTAGTTTGAGCTGAAGTTAGCCCCCGGTTGGTATGTGACACTACCCAAGACCTTGGCTCGTGCTTTGGGTACTTGAACCATCGGTATAATATTCCTCAGCTGTACCAAATCGGAGACCTTGTCCAACAGAATGATGATGAGAGCGTCCTTCTTGCGAAGACTACGACAACGCTTGTTAGAAAGGAAGAGCTGGTGTGGGGAATGTTATCCCCCTATGCATTTCAGACCATGTATGTGTATTCAGATTTGGCGGAGTCTCAAGTCGTAGGCGACACCCAAGCCAACGTGCTCCACATACCCGTACCTCGAGGACAAACTACCAACCTATCATAAACTTCGCACATCTGTATTTTCATCGGTAAAGATAATTTTAAGTAGAGACACAGGTGAACTTATTCCATTTGCCACCAGTACCGTACGTGTAACGTTGCACTTTCGACGCAGGGCTTCATTCTAAACAATGATACTTCCGATGAATCGTCACTTCTACCCTTACCGAGCTCCTGTAGTACCTTTGGCACAACTTGGAAAAGGAAACATCAGCATTTTCGGAGGGTCTTCACCTTACAATCAAGGAGGCAATTGACTGGGTGGTCTCGTCAGAAGAGCCACCCCATTTCTAAAATCGGCAGCGCAGAAAGTTGGCATACGCTTACTGGAAACAGGTGTCGACACTGGAATGCAAATTGTTGGTGACGTCTTCAACGGTCGGCCGTTAAAGAAAGCTACCGCAGCGAGGGCTAAACTTGCCGGCAAAGAGTTTTTGGCAAGTACTTTCGAAGACTTAACGCAACAACAGGGAAGCGGTCGCAGAAAAGGATATAAACGCAAGCGAAAAGCCATACCTGTCAGTTCAACTCGAACCAAGAGACCGAGAACATCTCCCGGCTAATTCAAAACAATTTTCGATTGACTATGGCTGCAGCAGCACACCCTCTTCTTGGTGAGAATTCTAGCCTGCATGTTTTTCATGTACCTGTGATCGATGTATCCATCGTGAGTAGCAAGTGGGTGGATTACGAACCGGTGCAAACGGGAACCAACCCTATCGAGTTTGTCATCAAACCCCTGGCAGACTACATTGACATTAAAAAGACGGAGCTACGCATGGTGTTGAAAGTAACAAAGCAAGACAGAACACCTACAGGGGATGGCAAGAAATACACCCTGGTCAACAACGCCCTTCTCTGTATCATCAAACAGTTTACTACAAAGATCAACGAGACACTCGTGACAGAACAATCAGATACTCAAGCTTACAATGCCTACATCAAGACCATACTAAATTTCATAGAACAAGCCAAAAAATCCTACTTAACAAAAGCTCTGTACTACAATGACACAGCAGGACGTATGGATGAAGTGGATAACACTGCCGAAAATAATATCGGCCTGAAGAAAAGGGGTGTATTCACAAACAACGGAGCCGAGGTGGGGTTAGTTGGAGTACCCTTAGGTGACATCTATAACGTGGACAAGTTATTATTAGATGGTCTAGAACTCAAAGTAAAGGTGGACCTGAACAGCGATGCTTTCGTTCTTATGGGAGGCGAGACGCCAAACAATTGCAAGTTACAAGTCATGTCAAGCACTCTCCGTGTACGTACCGTACACGTGGCAGACAGTACAAAGCTGGAACATTCGCAGATCATGCAAGGCCAAAAAGGACGCACTGCCCTCCCAGCAGTTTATACTTTGACCAGAACCTCAACGCATGCAAAGATAATTCCTCGAGGGGTATTAAACCATACGGAGACAGATATTTTCAACAGTCTTATTCCTCAATGTCTGATTTTCTGGATGGTGCGTAACGATGCGCACAACGGACACCTGGCACGTAACCCTTTCAATTTTCAACTGTTTGACCTACAAGGAGTTCGTTTAACTGTGAATGGAGAAGAAATGCCCTACTCCACCCTAGACCTGACAGGTGGCAAAAAGATTGATGATTATAACACCATGTTTTCTGGCAGTGGAGATATGAACTGTGGTCATGGTGTGGACATTGACAGAGAAGACTGGGAACAGGGATACGGTTTGCTCCGTTTCGATTTCACCCCAGCGGAAAGTGGTCATCCCGATTCGTCCGGGGAATGTCAATCTGTACCTGAAATTTGGCACTCCAACTGGTGCAGTTCTCAATTTAATCGTGTACGCGGAATTCCACAATCAGTAAGAAATTGATTGGTCTGCTATTTGTCACAAGGCTCTTAAAGATGCACACGACCCAGGAATTATGGCAAGCTGCTCTTCGTGATCCTGTGTTGGCCCCCCTAATGCAAGGTGTTTTCCCTAGAGACCTACCCCGCAGGCCTCATACCAAATACAGATCCTCATAATCAACCTGGAACCC
This sequence comes from Astreopora myriophthalma, assembly GCA_014634185.1. NCBI lineage: Eukaryota > Metazoa > Cnidaria > Anthozoa > Scleractinia > Acroporidae > Astreopora > Astreopora myriophthalma. The sequence goes on along the minus strand of BLFK01001053.1, from coordinate 230,635 downwards.
ACTGGGTGGCCATGTATTTTTCCTTCCCCACAAACAGTAAATTTTTTGACAGCTACGGATTTCCTCCTGAGGTGTATGGCATGGAAAGTTACATTTTACGGGACCTGACCACGTACAACGATGTATCGCTTCAAGGCATGACTTCGGATGTGTGTGGCGATTATTGCTTATTTTTTCTATTTCATCGAGCACGAAACATGGACCTAAAAGCTACTCTAGCTAAATTTACAACGAAGGATTCGCAATGGAACGATGCACAAGTTGCTCAATTTGTACACAACCATATGACATCTTTAAGACAAATTAACAGTAAATGTCAGTAAAAATCGAGGAAAATTAAAAAAACGTGGCCACGGTCAAAAAAAATCGATTTTGCTCATACTTTGTCAGTTTGAAGGCCTAAGTAAGTAACTGAGTATGTGAGGTTAGTTTTTTGAAATATTCCATATAACGACGGAAAACTACGAAAAACGGTCACCCCACCGGAAGCACGGATTCACGAAAACTCGAAATTTTACACTTTTCAACCTTTCGCTACACAGACGTTTACATAGCTGTGAATCTTTCTTAAGTATAATTGAATACATCGATTCTTCCTTAGTCAAACCATGGCAATTCTTTTTATCTCTGCTCATTTATAAGCGAGCTGAGACCCGATTAAGAAGACACACTTTTCTCATTTACGCAATGGTGTAAAATAATCCAAACTCAGCGACGAAAAAAGCTGACCGGTAGAGCTTCAAATCCTCTGATATTATAACCAAAGACAGTTCAGTCATTGGTTTTTGGGTGTACCCGTTTAAATCTTTAGGATCTAGTAGCACTTTTGCAAGAACGTCGATCAAAATTCGATAAAATTCCAATTGAGCGGTAGTAGTATGGGATACTTCAGACCAGATTTGACAGGTACTCATCAAATGACGTCATCAATCAGCATGTCAAAAAAAAAGGGGCGTACATAAATTACAAAACAAGAGGGCATGTTGGAGCACAACCCTAGTCGACTCTTGAACCAACACGTGCAAATTTGGGCGGAAAAAAAAAAAGAGATAAGGCAAAACAACGGGGCATCTTGGACACAACCCTAGCTCAACGTGAAACAACAACTTTGGCGGGAAATATATTTGTTCGTAAGGTTTTGAGCGCGCGCGCGTGTTTAACGATTTTGTGTGTGTATAATTTTGGCGGTGAATATGCTGGCTTGGAGTGGAGCTCTGTCCTGCTCTGGAGGTGAAAAGTAAATGCGAGATTACAACGGAGTAAAGACATAACTAAAGGCTAGAAACCAATCAGAAACAAACAAGATGACCTCATTAAAAACCAATCAGAAACAACCATGACCTCATCGCCATCCAATCAAAAGGCAAATAGGTTATTCTGTGATTGGTTCCTTATGATGTCATCGGTGCATCATGCCTTGAGGGAAAGTTGTCATCTTGTTATAAAAGAGCAGTTCTTGCTCACTGTTTCATGAGACAAAATCATGTCAGGAAAGAAAGAACAAGTAGCACCAATTCGAAAACCCACTCGGCCATCCAAACCTCCTACCAAGAAGAAGACTGAAGTCACACAAACTTGTGGAGGAAACAATACGATGGACACTCTCGAAGAAATGGAGGAGATAAAGCAATTGCCAGCCCTGTCACCCATCCCACCTACACCCACTTTGCAAGGCTTGGAGCAGACCCGCCAAGAAGGGGAAGTATGGTTGCCCAATGAACCCACCACCATCGATGAGCTCATGGGACAGATTGCCGATTGTTCGCTGGAGAAAGATGATGTGACATACCCGTTTCACGATTGTTTGATGGAGCACCGAACATCAGACAACGGCCTTAATTATGTCAAATGTCCCAAGTACCCTTGCGCCTTCATTGCGAGCCAAAAAGAAGTTCACCAGTACTTAGAAGCGGTGGAAAAACAACGGCACAAACACGTTGTGATTAACACGGACAAACAGGACACCCAATGGCCAAAGATGGTCTGTTACTGCGATGACCCTTGCACATTGAAACAGAGCAAAAGTGAAAAAAACCCGGAAGAATGTTTTTCAGCCGTCGGAACCGCATGTGTGCCTACTTCCAATGGCTGGACACTCCCTGGGCCAAAAAGATTTTAGTCTTCACCTTGGATAAACTAGATCCACCACCACAACAGCCTGATTATCCCAACTACAAACCACGCCTGGTGGGTTACCAACCAAAGAAGCAGCAGAAGATAGAAGCAGCTCGATATCACCCGTACAAGCGGAGTGGAGGATCGCTCGAGAACACTCCCCAAGCACCACCAGCCTTTCAAATGGGTTGTCACATGGCCCAACGCCTAGCTGATGGATGCTTTTCAAAGACCACATGAACTTTTATTGCTCAATAATGTAAATGGTTTTTATTGGTTCAAGGGTGTAATAAATAAAGAGTGCAACCATTTGATTCATGTAGTTGTAGTTGTGAGTGAGAGTGAGCGAATGTCGAAACCGAGCGAGATCACTGTAATCACGGGGGGTGCTAAAGGTACCGATGCCTGGGCCATGCGATGGGCACGGCAATGTGGGATAGGTGTCCTGTGCATTCTCCCTTACAACCACCCAGTCACCCGTGGGGGTAAGAAAGGATGGCGTCTCTGCGGTGGCAAACATCCCAAACTTGTTGACGCATCAGCGGTTTGTCATCCGAGTGATTTGTCTTTGGATGCACCGCACATAAACATTATAAAGTGTAACTCCTTGGACCCAGAAGCGGATCATGCCTGTCGTGTTGCCAATAAACGGCTTCAGCGCACGTACCCATCATCTCCCATAGTCAATGGGCTATTGCGACGCAATTATTGGATCATAAAGAAAGCGGATACTGTGTATGCTTTTGGAGATTTAGCACAAACCAGCCAAGGGCTGGAGTGTGTGGACGGTTGGACGGGGTGGGGTTTAGAGATGGCACGCCGGATACATAAGCCCCTTTATCTGTACTCGATGACATACAATCGTTGGTTCGAGTACGATCACGCTCAGGGTGTGTTTGTACCCTGCCTCGAGTCCATTGTGTCACTGACTGGCAAGGTGTGCGCTATCATTGGAACGCGAAAAATGGAAGCCCACACCATCCCGTGGCAGAGTTTGCAGAACATGTTTGAATCACCATAGACGCATGAGGATAGAGCAAAATGACAAGGAACAAAGGTCAAACAACAAAAAACAAAAAACAAAAACAAAAACAAAAAAAAAGCACCAATCAAAATTGTATCTTGAGAGTTGTATGCTCTGTGTGTGTGTGATTCGATGATTTCATTCAGCCAATCAGATTCCGCAAATCTAGATATAAAGACCAGGAAGATCCGGCAGTTTGTCAAAGCATAGTTGGCAACAACATGATCGGAAGACAGAACATAAACGAGACACTGACTCGAGAGGAAGCACTCTGGAAAATGTGGTCAATTCGTTCTCAACACTTTGAAGCTGGCAAGGTTTTGAAAGACAGAGTAAAAGAATTAAACGATATTGACGCAAGCCTGAAAGACAACGAGATCTACCACTCATCGGAACGAAAACTTGAGCGCCGACGCTTGCATGTGGAGAAATCTATCATCAGGAATACGAAGTTGTGGGTGAACATCCAACAGGCCGCGGAGGCTACACGAGAACGCCTACAAGAGGAAGCAGTAGTGATTAAGGATATGGACAATCGCGCGTTTGAACTACAAGACCTACTGACCACTGCGCAACGTTTGGCGCGCGATTACGAAGGGCTGTGCGAAGCCAAATGTAAGGAAGTGAATGTGTGGCAAACTCGGTTGAGTCAAGTGTTGTATGGGATATTGTGCGAACTGTGTATCGAAGACAAGGATGCCGAGTATGAAGAAGGCACCCGTGAAGAAATCTTCTGTTGGAAACGGTCCAGTTGTAATATGGGTCATTGTAAATTCGTGCGTTGCATTTTACAAGATAAATAAAATACTGTATGTAAAACTGTGAAGTGGTCATTGTCATGAAACCCTCGCCGCAAGCGTATGAGCCGGGTAGTTTGGGTGGGGTGCAAGCATTTGCCAAAGCATATGGGTTAAAACCCAAAGATGCCCAAAAGGTCTTGCAAGGGGTGTTGAGCTATACTTTGCATCGCCCCCGCCGGAAACATTTTCCCACGCTCCCCGTCCTCGTGTTCAGCATTGATGAACAATGGGTGGCAGATTTGATTAAATTACAAGGGTTGGCACGTTGGAACAAAGGGACCCGGTATGCCTTAACGGTAGTGGATGTATTGTCCAAATATGCTTGGGTGGAACCCTTGAAGAACAAGACGGGGGTAGCTGTCGCACAGGCTATGCAAACCATCTTGAAACGAAAGTTGCAGACGGATGCGGCAAAGAATTTTACAATCGGACGTTCAAGGCTTTGACGAAAACGCACGGTATTCATCATTTTAGCACGCACGGGGACACGAAAGCCGCTGTGGCCGAACGATTCAATCGTACATTGAAAGAGAAACTGTATCGGTACTTGACAGCCAAGAACACGCGGACATACTTACGGGCCTTGCAAAGTATCGTGCGGGGATACAATGCCACAGTGCATGGGAGCATTGGCGTAGCTCCAAAAGACGTGACGCAAGCTAATGAAGCCCAAGTATGGCACCGTCTGTACGACCAACCGATTCATAGCTAGGAAAACGAACAGACAGACGCTTTTGGTAAAAGGGACACGGGTGCGTTTGAACAAGAAACATCGCACGTTTCAAAAAGGGTATTTATCTTGGTGGACAGAAGAGGTATTTGTGATCCGTCGTGCAGTGCCAGGGGTGGTACCCACCTACAAAGTACAAGAATGGGATGGGACGCCTGTGGAAGGAACATTTTACCCGCAAGATTTGCAACCGGTGACCGTACCGGGGCTCTTTCGCATCGAGAAAATTTTACAACGCAAAGGAAAGCAGGTCGAACTGCGTTGGCAGGGTCGGCGGATAAATACGACAGTTGGATTGCGGCGAAGTCCATTCGCAAGTGGAAAGGGTGAGAGAACCATGGGTGATTTCTATGTGACCTTACCGAGTGATCCCTCACCGGAATAATCCAGACAACACGCCATCGAGTTTTAAAGTGCGATTGCCTCAACGACTGACACTACCCGGGCAAGGTTGGAGACCCCTGGACGTAAATCGGGCATACAAGTTAACATGGATAACATTGATCATCTTGAGTGGGTGGTGGACGGAGAAAGTTTCATGAGACCATGTGTTGCTGTTCTCACCCATAAGCGGACGAGGAATCCCTGGTAAGGGAGCAAGTTTGTGGATGACAAGGGCAAACGTCTGTACGTAACGTTTCGCTGGATTCAACGAGGAAATGAACAAGACCTGCTTATTGACAATACAAAGATCAAACTCGATGGGGTCGGCAACACCCCAGAAATTTGGATTAATGGTACCTTAGCCATCAAGATGGGATGGCTGACGGAAACATGGGAACTAGGCCCCAACCTGTCTCGGGACTACATCGATGACAATGTGCCAGATCTGACGAGTTCTCCAAAGTACCGCGACTTACAGGAGGAAGATGAAACTGGCGTGTTCTGGACTAAGGAAAAGAATTGTCTGCGATTAAGCATGAGTTGTAACTGGCGTTTCACAAACTTGAACCATGCCTTTCTATTGGTGGTGGGGGAACCTTCGCGCACACTGCAGGTTTACAGTAATGTGGCACAGAGCACCATCGTAGGAGGGGTGAAGACGGATTTATTGCGTGAAGTCTGATATGAAAGACGAGGTAGAGGTGTGGCATATTTCGAACCCATGCACAAACAGTTTCACCCCGTACGGCAAAACACCTACGAGACGATGGAAGTGGAAGTGGCAGAAACAAACGCTGTGTTGGTAGCGTTTCCTAAGGACAAGGGTAACCGAACCTTGGTCACCCTGCATTTCATCCAGGATAAATAGAGCAGCACTTAACCACCCACTACAGTACGCTACGAGTTAAGATGCGGGGCGGAAGTCTTTTTCACGATACGCACACCCACAAGTGGGAGACGGATTATGGAAAACTCTATGGGAGATAGGGGCTCCTGCCGTGGCAGAAGGTCTGCAGACTTTGGCACAAGGTCAGGGGCTTGATGCAGCAGCGGGCACCGTTTTGCGTGCTAGAGTCAGCAGGATGAAACGTAGAGCCAGCAATTCCGCTAGGTCTACGGTGGAAAAAACAGCCAAACGTGTCAAGACTGGTATCAAGTCGAGGGTACGTCAAACAACCAATCGTGTGCGGGATATTTTAAGCGTGTGACGTGGACCAATCAAAAACAAAAAAGAAGACCTGGACCAATGAACGCAAAGAAAAAGCTTTATAAAAAGGCGACCTAACTCGCCAACAGTCAGAACTCATCTCATGTGTAGAGCGCAAACACCTCCACCAAGAGTACATCCAACCATGCCTATCGAGAAAGATGTCTCCCTGCTAGAGTTAAAGAGGTTGAATGCTCAGGAGGGTGCGTCCTTGACCGACTGTATGCACTTAAGTAGCAAGAACGAAACAGTCGAGAACACCAACCTGGAAAAAGATAAAGCTGTCATTGAAGAAACACCTTTGCCTAAGACTAAAGATGACATGGATGAAGTCACACAAGTGTGGAAGGAGTTCATGACGGAAGAGGCTAAAAAGTCCAAACGGAAAACCCTGGCACCTCAGAGGAAGAAACCCGTTCCTGCTCCAAAACGGAGGCGCCTTGTGCCTCGGAAGTTGGAAGCGGACTTTTTGCCATCCGGTATTTTTGTTACACCCACTAACCTGCGAGAGGAAAGAGAAGAAGAGGAAGAAGAAGAAGAAGAAGAGCGGTGCGAACTCATTGCCCGCATAGCCCTGGCTAAACTGAAAGAGATTATTGAAAGATGAACAGAAAGCAGAAAAGAAACTGAAAAGACTGACCCAACGCATGATGGAACGGCGTCAGAAACAGCTGCAGAAAGAAGAAGAGTCTGATTCGGACCAAGACAGTGTAGTTGTCATGGTTTCATCGTTTCCTCTTGTATAAATTTGTTTGAATAAAGCTTGTTACCTTCAAATGATACGATGTGGTCTCTGTGTGTGTTCTTGTTTGATACTTGGCAATGTCGGCGATGGACCCGCGAGGTGAGAATACTGCGCTCTCACTGCCCCATAGAGATCTTAGACGCTACCGAGCAATGGCCTTCCGAGGAAATTGCCCCGCAGGACTTGTGGGTCAGTCTGTTTCCTATCAATGTAGGGCGCGTGATCGTGTTCTTGCTATGGCTAAGTCAGTGGCCTTCCCCCCACCGTCAGTGGGCCTATATATCAAGTCGTTCCCCTTTGCAATTGATCTCAGATACACTAGGCCACGAACAGTCATGCCGCGAGTGGTTGTCCGATCCATCCCTAGACGCGAAAGGCGATTGCGTGGATGGGGGCAACGCGGAGGGTGGATTTCCAGTTCCTTATCACCACCCCCGGGGTACGAACTCTTCCACCCGCGGACAACACAGATAAAACGGCGACGACACAGGCGATCCACCCACAGACGCCGTTAACCTTCACCATGAGCAAGTTGTTGAATTTCTGGGCATTGCCAGCTCAAGACTTGGCTATTCAAGGGTCACGGTGGGTAGGTTACTCACCTCTCAACAAGAGCAGCATTACGCCCCTGGAATTCCCTATTTCCGAATTGGAGGTTTTTGTGGATTTGAATCAGAGTTATTTGACCTGGGACATGAAACTGTCCACCGATGCCGCCCACCCAGGTTTGTTCATCGACGGACAAGCCACAACCGCGGGTGCCAACCAATCGGGAGATTATTACACCAAATATGTGTACCTGGTGAATAATGTGGCCCACACTATGATCCGACAGTTTGACATGCGGCTAAATGGAACGTTGATGACCAAACAGACGGGCATGTATGCCTACCGGGCCTTTGGTGAGACCTTATTGAATTTCAGCCCAGCTGAGGGTGAGACCTTACTGGCTCCACAAGGTTGGGTGAATTATTTGAATGTGAATGCATCCCTGACAGCCACTAATGCAGCCGAAGACGATCGACCTGCCCATGCCGGCGCGTTTGCAACAGGACAAACCAATCCCTTGAAAGTGTTAACGGCCCGATTTTTGCAGAACGGGTGGGTGCGATTGCCGATGAAACCGCATTTGGAAGCCTTTCACACGGGTCGCGTCGAAATCAAGCTTCGCATCACGTTTAACACCCCTGATTTTTTTCTGTTTTGGTACCAAGATGGCTGGCAAGAAATATCCCACCCTAGGCCCGAATGATATCCAAGCCAAGTTTTACCTGTGCCGGCTGACACTAAACCCAACCACTTACACTGCTCTGACTAAACGAAGGCACAATAAAGGCATGTGAGCCAGGTACCCTACCGTGTACATGGATGTGCGTACATTCACGTTTGATGGAGACAGTACTTTGTTTGAGAAGACAGACCTGTTTCAAGGCCGTATACCAGATCGTCTGATGGTGGGGTTATTAGACAGTCGTGCCTACAATGACAACCTGGATTATTACCCGTTTGCTTTCCAAAAGTTTGGTGTGACGCGCATTCGTCAGATCATTCGCAGAGAGGAGTATCCGTATGAAACCTTGGAACTGAACCAGAACCATGATAAGAAAGATTGGTGGGGGTATTATCGCTTTCTGCAAGCCAGTGGTGCCTTAGGTAAACATCAAGAAAGCATGCTTACACCTGGAGATTGGGGTTATGGCAAGAATTGCACGCTATTCCTGTTCAATAATGTAGCAGGGGGAGATGCAGATGGTTTGTTACGGAACCCACAACAGCAAGGCGATGTGACCTTGGAGATCACTTTTGGGGCTAATCCAGGGAACAACCTGACCGTGGTGGTCTGGGGTGAATTTGAAAGTGTCATTGATATCAGTGGGACAGCTGTCATAAATTACGATGTGTACAACAGAGGGGTGGGTGTAGCAACATTTCCTGCCGAGCTTTAGAACCAATCAGAAGCTATGGAGCTGGTGCCATTAATGACCGTCAATTAACAGCCTTGGCGAAACGAGGCCCTGTCTTGCGACGTGTGTTTTGGGGTGTGTACCCTGAAGATCAATTACCAACCCTCCCTTGTAGAGTTGGGCGAGCTACTGGGAAGGCTTTCATTGTCAACACGGATCCAAAAGGGGAACCTGGCCGGCATTGGCTGGCTTGGTGGACCTTGGGGAATACCTGTGAGATCCTGGACAGTTATGGGTTACCACTGGACACGTACGGAGTACCTCACGTCTTGGCATGGATTTGGCGTTATTTTCCCATCATCCACCGCAACGAACGCAGTTTACAAAGTTTGAACAGTAGTGCTTGCGGACATTATGCCCTATTGTTTTTACAAGCAAAGTGTCGCAGTCAGAGCATGCACGATTTCCTGAATGAATTTTCTTTGCACGATTTAGTGGCTAATGATCACGAGGCTAGCCATCGCATTCAAGCACAATTACCTCCCTCCCTAAGAACGGACCCGGTCGATGGGGCTATAGTGAATGAAGAAGATAGTCAAACGTGTTGTTCTAGGCATGAAGCTATGTATCACTGAAAGATGCGAATAAAACAAAATGACGTTTACTTTATGTGCGTTATTCATTGTTTTAAAAAAAGAGCCCATGTTAATCACCTGTATCATTTGACACCATGCCTTTGAAACGAACACAACGCCGCCGCGCTGCTCCTCGTAAGAGGCGAGTGACACGACAAAGGCGACGACGATCCAACACCCAGCAAGGGGGCCTCTTTCCTGCCAGCCTTGGCAGCCGCAGGCAAAGCCGCAGCCTTGGGTAAGGTGAGTGCTTCAGCAGGTTATGGAGTGAAAAAAGCTTTGGATAAAAGACGTTGAACGAGGGGAAATTATCAGTTGGACGATGCCTCGGACACAGTGACGTGTCACAGGCAGTGGTACAGCCTTTTTCCGAACCCCTTGCAGCCTATTGGTGGCTGGCCACTCAGGGTGATCACATTCACGCGGGAATTGTTGAAACATGCCTCAATGTTAATGGACCCGCCCCCACCCACCAAACATTATTGTTATGGAGCATGACAACCCTCGTTCGAGACAATGTACAAAGAGATAATTTGGTTTTATCAACTAAGTTGATAATGTGAATTAGCCACCGTAAAGAGATTCGTAAGCTGACGTTTCGAGCGCTAGCCCTTCGTCGGAGCAAATCGAGGAATTGTGGGTTGTGTGTGGTTTATATACAGAAATATGGAGCTACGCTATTGGTTGGTGCCTGGCAACGTGAAAAACAACAGAATAAATTAGTTGAATGAAAAGCGTTCGTTGATACCGTGAGGATTAAGAGTGCCGATTTGAAAAATAAATTTTTGTTCTAAAGTTTTGCGACTTTCTGTGCTTCCTTGATGTAGCGAGAGGCCACAGACTGTCATATGTTGCGTAGAATGATTACGCAGATTAAAGTGTCTAGCGACCGGTTTAGATGCGTTTTTGTCGTCTTTCTCTACGTCGCGAAGATGTTCTCGGAATCGGTCGCCTAGTCGTCTACCTGTTTCGCCGATATATAACTTTTTGCAAAGAGTGCAAGTTATACAGTAGATGACATTGGCTGAGGTGCAGGTAAAGTGATCAGTGATCTTAATGGATCGCTTGGGTCCCGACAATTTCTCAACGTTGCAAATGAAAGGACATGTTTTGCACCGGGCGCGTGCACATTTAAAAGTACCGGGTTGTTCACTAGTTTGAAAAGCACTCTTGACTAAAAAGTTACCTATGTTTTTGTCGCGTTTGAATGAAATTAATGGCGGTTGCGAAGAGATTCTGCCAGTTTCGGGATCATTTTGAAGTAATTTATAGTTTTTTAGAATGATGGATTTAACTGCGTGGTTGTGAGGGTGAAATGTGAGAGTGAATGGAATTCTATTGTTATTCTCCTTCTGAGACGTTTGTAGTGCTGACTGCCGATCAATTTGTTGAACGCGATGATGGCCTGCTTCAACAACAGAGGCAGGACAGCCACGTTTGTCGAAAAACTCGCACATTTCCTCTGATTTTAAGGAAAAATCAGAGTCTTCACTACAAAGGCGACGAAGTCTAAGAAATTGAGAATAAGGAATGGAATTCTTGACATGTGATGGATGTGAGGATGAATACAACAAATAACTATGAGAATCTGTGGGTTTGTAGTGCACACTGGTACATAAACCGTTGCCTTCGACAAAAACTTTAATATCTAGAAATGCTAAAGAAGTATCGGAAATTTCCCAGGTACATTTAAGAGCCGGATGAAACGAATTAACAGCAGTTATAAATTGATTGAGTTCCTCTCTGGTGGAGGAAGTGGCGCCGACACAGTCGTCAATGTAGCGACGGTAGAGGTCAGGTTTGGGGCCGTTGTATTGATTGAAAAATTGGTGTTCAATGTGGCCTACGAAAAGATTGGCGTAGCTGGGTCCTATTTTGGTACCCATGGCCACACCATTGATTTGCTTATAATAACTGTCGGCGAATGCAAAACAGTTTAGTGTTAAAACTAGTTCAGCCAAGCGGAGCAGTGTTTCCGAGTTTCGGAGCAGTGTTTTCCGAGTTTCGAGTTAACAGTACGTAAATCAAAAAAATGTTTGAGGGCTAGCAGGCCTTCGCCATTAGGAATGACAGTGTAAAGAGATGTAATATCCATAGTGAAAATAAGTTTGTTTTCGCCCAGGAAATTGAAATCGCGAAAAATTTGGAGTGCGTGTTGACTGTCTTTAACATATGACGGTAAAGATCTGACGATAGGTGCCATAATTTTGTCCAAAAAGCTAGAAATGAGTTCGGTAGGGCAACTACATGCAGAGACAATAGGTCGGCCTGGGTTGTTAGGTTTGTGAATTTTAGGTAAAAAGTAAATACATGAAGTTCTAGGAGTTGTGATGATGAGATTAGTAGCAGTAGCCGGCAATTCTTGTTTGACTATAAGGTCATTGATAGTGCTCTTGACAATTTGTTGGTTAGTGGAAGTGAGATCTTTATCGACTTTAGCATAAAACGAGATGTCAAAAAGTTGCCGCAAAGCTTCTTTTTGGTAGAGGTCGGCCCGCCAAACAACTAAAGCGCCGCCTTTGTCGGCCGCTTTGACAATTATGTCCTTGCGCTTACTAAGATTTTTTAGCGCCGCCCTCTCTTCCGAAGCAAGGTTGGAAAATTTGGTGTTACGATTGAAATTTAGTTTATTGATGTCATGACGGCATTTATTGATGAAAAAATCCAATGAGGCAAACTGGCCCTCTGGGGGAGTCCACTTCGATTTTCGAGTCTGAAGTGTAACGAAAATATCTTTTTCCGAGGTGTTAGAATCATCCTCTTTATCATGGAAAAAAGCTTTAAGTTGTACGCGGCGAAGAAATTTTTCAACATCTTGCTTAACCGAGAATTCGTCAAGTTTTTTGGATATAGGAACAAAATTCAAGCCCTTACTGAGGACGGATTTCTCTGCGTCGGAAAGCGGAAGATTTTCTGGAATCGTAACTACGGTGTTAAGACCTTCAATAGACGAGTCACAAGTATAAGGAGGACCTGTTAATTGTTCAAGTTTATGGGCCTTAATTTGGTGTAAATGGTTAAAAAGTTTAGAATTGACCTCCTGGATTTTGGTGCGAATAGATTGTACTAAGATAGCGGGACAGATTTTAGACAGTTCAGAGCGACATTTTAGGATTTGTTTTTCGAGGCTGTCACGTTTTTCGCACATAGCTCTGATAGTAATTCTCATAATGTTACGTGAAAAAGAATTTTGAGCACTCTGAATTTGGCGAAGATATTGATTGGAATGAGAAAGAGAAGATGCATGAAAATTGGAGCGAAAACCCTTAGGAATAACTTTAGAATGAAGGCAACGGCCGATGAATTTGATGTGACTACAAAACCTAGTCTTAGCGAAGATAAGAATGGCCAAACGGAAAGCTAGATTTTTACTAATAGGGGGAAAAGGAAAAAGATAACTTACGATTTCCTGGCGTAGCTCCTTGGTGAGTTTCTTCAGGCTTCGCATCGTGTAGTGGTCGGTCTTCTGGTCTGAAAGCTGTGGAATAAAGAATACTAAGGCAAGACGTTAGTGGTCGCAGCGATAAACAACAAACGATTAAAGGGGGTAAGTTTCTAAAGAAACTGTGGTGCTGCGTCGGTGGGAGTATTAGCTCCATATTTCTGTATATAAACCACACAACCCACAATTCCTCGATTTGCTCCGACGAAGGGCTAGCGCTCGAAACGTCAGCTTACGAATCTCTTTACGGTGGCTAATTCACATTATCAACTTAGTTGATAAAACCAAATTATCTTGTAATACTCCCACCGACGCAGCACCACAGTTTCTTTAGAAACTTACCCCCTTTAATGTACAAAGAGGATAGTGTGCACTTTCATGAGGGCATTTCCAATTTGGACGACTTGGACACATGGTTTTGGACGATTTGATGGATGAAGGGGGTAGAGACAAACGCGTGTTGGACCTATTCACTAAACACTCCCATCATCGGAACATCACCGTGCTGTATTTGTGTCAAGATTTGTTTCCACCGGGACCCTACGCCAAGACCCTATCCCGCGATGCGCATTACATTGCCTGTTTCAAGAATCCTCGCGATTGCACAGGGTTGTGAGCCTTGGTGTGTCAGGCATTTCCAAGCCAAGTCAAGGGTGTGATGGACGTTTTTCGTCGTGCGATGGAACGCACCTTTGGCTATTTAATCTTTGACTTACACCCGGCCTCCTCAGATGACTGCCGTCCTTGGACCGATATTTTACCATCCCAGGGGTACCCACGAGGTTTTATTCCTGTCCTAGAGGGATCGAGTTAAGCGGTCATGCCAGCAGGACCGCCCCCGCGTTTACGTAGACAGTTTCCATTCCTGTGACAATTGGCTAATGAGGCACGCCATTTACAGCGTCAAGATCAGTTACGTCATGCCAATGCCGATCAGATCAATGCCGTCAGTGAAGTGGTCCTGAATGCCTTGAAAGGGCGATTACCCTTATCCCCATCCACCGTGCGAGCGTGGCGCCCTCACAGGCATACTTTGCGAACTCTGGCCCGTCGCAAAACATCCTTAAAAAGGCGACGCGATTTGTTGTTGCATCAAAAAGGTACTGGCTTTTGGCGAGGTTTGAATAACGCCTTGGATTGTTGCTGTTATCACCCCTCGTCATGATTGAGTTAATATTCCGTCCCACATTCTTCGACGCCTTCAATGTGAGATCCTTGATAAGCCGCTGCAACGCATGGATATGTCAGAAAGCTACGGACATTTGTCAAACACTAAACGAGGCCTCGACTTGCTGTTATCCCATACCATGAGTAGAGTAGCGTTGCGCCACATGATTCAAGCGTAAGAAGAAGCCAGGGGATGGAAACAGCAAGCGGATAATTTGCAGAGGGATTTACAGTCCTTACTGAAAGAAAAGGATGTCTTATGTCAACGGGTGCAGACCTTGGAACGTGACTTGAGCGTCTTACGATATAATTTGATGTGCGACGCCTGTAGGCATTATTGGGACACACTTAACGACGGAGGAACGTTCGAAGTCGCGTGCCCTGTGTGCGAACCCTTACACGCTTCACCACCCCTAAAACGATGAGTGCTTTTCGCGAGTATGTCATGGTTCCCCCAGAAGAGATGGCAAAGTTGACAGATCAATACAAAGGGCGTTTGACAGAGAACATGCGATTGACGAAAGCTGCACGCTTGGCGGCTGAAAAACATGCGTTGTTAGACTCGAATATGCCCAACAGTTTGAAAGAAGCACGTGTCAAACAAGTGTCACGCCCGTTACGCAGACTAATAAAAAAGATTCGCGGGGGACCTCTAACAGCGGCCCCACTACCTGAAGGCGATGAAGATGATGAAACGGATGCCATGGTCGAAGGACCTACCGCTACGCTGGTGCGGAGTTTGCTTAAAAAAGAACGTCGCAAGAAAGACATTGCCACAACGCCTAGTAACACACAGGGGACACCACGCCGTCCCCCATTGCCACCCAAACCCAAGCGCGTGCATTTACCAACCCCCTCTGTGTCACTGGAGGACCAAGTGGAGGCCCCACTCCCGTTTGCTAGCGAATTTGGATTATCACCGGGTAGCACCTCGAGAGAAAAAGCCGAGATCATCGTGAAACAAGTCAAACGCCGCCAGCGTAAGAAAGCCGCTAGAGAAGCAGAACGTTTGAAACCTTTACCGGGGTGGGAAGAATTTGACCAGCGACGCCGAACCCGCCCCAAGCTTGATGGGGAGGACTACTAAGAAACGTAAAAACCCCCCACGCAGATCACTTCGCCGCAAACGCCTACAACACGGAGAAGGGTTGTATGTTCAGAAATGGTTGGGGAAGACAGGGATTGAATTTCATTGGCCGGGATATCAATACATGGGACCTGGGAAGCATTTGAAGAAACGGTTGGCGCGTGGGGACCCGGGTATCAATCGCTTGGATAAAATTGCCAAACAACACGACATGGATTATGCCAAAGCCAAGAATTTGCGCGACAAGTGGAAGGCGGATGATAGGATGATTGCAGCCATTACCCGTTTGCCCGGAAAGAAAACCTGGACGGAAGCCATTGTGAAAGGGATCATGCAAGCCAAACGCAAACTCAAATTGTGAAAACATTGTCCTATTGTTTCTTGTGATAGCCTTATGTACAAGCGGGAACGTGTCGAGGGTCCCAGTGACATCTCAGTCCCTTGTTTTCTTTTTTCAATAAAACTTGAGAAAAAAAAAGCGTTGGTTGTGTGTCTCTTATAGCCAAAGTTCATAAAAAAAGAAAAATTAATCGTCCCATTGACTGGCTAAAATAGCCGCATGATTCGCCTCCCGGTCAAAACCTTGCTCCACTTCCTCATTCAGCAAATCCGCCAGGGTCTCAATGTTCTCTAGGTCTTCGGCATCCGGGGACTCGTAACCGTATGGGTAGGTCATGGCTGTACGTGGATCTAGCACGCGTTTGTTGAAGACAAAGCGGTAGTCTTTATGAGCAGGCTGGGTGTACAAGGCGTAGGCTTTAGCATCGCGGACAATCTTACGAGCTTGGGTGATGCGTTTGGTGCGAGGAGCATCCAAGGGTCGCCGCAGTTCATCTAAAGTGTTTTGGTGCATGACGTATAGTTGAGTTGGGCAGCCCCTTCCACGTTCAGTGAGAAGCCTTTCACTTTGCTAGCCGTTTTCCCATCGTTGCACCGGTAGCCATAATTTTTGGGACCACCCGAACAAAACTCCACAATGAACTGGCCAGGCCCCAATTCGTCAGTAAAGTCGCCGAGATGGTCGCCTAACATAGGATCAGGATGGCTGGGTCGGTGCACATAAATGACCGAGTCAGTGTCAAAATACAAGACACGGTCATTCAACAGTTCCAGAACCTCATAGAGACGTAGCGTGGCCCAGCAGGTGGTGAAGCAGGCTACAAAGATATTGAGGTTTGGTGACACGTTTTCACAGAGATTTTCATGACGATGGTGGACTTCTACACGGTCTTCATTTAAACAGCTGACGTAACGGACATCATGTTGGTCCGAGTCCATGAACTGGCAAAAAGCTTGAGGGTCAGTGAATTCTTTCACTTGCATCTTGTTAACTTGATGACCAAATTTCCCCCACATGTAGTTCAACATCATCTTGGCCAAAGCGCGCTGCCCGGGGTTCTTGGCGACCTTCTGGGACTCTAACTGGATGCCTTCATGCTCCTCAAAGTCTCTCACATACTGCTCTTTATTGTCTTCGGTATCACACCAGCTCGGCCAACCAGAGGCTTCAGTCTTCAACTTGAGCCACGTGTTCACATAGTCTTCAAATAAACCAACTTTGGATTCGGGAAAGTGCCAAACTTCGTGAAGACTAAGAATGGTGTAGCCTTTTTTCACAGATTTTTCCAATTCCGGCGTGCACCACGTGCCCGTCAAAGCACGTTCTCCGTCAGGGTGATCGCACCAAACCGCCTTTTCATGGAGGGCTCTTTCAGTGTCTCGTTTGATGCAGGCGCGGCACAATGGAAAGGTTAATTTACCTTGGGTACGGTAAGGCAGGACAGGATGGAAGAGACCACGTGGTGGAAGGATAGTGCATTGCGCCAGACCAAAGTACTGGGAAACGTCTGTGGTGGGTGGCTGATACAAGATGGTAGGGTGACCAAGAGGGTAACGGCACTTTTTGTTCACCCAGGGATAGAGACTGGTATAATCGTAGTAACGGATTTCTTCTCCTTGACTCACTTTGGCATCATAGTAGAGACGAACAGCATTAGTACGACCCCCAAGGAAAGCCTCTCGCGGCACCAAGGGCTCTTGGATACTGAGTGCTTGGGTGAACTGGGCAACATCTGGGTCACGTGCTTTCAGGGCCTGCCAATCTCATTCCCAGATAGTGACGACGGTGTAGCCTTGGCAACGGATGTTCTGCAATCGTAACTGTGTACTCTTATACACGTCACCCATGCTTCGGCCATCTAAACGGCGATATGTTTCAGTCCGCTGGGGGTAGCAGGTGGAGCAACCATGCGAATAACAGCCGTGGAACTCGTACACGGTGTTGGTCTCAGCATCGTACCCGTCGACCGTCCACCGCGTGTCGGGGAGACGGTATTCACCGGTGGTTCTGGCATGCTGAATGCGTGGACGATACAATGGATGGTGCGTGTTCATGGCGTTTGGGTAGGCATTCGTCATGTCATCATGTTGTTGTTGTTCTTCTTGGCTGGAAGCTAGCCAGGCCGCTTGACAAAGTTGATGTTCCTGCCATGACAACCATTCTACGGCGACCTTCGAATGGTTGGTCACCAACCATCAGCCACCCACAGGTTCGGACGCGATGGTATGTTCTTCCATGCGGTTCAGCCGTAGATATCGGTTGCAGGTAGACGCAATCGTCATCTGTTCGAAGGGGCAAAAACGGGTCAACTTCTGGAAACCGCGTTGAATGGTCAAACAGCCTTCACGCAATAGTTTCACATCCGAGATACAATACTCTACCAAATCGCACTGCATATCAAACAGAACTCCCTCAGCCACTTGCTCGTCATACCAATGATCAAATTCAACCTTGCAACCCCTTCGACATGGTTTCAGAGCGAAACATTTCCTTGGGTGGCAGTGGTCCAACGTATTTGGCATTCGCCGGGGTGTTGAATAGATGCGGGAAATGCCCTTTCTTAAACTGAGTCGGATCCAATCCGAAGGTCTTGGTAAAGGAGGCGAGGGGCATGGCAAAAAACGACAAAGAGTCAATGAATCGCACGCAACCTCCCAGGTAAGTCAGTTCTAATAACTTTCCCCCTTGACGGATTTGATTCAAGTTTTGTTTCCGACTATGTAAGGCGTCCACCACAAAATAGGAATCGTACCCACGAAAATTATGCGCCAATGCCGTCACGTAGCGTGTTTCTTCTTCAGTCAGGACCTCTAGCCACTCCAGGAAACGATCGATACAATCAGGACCTTGAAAGATTTGCGGTGTGTCGTCTTCGGCTGTCATTCCGACCACCAAATTCGCCATGTGCTTCCCCGTGTCTTGCATGGCCTCGGTGTCCCAAAAGACCAGTAAGGGGGGGTGGTAGGGTTCTTCCTCCTCGTCTGTTTCTTCACCTTCTTCAGCATTAGCGCGCGCAGTACGTGCACCCAGTCGGGCATCACCCCCTTGTCGCCGAGCTCGCTGACGGCGTTTCGCCACTTGCGCTTGATACTTTTTCTCTAACAGTTCCTCAGGATCCTCAGCCACTTGAATAAAACATTGATGTTCGCTCATGTCCACCTCTTGGCGACACGACGGGCATTCCCCCCAGCCGCACTTGTGCTCCCGTTGAGCCTTAAAACCGACCAACAGTTTACGGCAGTGACCACATTTACGGCGTGAGGCGCACACGGAAGGTTTACTGGGGTTGGATGGTTTCCCATCTTGAGCTTTACTGGCGTGCAGTTCGAAACACCGATCACCATAAAAGACACGCCGGCAGCTGTGGCAACCTTTATGGGCTGAGCATTTGGCTTTGTACGCTTCTTGGTAATCTGGACAGTTATCCTGGCAGCAAGCAGGGCAGTGAATCCCCTTGGCATTGGGGCATGCGTGTTGACCTTCATTATTGTAGGGTTGCAGACATCGACCGCAAAAGTAATCTTGACCGAAAAACCCAGGTAAGGAAGTCAGCGCATCGTAGTGGCCATCTTCATGCAAAATGGCCAAAGTGGTGTCCCCCTACCCGAAGGTAAAACATGTGTACGCGCGATTGGCATCCACCATGACAATACGGTATTGCCCAAACAAGGAAGGAGCTAGGGCTAACTGGGTGAGTTCATCCATACCGCAGTTACCAGGTTCCACATGGGACTCGATGTGTAAAGCAATAGCGGCATTGCTCTGGATGGTCAATCCGCGTTGGAAACTACGCCATTTATGATGTTTGTCCACGTGGGCTTTGGCTGTAACGATGGCTCGCGCGCAACACAGGTTCTGTTCATCCTGTGGGATTTTGACGACACATTTTTTTTTCAACCGAAACTTGACTGAGGCTTGATGACCTGGACGTTTGTCACGGGTGACACCCCCACCACGAGGACTGGCACGCACATGTACAAATTCCAGTTGGAAGGATTCATTGGGTTCAAACTGTTCGTTGGAATTTAACTTCCGGGCCATGTTGTCCAAAAAGGCATCCACACGCACAGGGTCGTTGCGCCAGTCTTGAGCTCGTAATCCAGCTCCGTGAAAAAACATGTTGTCATATCGGGCTGTCCGGAAACGCATCATTACGGGTCTTGGTCCTCAATATCTGGGTCGTCTAGTAATTCTTCCGCAGCCCATCGCATCCCTTGAGCCAGTGTGCGATTTAAGTTTTGGCTGGGCGTAAACGTAAGAGTTTGATGGAACCGGGTTCGAAAGATGCGTTCACGCACTCCCATTTTCTCAGATCCACGCTCGAAAAGTGGTTGCAATTCGAAATGAAATTGCCCCCGTCTCGATTCTGCCACTGTGGTACCACTCCCGTATTGCAGAGTCTCTTGTTCCTCCATGGCTTCCTCGTGCTGCCGGGAACGCAACTCAGCATTAACCTGAGCAGCCAAAGGAGCGACAAAGGAATTGAGAGTACTTAAAGAATTACTTATTTTCGTTTGGCTCACTTGACTGAAGACGGAACAACGTTCTTATTAGGGCTTGCCTCTACGGTGCAGACACCACGTTGTTTCGTTAGATTAAGCGCGTGACTGGGAAGTATTCAGTTAAATGTTCGATGCGTTCTACACAACTCGCACGAACGAATGCCTCTCAAAACGCGGAGAATGTTCTAAAAGTTTCTTCGATGATAAATTAACAATTGTACGATTTGTAAGAATTTTTCACCTTGACTGGTGGGAAAATGAGACGAAAGTAGCCAGCTGAAGATGGCTCACTAGCCCGTGGTTTTGGCCGGCTACCGGACCTTATTAATTGCCCCTGGATTTTGAACGCGCGATGAATGTACAATTTACGATTATCGATTGCAAATCACTTTAAATTCGACCCTTCTAAGAAATCACGCGCTTAGGTAAATTTTGGGTTTCTAATAAGTAAAAAACAAAAACAAAAGTTCATGCTACTTGCACACGACCACGACCTCGAACCGTCGTCACACCTCGCTCAAAGAGGTTATTTACCAAATCACTTATCGATTGAACCACGGTAACAGGCCTTATGTAAATCGGTTTACAGTTCAGTAATGTTGGCTCATTACTTGTCGCTTTTACAAAATAAAGTCAATGTTTTGGTCCTATTCTGTTGTGTTATACTAAAGAATCATTCGCTTCCTTGGCGGCGAAAGGGCATTTGCGCATCGGTTTTCACCAACAATCGTTTGTTCGAGACGAAATATACAAGTTGTTTACCTTATTTCGCCAAAGTATCCCTTCGTGAAATCGCGAAAATTAAGTGACTTCTGTTGCAAAATTTACGAAAATCACAAAATTAAAGTGCCGCTAAATTAAGATTTTTCAAAATAGCTAAGTTAAAGCCGTGTAGCCAAAATTTACAGAATAGCCATCATTAATCGCTTTTAAGAAATAAACGCTTTGACCCCATTCAGTTATGTGTTGTATATTAAAGAATCATTTGCCTTGTTGGCGGAGAACGTGTCATTAACGCTAAGATGCATTCGCTCAGTTTTGCAGCCTTGAAGTAAAAGCAGATTTGTTCACCCGACAATCTTATCATGTAATTCTAATTACTTAATTGATCTTTTTCAAAAACCAAAATGCATCGGAAAAACATCTATGTATTACTTAGTCAAATACGTAGACACTATATATCGTTCGCTCTCTTGACTGAATTACATAAGGAACATATAAGAATTAAAATAGTCTAACCTTCAAATTGCTCCATCGCTTCCACCAAACATCTTTCGTCCTCAAATTCGTCATAGGCTCGGTGGTATTCGATAACTCGTAATTGAACTCATCCATTTTGCAAAACGTCCGCTCTTCAATCTCTCTTGACTCTCTTGAACCAGGTTAAAAGCCGAATGATTTTAAGTGCATAAGCGCCGTCTTTTTATATGCTCGAGGAGATTACTTCAGCCAATTCATTAACCGACTGCAACAATGGCTACTCATATTTTCCCACGACCAGTTTCCTTTACTAATCCAAACTTGCCCAAGCTTGTATAAAAAGGATTAACGTTTTGAGTATAAGCGGCTGTCTGTAACAATAGACGCTCTTAATTTTCCAACGGAAAAAACGTGCCGTGAAGTTGAACAAAAGGATTGGAATGTTCAACCGTGGCCAAAAAAAACGTGACTGGAAAAAGATTAAACATTCCTTCATTAGTACGAATTGCGTTCAACCAAGCCCCATCTGCAACGTGCTGCAACCTTTGTGAAAAGCCATCCCTGTTATTTCCTAGTAACGGTTTGACATGTTTATTTGCATGTGCTTCCTCACTTCTTTTTTGCTTCATTTTGATAAAGTAGATCCATGAAACCAAGCAAACGTTGGGCTCACATCCCGTAAGTGAACTATATATTCCAGGTGCATTTCGCTTAAAAACAATAGCTACTCAACCGGAATGTCGACCGTACAGACGTTGTTTCTACGCACCTGAACGTCTCGAGGAAGACGCAGGGCCCATGTGTCCCGTGGAACCCGACCACGCGTGAACTTTTTGTAGAAATAACAGTTGTGTTTGAACTCGAGTGTGTATTCATTTCTTTTGAGACATCATGACGGAGGTGCATCTAGTGACGGGAGACGCTCGAGGGTCCGATACCCTGGCCGAACGGGTGGCGAACCAGCTGGGCATCCCTTGCCGCGTGATGGTGGGTCTGTCGCATGCCCGCACCCAGAAAGACGTGACCCCGTTGACACACGATGCCCTGGAAGAAGGGTGGCGAGCCTTGTGCCAAGTACGCCCCCTGCATCCCAACGAACGGTTGCGCCTGCCCGTGTGGGAACTCTTGAGCCGTAATTACCACATCGTCAAGGACGCCGACACGGTGGTGGCGTTCGGGTACCTGGAGAAGGACGGGGTGTCGGTTTATGGTGGGACGGGTTGCAGCATGGCCTTGGCGTATCAGCAAGAAAAACCCATCTTCTTGTACGAGGTGGGTCGCGACGCGTGGTTCGTGTTCGGCTACTTTGCTTACACCCGTCCTCATTTCGTGCTTACCCGGACCGTGAACGGCGATGATGACGGGATCCCGATGCTGTTAGGCTGCATCGCCATGGTGGGGACACGCTACCTGGAGCAATTCCCTCGTGCCGTGCAACAATTGAAGACCCTGCTGTGGCGCACCTCAACCTATGCGGAGCAGTATTGGACCCTGCCCGCTCGATTTGAAACATGTTTAACATCTGAGTCAATAAAAGAAGGGGTCGTAAAGCATGTGGGTTCATTTGTGAGTAGGATGTGGGGCGACACGGGGCGACGCTGGGTGCACTGGCGCCTGACACCTTCCTGGTGTGGTTGGTGCGTCAGAACTCGGACCCCGAGCCCTGGTTTCACCTCATCCATAAAACGTATCCCGACCGCTTGCCGAGCGTGGGCCGGTTGCTCTGGATCCGTCTACGATGGTGGCTCTGTCTGCCACCGGCCCGAAGAAGAAGAAGAAGACATCTCAGACACGATGACCCCCCGCCTCGCGGAAACGAAACAGATCCTCTCCTCAGCACTTGAGGGCCCGGTATAAGGATCCGTCAACGCTGGGAGCCTTGGTCGGGGTCCGATGGTTCGCCGACACCCAAGGTCTGTCGCTCCGTGACGCCCGAGCGGCCTTGGAAGGCGATCTGGCGTCCACGTTGCACAAACCCCAACGCCGTCGATTTCCCACCGCGCCGGTGCTGGTGTTTAACGTGGACGAACAGTGGGTGGCGGATCTGGTGGAAGTGCAACGGTTGGCCCGTCACAACCGTGGCATCCGTTACTTGTTGACGGTGGTGGACGTCTTGTCCAAGTACGTGTGGGTCCGGCCGCTCAAGACTAAGACAGGGGCCGCCTTGGTCCGAGCCTTCGGCTCCATCTCGAAAGGAGGCGGTTGACGCCCCCAAAAGTTGCAGACGGACAAAGGCAAAGACTTTTATAACCGGCCGTTTCAGACCTCGCTGAAACAGAAGGGCATCCATCATTTTTCCACGCACGGGGATGCCAAAGCGGCGGTGGTGGAACGGTTCAATCGCTTGTTGAAAGGGCGCATGTACCGCTATTTCACAGCCGCCAACACGTGGCGGTTCGACGACCTGCTGCAAGAGTTGGTGAAAGGCTACAATGCCAGCCAGCATGGGAGCATCGGCCGAGCGCCTCGAGACGTGACCTCGAAAAACGAGAGCCAGGTGTGGCACGCGTTGTACGGCCAGAGACTGTGGAAGAAGAAGGGCCGACGGCCCCGATGGAAGGTGGGCGATCGCGTGTGGTTGGGCAAACACCATCGCCCGTTCAAGAAAGGGTACTTGCCCGGTTGGAGCGAAGAAGTGTTCGTGGTGCGTGCTGTGCGCCCGGGACCCGTGCCCACGTACAAGGTGGAAGAGATGGACGGCACGCTGTTGGAAGGCACGTTTTACGAGCAGGAGTTGCAGAAAGTGACGGTGGACGACGACGCGCTGTTCCGCATCGAGAAAGTACTTAAACACAGTGGAGATAAGGTCTTGGTGTGTTGGAAAGGCTGGCCGAGCAAGTACGACAGTTGGGTGACCAAGAAGGACGTGCAGACCTTGGAATGAGCGAAGAATTTTTCGTGACGTTGCTGAGCGACGCCAGCAGCGCTGAATTCACCGGCAACACGGCGGCCAGGTTCAAAGTACGGTTGCCATACCCGTTGCATCTGAAAGGCCACAGGTGGCAAGTGGGGTTGAGCAGCCTGTCCTTGCCGGACGCCCGCGTCGATCTGTACGACTTGGTGGGCCCGAGCGAGTACCTGCTCCTCAGTCAATGGTATGCAGTGCCCGCGGATGGGTCGGATGAAATGACCAAAGTGAAGCGAGTCAAGATGGCCGACGTCGACCATCTGGAATCGGTGGTGGATGGCGAATCGTTCGTGAAAGCCATGATCGACGCGGTCGATTGCGCGAGGTGGCCAGTCGACGCCCAGGGGTATGACCTGAAGGATGCCAATGGCAAACGCTTGTACGTGACGTTTCGGTGGGAGCATCGAGGGACCGACCGCGATCTGATCGTCGACAATACCCACACCCGGATCCACGGGCCCAGTACGCCCGTCTTGATCCTCAGTCACAAATTGGCCTACAAGATGGGTTGGCTGGCATTGACGAAAGAAGGAAAGGATGTCCTGGGCCCGAACCTGTGCATGGAGTTCCCGAACGACCAGGTGCCGACCTTGACGGGGTGGAACAGAGACTTGCTCGATAGCAAGACCCATCGGCCCATCTGGTGGTCGGTGTTATAGCTGTTTCGCCTTCGCACTGATTGAGTAGGAACCAAACTGGCACTGTACTCCAAACATCGTACGACTTTAATATTTACACGGATACGAGTTTGACTAGGAAAAATGACAAGCAAATAGATAATGAATACAACAGTAATAAGTGAAAGAAACCGGACAAAAATAGAAAACCATAACACACACGACTTACAGAAATTCCACCAGAATGATCAGGTAGCAATCGTGCAGATCCTGGATACGTACGCAATACAATTTGATCGAACAGGTTTGCTAGCTGTTCTCAAAATAACGAAACCACGGCAAAAATGCGTATAAATACGCGCGAAAAGAGAAAATATAAGTCACTAGACCCGTAGGGATATCATAATTTGGATAAGGAACGAAAACAATAGAAAGCAACGCAAGAATGTTACGGATCCATGGGCCCAGTACGCCCGTCTTGGTCCTCGGTCACAAATTGGCCTACAAGATGGGTTGGCTGGCGTTGACGAAAGAAGGCAAGGATGTCCTGGGCCCGAACCTGTGCATGGAGTTCCCGAACGACCAGGTGCCGACCTTGACGGGGTGGAACAGAGACTTGCTCGATAGCAAGACCCATCGGCCCATCTGGTGGTCGGTGACCGAAGATCGGTCTATCGTCCCTGAGCATGAACTGCAATTGGCGGTTCCAGAACCTGAACAACGCGTTTCGCGCGGTGGTGGGCGACCCGACGCGCACCTTGCATGTCTACTGCAATGCTGGAGGCAGCAGCATCGTGGGACGGCAAGTGACAGACCTGCTGCGTGAAGTCCAGTACCGACGCCCAGGGCGAGGCACGGTGTACTTCTAACCGTTGCACGTGCAGTACCATCCTGTGCGCAACAACGTCATGGAAGTTTTGGAAATGCAAGTGGCCGAGATGGACGGCACGTTGGTCCGGTTCGGGCAGGGCCGCACCCTGTTGACCTTGCACTTCCGACGGGACGTATAAAGCGCATCGGGGATGCACGGGCACCAGACCATGGACGCCTTTTACGTGACCTTGCCCAGCGACGGTGACGACGCCGGGTTCCCCGACAACACCAACGTGGCCTTCCACACACGCATGAGCCCACACCTGTGGTTACGAGGCAGACGGTGGGTGGTGGGGATGGTCCGTTTGAGCGTGCCGGACGACGACGAGGACGACGAGAGTTGGCAAGACGCCTTGTTGCACGTGTATCCATGTGGTACGTTGCTCGCCTACTTCTTTTCGTTCGAAGAAGACTGGCAACGGTATGGTTCGTCCGGGCATCCGAGCCAACATGCACATCGATCGGTGGTGGACGATCTACGACGCAAGTACTGGAATAAGGGGTAAGTGGGGTGGTACTGGATGGAAGGCGACGAAACCTTCGTGCCCGAGTTTCTTTGGCCCGAGCCGGACACATTGGTGATCGACAATGCCCGGGTGGTGCACGACGGGGTTGGGCGTGCATCAAGATCTGATGCGATCATCGGCAACAGCACGATCTTGTATCAACAATACTTGTGGGAACTAAGTGGGTTGAACGACGGCTGGTTTGGAACGCTCTTCGAACGTCGCCGGCGGCCGCGACCCCGGCCCCGTCAGACGTCCCGGACGTGGTACGTGCACAGCAACGTGGGCCAGAGTCGTCGGGTGGGGATGCGGTCGACCGACATCCTGTGCGACATGGACATGCAGAGCAGGGGTCGAGGCCGGATGCTCTTCGAACCCTGCCACGTGCAGTACGTGTCGGTGCATCAACTCTTCTTCGACGTGGTGGACGTGCGCCTGACTGATGGCGACGGTCGGCCGGCGGTCGGGGGATGGGGCATGACGGTGGTCACCTTGCACTTCAAACGGAGCGACCTATAAAAAAGAGAGAGAGCCTGGCAGAGCACGAAAGCGCAGCATGCGAAGAGACAGTCTGACGCGGTACACGCTCGATCACACCGGACGTGGTCTGGGGGGCATCTTGTTGTCGGGGGTCAAGACACTGTTGAAATCGGGGTTAGACGCTTTGGGCGGGCCCGCGGTATGGTCCGATTGGCCACCCGAACGCTTAAAAGACAAGCCCAGCAGGCCGTGAAACGGAAAGCGCAGAGCGTGGTGGGCCGAGCCAAACAAACCGCCAAACGGAAAGCGCGAGGACTGGTGGGTGCCGCCAAACAAGCCATGAAACAGAAAGCGCGAGGACTGGCGAGTGGCGTGGCCAAGAAACGACGACGTGTGGCGGATCTGTTCAGTTGAAAGATGCGACCCGTGCGATCTCCACCGAGAACGTGGGTGGGCGAACGCGGTTTGTCAAGGCAGCGTGGGGGACGTCTTTGGAGTGGGGCCCCCATCCTGCCGGCCTTCGAGCTGGCCGCTCGACTGCATAAAAGAAGCACGTGCCGCCAACACCAACGACAACGACGACGACGATGACGGCCCTGCCTTTGCATGGGGCCTCACAGCCCGCGTACACCGACAACTTTCAATTGTTGGAGGTCCTGAAGATGGCGGAACTGTCGCCGGTGATCACGGGCATCAATCCAGATCTGGACGGGTACCATCGATTCTTGCAAGCCAGCGAAGCCTGGTTGAAGAGCCGATCCAGCATGATCGCCCCCGAGCAGTGGGGTGGAACGGTGGGGTGCACCTTGTTCATGTGGAACAACTTGCCCAGCGGGTCGGTGGACCATGGCATGGTGAACCCGCGTCAAGACGGTGACGTGCGTGTCCTCTTCCGTCTGGGGGCAGCCAAAAACCACGTCATCAACGTGGTGTTGGACGCCGAATTCGAGAACGTGATGGAGATCAACCCCGAAGGGGCCGTGCTGTACAACATGTACCGGGTATAAAGCCCCCCGTACCGAGAGAGTCGAGCTCGAAGATGGAATTCGTGGCCACCACCGACCGGCAGTTGGACTTTTTGGCCCGCAGCGATCCCCTCTTGGCACGGTCTTTTGCCGGGGTGTTTGCCAGTGCCAACGCCACCCGAGACCGCTCGGGTACATCGCCAACACGGACCCGCACGACCGACCGGGCACGCATTGGATCGCCCTGTGGACTGAAAACGACCGATGCAAAGTGATGGACAATTACGGCCTGCCGTTGGTGACATACGACTGCCGCCCTTTGATGCAGTGGATCGTGTGCCATTGGCGGTGGATGGACACGAATCGACAGAGTCTGCAGACCATCACCAGCCAGAGTTGCGGGCATTACGCCTTGATGTATTTGGCCGGTAAGTGCAAGTGGACGAGTTCGTGGACTCGTTCGATCCCCAGGACCTGGTGCACAACGATCATCGGGTGGGTCGGTGGTTGAAACTGGACCCGTTTAGATTGGACCCAGGGATCCCAGAGTAACGCGTTGTCAATAAAACGTTGAAAAAGGAATGAAAAAGCGTGTGTGTTTTTTTCCCTTTTCGAACCAGAGCACCCGCCCATGGCTCAACGGCAGAGCGCGGGACTGTAGATCTCGAGATTGTCGGTTCTACTCCGGCTGGGTGGAGGTCTTTTTTCTAAAAAAGAAGGAGCATTGGCCGGGTTCCCCTCGAGTGGAGTACCACCACAGCCCCGACCCTAGAGGAGGGTCGGTCGAACCCATATAAACGTTCGAACGTGCGGGGGCGTCTGTGTGGGAGAAGGAAAAGATGCTGGGTCAACGTCTGACACGTGCACGGTTTTGACGGGAAATGATCGCCGTAGTGCTGGACATGCTCCGCACCTTTGACCCCGACGACCTGGACCTGGGAGCCCTGAGCCAGATCCTGACCTTGTTGTGTGCGGGACGCCCTTACGATGCCTTCGTGCAGGGGCACGGGGAAACCACCGATGAAGAAATCGTGATGACCTTGGAGAACCATGCGTATAAAGCCACGTGCCGGTACTAAAAAGGATGTTGCATTCGCCCAGCAGCGTCTTGGTGGTGGGTTCGTCGGGGTGTGGCAAGACGGTGGCGCAGGTGGCCGACCATTTCGCCATGCCTCCCCAGACCGTGTGTCGGACGTGCATCTGCACGAGGGGCTGCCGGATCCGCCCGACTTGACGGCCTGGTTCCCATCGGGGCAGCACAGCGTGTTGGTGTTGGACGACCTGACGGCCGAAGGAGGCAACGACAAGCGCGTGTTGGATCACTTCACCAAAGACTCGCATCATCGCGGCATCACGGTGGTGTACCTGTGCCAAGACATGGGGCCGTTTTTGCAAGCCCTCTTGCAAGAAGTGCGGGGGCCGGGCACCCGGCACGACCTATTGCAGCACGCCAATGCCGAGCAGATCAACGCCGTCAGTGAATTGGTGTTGAACCTGTTGAAGAAACGCAGGCCTTGTGCCACCGGATACGTGCCAGGACTTGCTGGGAGGGATCTGCCTCGGACTCGGACTCCGATTCGGACTCGGACGTGACGTATGGGGGGTCGTGCACGTCGTCCTCCTCGGAATCCGACGACTCGGCATACACCGGAGGGCCCCCGGTCTCTTCCGGGGTGACGTGTGACGACAGGCATCGATGGACGGGTCTCCTAACACGGTCTGGCCGTGCAGGGCGGGCAGGGACCACTCCCATTCCCGCAATCGAGCGGTGCAGGCCGGGGTCCACGGGCTGGCGAACCCCCCACAATGCAGGCACAGCCCCCAGGCTTCGCAGTCGATAGACGGGGTTTCGACAGGGTCCATCGTTTGGCGGGTACGGTACCGAGCCAGTTGGTCGGCCAGATGGGCCGACAACGGCAGAATACCCGGTGCTTGGCTCGCACTCGAGCCAAGCAGACCACGTACCGTTCGGCATCCTGTCGGAGACGTTGAAAGTAGGGCGGCTGGTATTGCCGACGGCATGCTCGACCCCGTACTCGCTCATGGGCTAGGTACGCCGCGTAACAGTTGGGGTCGGCTCAGAGACGACAGCGATAGGCCTGCTGGTATTCACATGTCCGGACCAGGAACAAGGCCTGGCACTTGAACGGATTGAGCTGGGGTTGGGGCCGACGGCGTGGGCGTGGCGGTGGTGGTGGTTGACAGGCCAACAGCTGGGCTTTCTTCTGCTCGGCCAGCAGGCAGGGTTCCAGGGTCGCGTCAAGCGTCGAAGGATACGGGCCTTGCATTGGCGTGCTCGATCCTGGGCCTGCAACGTGGCGTAGCGCTCGGGGTCATGTTCTCGCACCCGCTGACGGTACCTCTGAGCCTGTCGGCACTGTCGGGCTCTTCCCTCTTCGGTGGACTGGAGGCGACGTCGGTACCAGGCTTTCTGGGCCCGGACGGCCTCCGGGTGAGCAGCTCTCCAGGCCTTCACTTCTGCACGTTTTTTGTCAGGGTCAGTGATCGGCATGACGACTCACAATGGCGTTCACCCACGCGGTCACCCCTTAACACACCAGCCCTCCACCAATCCGAAGCCGTCTGACGTCCCACGTGGCCTCTGGAGAAAGAAAACCCACCCGGAGGGGGGATAGGGGGTATCCCCCCAACAGACCCATTGGTCGAAGCACATCTATAAAGCCAGACTCCTCACGAGTCGGAGTCATTCTCGGTTCGCTCGTCAACCTGGTGAGCGGTCCCATTTCTCTCTGTTTAAGTCAAACCAGAGACCATGGAGATTTCGTGGGATCCCGCATGGAACGATGGAAACGATGAGCTCATGGCCCAAATGGGGAGGGCGTACGATGCCACGGTCCAAGAGGTACGTGCATGTTTTCTTTTTTTTTTTAAATTTGCTTCCTTTCCTCACGGGTCGTGTGTTGCCTTTTCTTAGGACGAACAAGTCGGCGGGGGTGCAGCTGTGGCCCCACCTTCTGACCATGGACAGTTCGTGTTTCGCCGCGATCCCGTGGTGGACCATCGCAGTGCACGTTCTGGGGTCTGGGAACGCGTGTTCCGAATGCAATTTCGTCAAGAGGGACGTTTCGGGTCGCATCAACGGATGGCCGATGCTTTGGTGCATGGGTTGCGGTCGGCCCTCGACGATCTCCTCCGAGACGAAACCATCGCCGACCAGGATCGGGTTTACATTTCGTTGGCGTCCAACTGTTTGCAGAACGCTTTCACCGGTTGGGGTTTGCTGGCCAGAGCATGGCGGACCGATGTCATGCGGGTGGAGGCCCTGTTGGATACACTGAGCCGACTGCTCACTTCCAACGAGCAGTTCGAGATGGACGATTCCTTCAACTTGTCCACGTCCATGTGCGTGGGGCTCCACTTGGGTCGGGGCCCAAACGTCGAAGTGCTCACTTGCCGGGCTATCAAGCTTCCACGTGGCTCAAAGCCATGAAAAAATGCCTCAACTAGATGCTGCAGGACGACGAGGGCCTGTGTTGCATGCGGGCCATCGTCACCTCCCGCGGCCTCTACCTAGCCGGACCCTGCGGCCCCGAAGAACTGACGCGTCTGGCCTTGGCACCGAGTCTCTACGACCTCAAGCTCGTGGTCGTCGACGCCAACCGGGCCTATGATGGGTTCGGGTACGGTCACGGTGAGATCCTGCTGGGGTTGCTGCAAGAGGACGACCACTACGACACCATCACGTTGCCTAGGTTGTTCCGTCAACGGTATCTGTCCTCACTGTTACCGTGCCTACCAGAACGAGGGATGCCACGATTGCTCCAACAACAAGGCCAACCATTGCCCTTGTTGCTTGCAAGATGGCTGCGAGGACCACGCCGAGGCTTACCGCCAGTACCGGTCGCCCACCGTCCCCTACCCACACTGCCATCGGCTGTTTCACCGGCGAGCTCGTTTCGACCAGCACCATGCCCTGACCCACGACGGAAAACCTGCTTCGGTCGAGAGACGGCCCATCTGCCACACATGGTGCAAGTGTCCCCAGTGCTGCCTGTACCTCAAGGGTTCGCCGAGTGCCATTGCTGCAAGGAGGTGGTGAACATGGCCGAACACTGATGTTTCATCCAGGTGGCCAAAAACCCCGAGAAGGAACGGGAGGAACGCCGGGAACGCCAACAACGACAGTGCTGTCACCGACGCTGAGGCTGTCGTTGTCGTGGAGCCGCCGCCGGATTGCAGACCTTGTGAGCCAACAATGCCCTGGACGATGAGGACGACACGCTGCCCGACCCCGACAAAGCGGTTGCCCTGCCGGAACGCCGACCTCCCTTGCACGTCCCCAACCTGGTGGTGTGCCAGACGGCCCAGAGCGACACCTTCGAGTGGTGGTACGGCGACGACTGCATCGACCGGTTCCTGGACCGGATGATGGAGTTGAACGAGGATGGCGACCAACCCCTCGCCATCTTAGCCCACAACTTCCAGGGCTACGACAGTTACCCGGTGGTGGACGCTCTGCACCGTCGAAAACAACATCTGGAGCAGATCTGCAACGGGGGCAAGGTGTTGCAACTGGTGGTCGCCAACAACATCCGCTTCATCGACTCCATGTCCTTCTTCCTGATGTCGCTGGCGAAGTTTCCCAAAACGTTTGGGTGGATGGAACTGAAGAAGGGGTACTTTCCCCATCTTTTCAACACGCCAGCCCACCAGACCTACGTGGGAAAAATCCCGGACAGGGAGGAGTACATGCCCGAGAACATGAAGGTCGAGGACAAGCGCGACTTCGAACGTTGACACGTGCAACAAGTCGACGACGCGTGGAGTTCAAGTTCTGTGACGAACTGTTGGCATACTGCCAGTTGGACGTCCGACTCCTCAAGGAGGGCTGCCTCACCTTCAAACGGGATTTCGAAGCGCGTGCAGGTTTCGATCCCTTCGATCAAATGACCATCGCCTCGGCCTGCAACCGTTTCCTGCACATGCACTGCATGGAGGTCAACACCATCGCCTCCGAAGCCTTGCAGGGCTGGCGCCTCCAGACCAACCACTCCCACGTGGCCATGGAATGGTTGCTGTGGGAAGACCACCGAGTGCGATGGGATGCCTGGCACGCCCTCTCCGACCAGGCACGTCACAAACACGATGAGCGCGCCCTCGACCATGACTTCGACCACCCGTTGCACCACCCCCGGATCCAGCACGCCCGCAACGTCGGCGCATACCGGATTCCCGGTATGTGGTACACGGTCGACAGTTACGACCCCGAGACGTGGACCGTCTACGAGTTCCATGGTTGCCACTCGTACGGGGCCGACACTATCACCTGCAACGCACCGAGTGTCATCCGCGGTTGCTGGGCAGGTCCATGGATGACGTGTGGGAGGAAGTGGACCGGAAAGGGTACCAGGTCCGCGAGATGTGGGAGTGCGAGTGGAAGGCTCTCAAACGCGTCGACCCTGCCATCCAAGCCTTTGTACGGGACCTGGAGTTCATGGAACCCCTGGACCCCTACGATACGTTCTTTGGTGGCTGCACCAATGCCATCAAACTCTTCCATCGCATCTCCGCTGAAGCCGCAGAACGGATCCGGTACTTCAACTACAAGAGTCTTTACCCTTGGGTCAACAAGAACTGTGAGTACCCCATCCCGAGTTCCTGTATGAACCCGGCACCACCGACATGTCCGCTTACTTCGGACTGGCCATAGTCACCGTGCTGCCGCCCGAAGGGTTGTTCCATCCCGTCCTGCCCTACCGCAGCAGTGGCAAGTTGACCTTCCCATTGTGTGCTGTCTGCATCGACAAGAACATCGACAAGCCCTTGCTGGACAAGGTAAGCAGGGGTCGCACCCATGCCCCCTCCCGACGACTCGCATTCACTCCCTTCGACTCATCCCTTGTGTTTTTTCCTGGTGTCTTGCAGGTCCCCGAGTGCCATCACACCGATGCCCAACGTGCCCTTGTGGGTGTCTGGTGCACGCCCAAACTGGTCAAAGCCGTCGAGAAGGGGTACGTGATCCAGTACGTCCACGAGGTCTGGCAATTTCCCCAACGCCAGACCGGTCTCTTCCGAGACTACGTGGACACGTGGCTCAAACTCAAAGAAGAAGCCAGCGGTTGGCCCGACGCGTGCACCACCCCCGAACAGAGAGAAGCCTACGTCCAACAGTTCCACGAGAAAGAAGGGATCTTGCTGGACGCGCCAAGATCGCCAAGAATCCCGGGCAGTGGGCGTTGGCCAAACTCATGCTCAACAGTATGTGGGGCAAGTTCGGCCAACGCACCAACAAGACACAGGTCAAAGAATTCACCGACCCACAAGACTTTGTCCAATTCCTCGACAGCGATCGGTACGACATCCGGTACGTCAGTGCCTTGACCGAAGATCGCGTCGAAGTCCATCACCGCAAGCAGCAACACGAGGATCTACCGCTGGTGAATTTGAACATCTTCGTGGCCTGCTTCACCACCTGCTGGGCCCGCCTCCGTCTCTTCGAGGCCTTGGACCATCTTCAGGACCGGGTCCTCTACTTCGACACGGACTCGGTCATCTTCGTGGAACGGCCCGGCGATCCACCCGTGTATCCGCTGCTGGGCGAGTTTCTGGGCGATTTCACCGACGAACTGGGCTCCGATGACTACATCGTCGAATTCTGTTCGGGGGGTCCGAAGAACTACGGGTACGAAACGGTCAGGGAAAAACACGTGGTCAAAGTCAAAGGGCAGATCTCCAAAGCCGAGGGGATGGTGCAACTCAATTACCAAACGTTGCGCCGAAACACCCTGGACGAAGTGTATCAGCCTCGAGACACCGCGCGAACCACGCGCGTCATGCAGACGCACAGCATCCACCGGGACGCCAAGACCTACCAGTTGTCCTCCCGTCCCTTACACAAGACCTACCATTTTGGTCTATTCCAAACGCGTTTTGGACCCTGTGACCACCTCGACCTACCTCTACGGGTATCGCCATCTGTCCGCGGATGACCTCGACAACGTGCATCTCCTCCGTGGGCTGCTGTCTGACGACGACAAGGACGAGGCCATGGAATGTTCGTAAAAATTCGTTTTTTTACTTCATTTGGAGCGTGACTTCCGGTTTTGGATGACGTCATGATTCAAAATGGCCGTGTTTTGAAATCCACCAATCAGCGTGCTCCCTTTTGGCGCGAACATTTGAATTGGACCAATCAGAAGCCTTCTTTCTTTTTTGAATCTCCCGCCCTATGCAAATTTATGCAAATTTCCAACCGTCAAAAGGGGCCTGAACAACACCACATAACTACTAACACGTATTGTGATTGGTTTCTAGACTCTAGTTATGTCTTTACTCCACTGTAATCTCTCATTTACTCTTCACCTCCAGACTCCAAGCCAGCCTATTCACCGCCAAAATTATACACACACACAGTTTTACGCGCGCGTGCTCTCAAAACCCCACAGACAATATATTTCCCCGCTAATCCGTTTTATTTTTTCCCGTTAAAATATTACACGTGTTGTTTCACGTTGAGCTAGGGTTGTGCTCCAAGATGCCCCATTGTTTTGTGATTCATGCACGCCTCATCTCTTTTTTTTTTTCGCCCAAATTTGCGCGTGTTGGTTCAAGAGTCGGCTAGTTGTGCCCCCTTGTTTTGTAATTTATGTACGTCCCTTTTTTTGACATGCTGATTGATGACGTCATTTGATGACTACCTGTCAAATCTGGTCTGAAGTATCCCACGCTACTACTTACAACTCTGCATAACAAAGCACTATTGAATAAATTAACTCATTGGCCAACGTTTGTACATAAAACATGAGGGTTTTACTTTTATAGCGGTTTGAACCGTTTTAAAATATACATTGATGTTAAATATTGTTTACACGGGTAAAACAAACTATGAAACACCAAAATTACCGCGAGCTGAAATTAAATCTCCCAGGCTCGCTCTCTTATCTGTGTCACGCACTAGCGACTTAGCTAGAATTAGTACAGTAACAAACCGATATTTACATCCGTTGATTTTGAATATGTCGTATTTTTAAAATATCTTACTCAACGATGTGCCAGGTTCCCCAGTTAACTTGTTGAAATAAAAAAAACCTTAATAGTAATTCAAACTAGAACAATTAGAATTGATTTTATTTAGTATGAGAATTTTTGTGCCGTCGATAACCAATCGGAAGTAACTGTTCCCACGAAAAGCAAATATTGCATCGTTCTCTGTAAACAAATCCACTTAACCATATCAACAGAGTAGGTTGTTGGCCAAGTAAATAGACATACATGACAACGATGTCTTTCTCGTTCTTGAGTATTGTCGGTGGGATTTGCGGCGCTGACGAACGCACTTGCTACTCAACTTCCGTCACACCACTCACGCTGTGTAACAAGGACAACATCGCACAAAGTCCTAAAAAAACTCTCCGGTCTTGAACCAGAATTTATTTGAGCAAGATTGCGTGTTTTTTAGAGCCAACGAATTTATTGAAGATGACTATCCGTCCGTCTCATCGTGTCAGGTTAGGCATAACCTGACACGATGTCGATAGATACTCCTGATAGGAGCACTTGGATTTCTTTTTTCCGAGTATTGCCTGTGTCACTTACTGAATAATACATCATTCTCATTTATTCACCAGGCTTAAAAAATATTCCATCACATTTATTCCATAGCACTTGGATTTTCCGCCTTGAGGATCGGAAAAGTCGTTCCGTTCCACGCCCACGCCAGCAATGTCGCCTGCAAATTTTGCTGAAACGATAGTGTATCCGCTGTGGTAACAGCCGGCATTATCTTGCTTATAATACGCCCTTTCTAATTCCGGCATTTTCTTCTTCAGCGAAACAAGACAATCCTGCATTATCTATACCACTACAGCACTGTCTTGTAAACAGTTCTGAAAGACATGTACGAATGTTTGAGACTCAAACTGCTCGTCTTCTTCCGACTTCCTGATAGCAACTGTTATGTGCCATGGTAAACCGCGCTTAGCAAACCAATCTGATTGCGGCTCTCGAAATTTTCGTGGCATAAATTTTATTGCCCAATCCTGGACTAATATCACGTCGCATTTGCTCTTCATTTTAGCTAGAACAGAACATTTGGCTTGATCTAGGTGAACGGAGCGCAACTGGTGGTGTGGTGTATTTGCCTCGTTTGGGCGTTAGCTAATTTGCATATTGCACATGTATGGGCTGGTTGTGTTTTCAATATAATATTATGTTGAGTTGACGGTCAGTTATTATTCACGGCACGACGAAATACGTTACAGGTGGGCTTTCCAGCTCATGATATTATTTCTGGCCTGCTTAACAGCGTGCAGCATGTCTGATTTCTGCTCCTCGTTACAAATTGCACTTGAGCACTCACTCGCCAAGGTGCTTAGAACTTCTTGAAGCTGAAAACACTGTGCACATGTCTCGTTATGTGGATGACTGAAGTGGCCTTGGAAGTCAGAATCTTTTGAATCACTTAAGGCGTAAGTCTTACAATGATCCGCAATGCTCGAAGACTCAACAACATGGACCTGAAACAAGCTGAGGACAACAAAAACGTGAACAATTTTAATCACCGCATTTCCTCCAATAAACGAGCACCTCTTTAGTAAACCGCCCTTGGAACTAGCGCCCAACCTCTATTAGGAGCCCCTTCCTGAATCGATCCAGCACTCGGGCACTTAGCGGAGGAAACACAGTAATTATATCGTCCTGATCTTAAGTACTATTTTTATAAAACAGTTACATTGAAAAGGCCGACGGTCCCCTTTTGTTTGCAAAATGTGTATATACAACTTACAGGTTATCGACAATAATTCGTTCCTTAGTTACGCACGAGAGGACCTAGAACTACGTAGTTCAAGTATCGATATCATGCATTTTCAAATATTTGACCTTTAGGAAAATAATTTGCGTGTGTTGTTGCATCAGCATTCTATCAGTTTTGTGCCTTTCTTTTGAAGTACTTCATAACAAACCGTCTAATGAAATAAGTCAAATACCTTGTAGTTACTTTTCAGGTATTGCTTTGATGAGCGTAACTGTTGCTTCATTTCCCTGGCCCACACTTCTGTTTTTCCACAATCAACCAGTTTATCGACCAGTTTGTCCAGGTTATCAAATGCCTCTGCTCCTTGAGATGAAAAGTTATCAAGTCCTTGAAACGACTTCCTAACAGACGCAGAACACTCATCTAGCACTCTATGCAGTGTTCGCCTGCTCATGGGTTCAAAACCTCTTTCATTGCAATATTGTTGGTACTGTTGAACAATACGTTCCGGAATCATCATTCTGATTACATTTGGTGTTTTTATAACCTCACCGGTTGATAACTTCAAGAGCCTTTCGCCAAATGGAACATCTTGAATCACATGTGAACTTGTGATGAATGAAATGAAATCTTCTAATTTTCCTTGGTCAACTTTCATTCTCCTGTTTTCTTGGCGAGGAATCGGTTCTGCTTTTCCATGAAGCAGGGTGTGGTGTCGCGCTATGTCGGTAGTTATAGAGTTGGGGGTACGAGATTATTTTTTTTAAATGATCTCTTATTCCCCAACTCCATACTACTTTTCCATATAATGGATTAATATTCTGCTATAGTATTTTGGTCTCGTATTTTTGTAAACTATATATTTTTATTGTGTGGCTTTCTCAGAAAAATCACCAAGCGTGACTTTCTCGGAAAACACAGGAGGTCTTAAGAGGGGGTTCCCCCAGGAAGATGAGTCAGCACGTTTAGTTTGTTGTTTCAGATCACGAGACGGCCGTATGATTTTTTCAACCAATCAAAAGCTTCACATTTTCACTACACAATCGTGAAACGTTTCAGTGAAAAGTTATTAATTTGTGAAGTTTAGAGAAGATGCCTACTTCAGAGCGACACAACTGTGGCGTGACGTCATATTGTAGTAGCATAAAAATAATATCTCATATAATAGTATAGAATGAGTTGTAATTCAGTGATCCATGATGAATTAAAGAATATGGGAGAGTCTACATGTCCTTTTTGTGATCAACTATTGGTAGAAGTTGGTAAATTGGTTGAGTCATGCTGTAGCAAACAGGTTATGGAAAATATAAATGGTATGAATGTTTGTCAAAGTTGTGGTTCAGTTCATGGTTATGATTATGTTAATGAGTATATAGATTTTCATGAAAATAAGCATAAGATAAGACGCAAATCGGTTTATAATCGTAAGTATCATATTGAAAATGTATTGAATATTATAACAAGTGAAAACAATATTCAATTAACTTATAAACAAAAACAGCAGATTTATACTGTGTTTAATGAGATTAATAAGGTTAGTAATGAAGTTAATAATGGACGTAAACGGTTGATTAGTGTTAAATATATTATCAAACAATTGTTTATGATGCTTGGTCTACCCCACGAGCGCATAAAAGTGTCAAAATCTAAAATTACACAAAAAAAACATGATGAATATTGGTCTAAAATTAAAACCATGATAGGAAATAAGATAGATGCTATTATGAAATAAATCTTTCGTCGTATTTCTCTAAAAATTTATCAATAATAGGACTGTTGTCCATCACGTAATTGTCTATGCAATTCATTGAGGAAATTAATTCGGGTATATTCGTTTCTCCAGATCTTAAAGCATTCTTTATTAAAATTAAAAGATGTCCGTAACTTTGGTAAGCGTATTGACAATTCTGAATTTTTAAATCAAAGTTCTTATGTTTCATCCAACCCTGAATTAATATTGCTGCTGCACTGATTGCGACTAAACTAATTCCACTAGTTGCAATACTTGACGCGATACCTCCTGATGCAAAAACAATAGACAAAGTATCACCAATATATTTATGTTTTTTATAACGTTTCATGGCTCGCTTGTAAGCCCAATATTTTCGATGATAAGTTCTATAATAACTTTTCAATTCATCGATTTTTTCTTTTGATAGTTCATTTGAAATATGATTCCAATTGAATATTGTATTTTTCACTTTCACCATACATGTTTATTATATTATATAATCAATCTTTTACACAAGCAGTATATTAAACCAGTAATCTGACCGCATAAAGGAGACCTTTTCATACATTTTGTAGTCATGTTTTCAGGAATAACATATAGATATCCCCGGTCTAATAAGTGTGAATTATAGAACCTTCCATAAGCATCATGCAAAATGCTATGTGAATGAAGTATGTCATAATTTCTAAACAATCTTTCGAGAAAATGTGTCAATTTTCCATTTCCGGGTCCAATTAAGCCTATCTCATTATCATTCAATCTCAATACTTCAGCTAATGGTATAAATATTCCAAAATGTTTTTGGTATAGATATTGGTATGCTAAAGCTGACTTTATTATTACACTGTCTATATTAGGATTGTATAGTTGGGTATGCTCATAAAAAAGTCTTATATAAGCTATTGTGTCTCGTACCATATAAATTATGTCATACTAATTTGCTTACAAATCAAAATAATCTTCAATGAACCTATGCATGTTTTTCAATTCATTATCAGTCAATGTTTTTCCCCAAACTGCAAATGCATATAAATCCATCTCACAATGATTGACAAAGGAACCATCTGTATGTAATTGAGCACCAAGGAGAAAGTCTTGTGCAGCTCCACCCAATGTTGCTGAAATCGTTGCTGAGCCAATTGGATTCAGTGAGGAAACACCTCTATATAATTCACTATTTGTACCATTAATACGTATGGTCCATACTTCTAGTAGATTTGTAAGACCTGTTTGACTGGAGACAGATAATCTACCAGTTTGTACTGAACCAAAATCAATGTATATTGTTCCATCACTCCATGGGAAATGAACACCAAAAAGTGTATTACCCGAACCCCATTGAAATTGGGATTGTGCCCGCCGGTTCTTTGTTTTAACGACTAACATAATGGTGCAATTATTTCCATTAGCGCCCGCCAAATAACTAACATCAAAGGATGGAAGACGTAAAACATCATTTAATCCATCAAAGCGGATGAAAAACCTTTTTCTTTGACTATCGCGTATTAATAGTGGTTTGTTTGCATCAGTTTCTTGTTCGAATGATACATTGTTTACCGGATCCAACCATGAAGACACTCTACCAGAGCCATCAACGGTGAGAACTGTTAGACTTGGAATCAATGCAATGGATATATTATCCAGAACAGGAATTCCAGGCAAAGCATTGGCAATAATAAATGTCGATCTGTCTAATTTCAAATCAAGTTGTTGCTTTGTTACAGCGTCATTGGTTTCAGTACCATCAGTAACGTTGATAATTTTATTGTTACCTACATCGAAATCAATAGAAACGTCATTGCTTGAATTATTGCTTGAATTATTACTTGTGTTATTGTTATTTACAAAACTGAAATCCGAATTTGAAATGTATTCAACAGAATATTCTAATTTATTCCCATACTCATCCAGGATGTCATTGTTATGTTCATCTTTTACATAGTAGGTCATATAATATGTGTATATTGTTATGTTACATAGAGTTTATTGTCTAGTAATTCTATGCCTCACAAACCAATCATAGTCGTGTTTTGTATTCATTGAATGTAATATTCCCATACGTGTTATATCTTTGTAATGTCTATTAATATTTATTTTTACCAAGTTGTGAGACATAGTAAAAGGAAATCGATGATCATTTACGACAATACTTTTCGGGAGATTATGAGAATACCCAAATACCAAAATACTATCAATGTAAATTTCCTCTACAACAGAAGCAAATGAT
The DNA here is from genome assembly GCA_014634185.1 of Astreopora myriophthalma. Lineage (NCBI taxonomy): Eukaryota > Metazoa > Cnidaria > Anthozoa > Scleractinia > Acroporidae > Astreopora > Astreopora myriophthalma. The sequence continues at coordinate 189,330 of BLFK01001053.1, read as the reverse complement.
ACGTATCCATAATCTTAAAATACAAAATTTGCATAGAATTTATAACCGTCTATTAAATCAGGTGAAGGATTGTTTACATATTGAATAACTCCGATAAGATAACTGTTTAAAACCGGCATTGTAATTTCATGATTATTCATGTTAATTGGAAGGTAAAAATTCATAATTCCATTTTCAACAAAAGAAACAGTATCGTATACATTTGAGTCAACATTGGAGTAATGTCCCTTTACACCGTAAACAATTAGATGTGCTTTTTTTGTATGCCCTGCTGTTATACTTCCAGATAGATCTATAAATATGTATTCAGGTGGAGATTCTTGCCCTTTAGTTAATTGAACAATGCTTCTTGTATAACCTACGGTATCAAATGTTTTTGTAGATTGTTGGTTGATAGTAAGAACGGTTGATACAACGTTGACAGTCGTTGTGCTGATATGAGCTTTATCAGGAACGAAAAACTCGATCGCCATTGTGTACTGACCTACAGGAAGTTTGTAGGCATTAAAACTTATCCTTGACCTATAATCATTATCAGAATCTGTCCGAACATCTATATCATAAGCTTTCTTATTGATTTCGTGTGGGCTGGATGCAAAATCTACGATACCGTTAACAACAATGTCAGTCTCTGATGAGCTCTCATCTACATCTTCCATCATATATCTAAAAACGTCTTTATCAGCAGAAGATGAAGATATGTGTGACGTGTTTACATACTTCTTATATTCATTCGTTATACGTGTGTGTAAAAGTGCATCACGATTGGTGAATTTGGAGTCTACAAATTCAACATTTACAGCATCGTATTTATCATTGGAAGTAGATGTTGCTAGATTAGTAATCTTATGTAATTGCATATCAAGATCACTGTTACTTCTTTTGTTTAATTTTCGATTTAATTTTGTATCAACATAATCTTTATTAACAGCACTTCTAATTTCATTCGGTCCAGGTGCCAATAAATTGATAATCTTATGATTTTGCATATCTAAATCGCTAGAAATTGTTTTGTCTAATTTTCGAGTTAATTTTGTGTCGATATAAGATTTTGTAGCAGCATCTTTTGAGTTAGTTCGATCAGCCATATCAGTAATCTTATGAAATTGCATATCAAGATCGCCGGAAGCGATATAGTCTAATTTTAGACTTAATTCTCTGTCGATATAAGATTTTGTTACAGCATCTTTTGAATTAGTTGGATCAGCCATATTGGTGATTTTATGATTTTGTATATTAATATTGCTGGAAACCGTTTTGTCTAATTTTTGACTTAATTTTGTGTCAATATAAGATTTTGTTACAGCATCTCTTGAATTAGTTGGATCAGCTATATTGATGATTTTATTCTCATTCATATCAAGGTCACTGTTTGAGACTTTTTGTAAATATTTGACATCACAGAAACCTACATTGACAACATCATTGGTGTTTTGAATGTTATATCCAAGATTTGTGATCTGTTTATTCCCCATATCTAGATTTCCAGTCATTGCAACACTTCCATCTTTTTTCAAAGCATCGTGTGCAGACGGTATTTTTGCTATTTCTGTGTCAACATAACCTTTATTAGCAGCACTTGTAGCCAACTCGGGGGTTGCTAGATTATATATCTGCCTTTCACTGGCATTAATAGATGTAGCAAAACCGATTGAAGAATACAACTTACCATCTGTTTGTCGATTTAAACATCTATCCTCTATATATTGTAAATTAACAATGTCGGTATCCATGATGAAGGAATAATGGATGTTTTCAAATCAATTGGATCAAAACTTTTTGGAAAAACAGCGAAAGAATTAGCTAAAAAAGGGGTTAAAACTGCAGCTGAAAAAGCAGTCACCAAAACTGGTGAATACGCTGGTAATAAAGCAGGAGATAAAATAATTCAATTGTTGAGTAAAAAGCAACCTTCTGTAACAAAATCAATGAATATTCAACCGACAATGGAGCAGCCACTGACTGATTTTCAAATAGCTGAGAGAGTTAATAGGATAATATCTGGCGGAAAACTGAAAAGGAGTTTAATATTTATCTAACATAAGTTTATAGCTTATATGAAATCATTCAGAAATCCAAAACACGTTGAAAGATACGAAGATGTATATTTTCAACTCGAGACACCACTGAATACTGGTAATCCGGGGAATAATAATTCACAAAAGAAAGGTGGTTATCGTTTTGTAGTTGATAACAGAGGAGAAGTTACTTCTTTTGATTGGTATAATGCAAGAGTATCAGTTGGTTTCAAAGTCCAAACGATGACAAATGCAAACATAGCAGTTGACGACCATAATGGTATTGTAAATGGTTCCCACAGTCTTATAAATGATTTGGACATAAGGTTAAATGGTAATCAGGTGTATGATTGCAATCAAGCAAATCATTGTGTAAATATCAAAAATATGTTGGAATATAGTCCAGTATATGCTCAATCTACTGCAACCAATGAGTTTTTCTATTTGGATATAAGTCGACACGCTGAAGAACGATCGGATGAAGACAACTACAATAGAGGTTTTGCCAGCAGAAAGACACTTTTAGGTACATCAACAGTTGTCAATACGGAAATATCATTAAACAGATATGCATTCTTTGAAGCATTAAGAGATGAGTTACTACCAGCCACGCGGTTAGAATTGAATTTAAAGATTGAATCTGATGAAAATCTTATTTGGCAAGCTGGTGCGGATTGTCGTGTGATAATCACAAGAATGGAGCTCATTGTACCACGAATCACTTTCAATTCAGAAGGACAGTCACTATACATGAATCAGTATCTAAGGCCTCATAAATGGACTTATTTACCTGAAAATATAGAAAGAAGCAATTCATCAACACAAAGAAGTGGTAATTTCCAGATAACAAGCGGCATTTCAAAACCAAGACATGTATTTGTGTTCATTATAAATGATGCCAGTATTGGTTCACAAACAGCAAATCCATTTTTGTATAATACATTCAGTGTATCAACTAACCCAAGAACATTGACAAATTGTCATCTCGTTGTTGGATATGGTAATGAATATCCCAATGTACGTTACACTCCAGATGCTGATTTAACTCGAGTTTACAGAGATGTTTTAAAATATGTGCATGCAAATAATGAATACAGCCAGGGAACTTTACTGAATATCACTAACTTCAAAACACTATTTCCATTTGTGTATTTTGATTTGACAAAACAAAAAATGGATATCAAAGATGGTACCGCAAAGCTGACATTTCATTATGAATTATCTGGTACAACAGCTACAGCATATTCAGTTTATTCATTGACATTATACGAACAAGAAGCTGAGCTTATTCAGAGAGATAATAAATTATTGTTCCGATAAATAAAATCAAATACAAATTTATGTACGTTACTTATATATAATATATGTCAACGTATTATCCACATGGTGTAAAACTATCAAGAGGGCAAAAAGAGAAACTAGCCTCAGCATTGAGAAACAATTCAGCGATAACAATAAGATTATCAAAATCTGAATTAACTGGTCCGGATCAGCTTATGTTAACTAAAACTCAAATAAATAAGTTAAGACGGGCTATGCAGAACAATACAGGTTCTCATATTAAAATAAGCAAAACACAGATAAGAAAAGCGGTTCAAAGAGGAGGTAGTCTGTGGTCATCACTATTTTCTTTAGGAACAAAAATGCTTCCAAAGGTACTTCCATTGGCCACCAAAATTGCGGGTCCATTGGCTACTGGAGCACTATCTGGTTTGTCCAGTTTGGCGGTTGATAAAAGATTTGGCAATGGTCAAGTTGGAGGTTTTATGATTCCGCAAAATAAAATCGAACAATTAATCAAATACAAAGATTGGCTCACAGATGCACAAAAGAAACAAATAGTCAATGCAATGCATACAACTTGTAATCAAACCGACTAAAGCACAATCTGGTGGCTTTTTTGGTACTTTATTGGCTTCTATTGGTATACCTATGCTTATTAATGCACTGACAGGAAAAGGATTACAGGTCGACAGAAGCCGAAATAGACGTTCTCTTCCAATTTATGTTCCCGGAATGACGCCAATACCAATGCCTATACCAAGTACACAAGACGGGGGTTTAGTTATGCCAAATGATTGGAGGCCACCTCCTTTTTACGGTTCATGGGACAAACCAATCGGTATGGGAGTAAAAAAAAAGAACAAAAAAGGAAAAGGATTGTTGCTCGGAAAAAACAGCCCATTTTCAGGAATTCCATTAATCGAGGACATTCTGTAAAATTCATAAATAAACCACTCAGTAGCTATGATTTGATTGATTGGGTCAATAAACTCAAAATCAAAAACTTCCGAGGTATTTACAGCAGAGATAATTTACCACAAAGGATGATAAAAGATGAAGTTGGTATAGTTAACTTGGATTCACATATTGGTCCTGGTACACATTGGGTTGCCTATCGTAATGGAAATAAATATGCAGAATATTTTGATAGTTTTGGGTTAAAAATGCCCAATCCCAATCCCAATATTTGTCAACAAGTGGCAAACAATTAATTTATTCAAATGATGAAATACAGGAAAGAGACTCAGTTTTATGCGGTTATTGGTGTCTGTATTATTTATTTGAAAGACAAAAGGGGACAAGTATTTTGAAAACTATTCACAATCCACATTTTGACATGAATGACCAAAGCGTCAATTATGAGTTTATAATCAGATATTTCACAAATATAATGTAATATATGTATATATGGTAAGATCCTATTGTGTTAAACAAAAGAAGGTCACTGAATGTGTACCTGGTAGCGAACGTTTTGTGAAAGCTAAAAATGGAAGAACTATGATGAAATGCACGTGTGCAGAATGTGGTATAACCAAGACTAAATTTGTTAAAACTTGGGGAAACTAAAGGGCCCGTCAGAAGGGGCGGGCTTATTTGATATAGGAAGTAGTCGCATGCTTAGTGCATTACCTTTGAAAGCCGGTATAAAGGGTCTTTACAATTTAGACAAAATGGGAATATTAAAGGCAATCAATCCTAATATAAAAGGTTTGGATAAGAAATACATTGATCAAGCTTTGGATAGGCTTACTGGGGGTGCTATTGATATACATAAGGTTATCGGTAAATTACCAAGACCAAAAGGTGGTTGGACTCCACCAAACTACAAATATATGGGACCATATAATCCACTTGATAAACAGTTAGAATATGATCCCACTACTGGTCAGGTTACAAAATGGCATGTTCAACCTTATAATAAAGTTGATGAAATAGCAGCTCATCATGATATATGTTACAGCATGGGAAAAGACAAAGGAGAATGTGACCGAAAAATGGTTCAATCCCTTGACCAAATACCTTATGGTGAAATGGCAAAATGGGGCCAAACAGCTCGTTTTATTATAAACACAAACAAAAACTAGGTCTTGGAGTTCCAAAAAACGGAAAAAGCCGTTGAGTGAAGAAAACTGGCAAGAAAAATTAGCAGATGAGTTACATGCACCCATAAAACGTAATTTCACTCGGCGGCGTATAATTGTAAATCATGTTGATGAGATTTGGGCGGCAGACCTTGTTGAGATGCAACCGTTTAGTAAATGGAATAAGGGTTACCGATATCTTTTAACGGTTATTGATGTATTCTCGAAATACGGTTGGATTGTTCCTTTGAAGGATAAGAAAGGTGAAACTGTAATGATAGCTTTTCAAACGATATTCAAAGAAGGCAGAAAACCACAATATCTATGGGTTGATAAGGGAAAGGAGTTCTATAACAAACACTTGAAAGACTTTCTAGAGAAAAATGGTATATATATGTACTCCGCTGAGAATGAGGAAAAATCATCAGTGGTTGAAAGGTGGAATCGAACAATCAAGTCCAAAATGTGGAAGCAGTTCACTGTTCAAGGTAATACACAATATTTAGACACGTTACCAAAATTAGTGAAAGAATACAATGATACAAAACATTCAAGCATAAAGATGACACCAGTTGAAGCATCTGATAAAAAGAATGAAGGAACCGTTTACTTCAATTTGTATGGTGATATAGATGCATTAAAACAGAAACCGAAATTCAAAATAGTTGACAAGGTCCGAATATCTAAGTATAAACGGAATGTGTTCGACAAGGGTTATAGACCAAATTGGACAGAAGAAGTGTTTACAGTTGATAAGATCCAATACACTAATCCAATAACATACAAACTGAAAGATCTAAGAGGTGAAGATATTCAAGGGAGTTTTTATGAACCTGAATTATTAAAAGCCAGACAGGATGTTTTCCGTATTGATAAAGTCATTCGCAGAGATTACAAGAAGAAACAAGCTTTAGTGAAGTGGAAGGGATATAGTGATGACTTTAACAGTTGGATACCGTTCAAGGGTTTAAAAGATATATGAAATTGTTTTAAGAGAATATTATCTAATATATATTATATCAAACGATACAGTATATACTGTGTTTTGCTATTATATAGCCAAAAATAGATATTGTTTCTGGCTATTCATTTACACTTTTTGTTGTGAACATACTTATTAATATGTAACTGTAGCCAGTAGTAGTAAAGGGGGTCACTTGAGGGCCCTAGCGCGCTGATTGGTCGAGAGCAGGTATGCTACTACTGGGAGGCTCATATATGGGCATGCGGAGGTCTGGAGAGAGTCGAAATCACGTTCTGTGCACGTGCAATGACGTCATGGTCCAAAGGGCGTGGCCGAAAAAAACGCCGAGAACGAGCCGAGGACGACCCGAGGACGACCCGAGGGGTCCCGAAAACCCGAAGAAAGACAAACACATTTTTTCCGATGAATAAAAACGAATTTTAAAAAACGATAACCTAGGTACACGTGGGAACGTGGGAGGGCTCCGAGTGAACCCTCGTCCCTGGATTAAAAAACAACAACTATTTACAAGGTTAAAAACAACGACTATTTACAATTTTTTCCTCATGGGTCCTCTTCGTCCTCTGTGTAGGGGTGTGTGTCAAGCAGGACGACCCCAGACGTCCCATCGTCTGTGGAGAGGGCATCGCCGTCCTCCTCTGTCTCTGACATGAGGATCGTGTCCCCACTCTCGCTCTCTGTGTCCGAGGGGAGGGCCGGGTCCAGGCTCACATCTCCCGTCTGCGTCCCGGCATCGGTGCTGGCCGTATCCTCACCCTCACCCAGCTTCAGCAGATTCGCGCGGCAATGGGGGCAGGTCCAGTCTCGTTTGTTGACGGGGCCATCGCCATACTGGGCCAAGCAGAACCGCATGAGGCAGAGCACATGGAGCCACTGGCGGCAACAGAAGGTTCTGGCGGTTTTCCAGAGGTGGACGGGTGGGGTGCCGGTGTCGAGGGCGCGCTTGTTGACCGACGCCATGCGGGCCATCAATTGTAGCGTCAGGACGTACGGGACTGTATGATGAAGGCACACCAAGCATCGTTCTTCTTGTGCGGTTGCCATGTTGGTTTTGGGTGGGTGCGCGTGGGGTGCTCTCTTATACAGGCTGGACAGGCACGTGACCCGACCCGCGTCGACCAATCCGAGCCGCTTTTTCTTAAAAAACCCCCTGGAGGGGGGATAGGGGGTATCCCCCCAACCGACCCCTCTCCGCCACGTGGCACATCTCTGGACGCCCATTGGTCGACCCGATCTCGATAAAAGGGGGAGGCCCGAGAGACGCCCCCATTTCAAACATGGAGAGCTACTGGGACGTGCTTCCCCCCGAACTGCAGGCGATGATTTTAGACATGAAAGCCAAGATGGAGCACCGTGACAAGATGCGACCCTTGATCCGAGAGATCAACGGTCTGACTGTCTGCCCCTACAAGAGGTTGGCCCTGGTTCCGTACACCAACCCACCCTACCATGACCACCCCAGAATAGTCCGCTGTTCCCGGTGCCGGATGTTTCATGACGTCGGGAGCCGCTGGCTCTACATGGAGCCGCTACCCCGTATGATGGACGTCCCATACCTCGTCGACGACCCGGACCGACTCAAGAAAGACCGACTCAGCCCCACCCCTCAGACCTGGACCGTCCCTGGACAAGCCTCGGGGGTCTCTTCAGACCCCCACCTCACATGCTAGGAAAGGCATGACCACACAGTTATGAATCACAATAACAAATTTAATAAGTTTCCTATGTACAATGGTCAATCAAGGCTGGGCCAAACGCTGTGCCCACGCGAGGTTCACAAAACGCATGTCTCTTTTCCGTCCCAGGGCCCCGCGCATCCACTGCACGAAATGATAACACTCCACCCTGGGACAATGATGGCGGTCGGGATCGTCGTGGTGGCCGCAGGTCGCCACGGTGGCCAAACGTGTCAGGTCGTCGAACTTGGGGCACGCATACACCTCCAGGTCAAAGTAAGGAATGTTCAAACTGTTCAACAAATCCTTCTCGTAATGGCCCCCCTTGAAAGCCACGCGAGGTCGGTCGGGTGTCTTGAAACGTTCGTACAGGCTCTGGAGGTCTTGGGGCAACTCGCTCAAGGGGGCCGCGTGTTCGCTCTCGTGGGCGTAGAAGGGGAGGCCGTGCACGCGTTCTCGTACATACCGAGCCGTCTTGCGATCGGCCACGTCCAGGCAACGCCAGAGGTACACGTGAGCGTAATGTTTGGACCCGTGATGCTCGCCGGTCCAGTCGCACCACCCCAGTTCTCGCGGGACGAACGTGGCCCAACGGTCTTGTTTCTGTACATGCACGCTGTACCCGTCCAGATCGACGACGAGACACACGTTGTCCAACAAGGTTCGATCCATGACTGACTAGGCCGGGTCCGACCGCTTTCTTATGTACAAAGTTCACACGCGCGCACCCCACGCACGCACTCACTTGCCCTTGTGGTTGTAACCCCCACGGTCCAGTTTGGGGGAACTGCGACCGGGTATCCCGGATCCCATAGGCCACTCAGGAGGCGACGGGGCTCGCACCATCACGGGCGACGGCCACTTTTTCCACTGGTCCTCGGGCGCCGGAAAGATCGTGTGGAAGATCGGGAGCTCGGGAGGAGGCTGCAGGGGGCAACGCCACCGCCACTCCGACGGATCATGCGTCAGTGGGTCGAACATCGCCACGTGCCGCCACATGACTTGAGGGGTCCACGGACGGTCCACCCACTGAAAAAAGTCGCACCCTCCGTCGCCCGAGCGACGGCACGTTAGAAAACAGCGTCCTCGGTTGGGCGTGTCCCGTTGCACCAAGGCCACGCGGGTGGGGTAGCCGCAGTAGCAGAAGAAGGAGCCTTGCTTGATGTCGGGATGCACGGCCCTTCCAAAGCCTGGAGCAACGCGGGAGCCTTGTCCAACCCCGCCCACACGGGACAGTGTTGGTGGATGCACTGCACGTACCGCCAACCTTTGCGGGAGATGTCGTGGTGGAGCGGCAAGGTGTGGAAGTGGCACCTCAGCAAGGGCTGTGCTTCCTTCTTCTCCTGAGGGGCGGGAAAGTCGCCGCAGTACGCTTCGTCAGGCGTCGTGCCTGCCGACCCTTCCTCCAGGACTTCCACCTTGTCTTGGGTCGGCATGGTGGCCGGGGCCCACGGCAATTGTTCCTGGTTGGGCGGTTCTGGACACCCGGGAGGCGGTCGGCACAGGACCCACTCCGTCGGCGTGTCGGGTGGCGACGGAACCTTCTCCGGGATCACGAGTGGAGGCGTGGGCAAGGGCGGCGGCAACGGGTCCGGTTCGAGCTCGGGCGGAGGCAGGCTGGCGAACAGTTCCTCCAAGGTCTTCGGCTCGGGCGTGTTCAGGGTAGAGGTGGTGGTCGGCACGGGTGCCGGGCGAGTCCTCTTGCGTGGGGGTGGGCCACCGACCGCATCCCGGGGCGTGGTGTCGTGTTCCAACCGGGCACTCAAGTCGAGATGCTGACCGCCTTGGGCGTGGCGCTCGGCGGCCGCTTTTTGGCGGGCTTTCTGACACGCACTGGGTGGTTTCTGACGGCGCGTCAACGAATCCGTACGCGCCCCCGACAGGTGGTCCATCTTTTTGGGCGGGGTCTTCTTCTTGGTCTTCTGAGGGCACGGGTATTTGGCTGGAGACAGAGTACCATACTCCCAGGAGATCATGTTGTCACTAGAACTCGAGACTTTCGAATGATACTGAGTGAGCGGGGTCCACCCTCTTATACCTGCGATCCCCGCCCGACCAGCACGACGGGATGACCTCATCGTCGTCCAATGGCAGGGCCCCGGGAAATCCCAGAGCACGTGCCCACGCGTGGGATGTCTGGAAAACTACGGAGCACGTGCCCTGCCACGTGCAGCGTCCGTAAAAGGTCGGAGCACGTGCTCCACCCCACGTGCGCGTGGGTTCCCGGCAGGCCAAGCGGGTGTGGCACGTGCCCCTATAAGAGGGAGAGACCGCCGCCCCTTCGACAAAGCATGTAGCCATGTCGAAGAAGAGGTCAGAGCCCGTTGGTACGCGTGCGACCGTGGATCCCGATGGCGTGGGAGACGAGCCCACCGGACCGACCGTGGAACCTGACCCAACCCATGGCGTGGGAGACGATCCCTCCGGACCGACCGTGGAACCCGACCCAACCGATGGCATGGGAGACGACGCGCGCGACCCCCTCGCATGCGATCCCGACAGGCTGGGCGAACGGGGTGGAGGTGGGTATAAGAGTCGACCCTCGGTGCCCTCGCTGGCAGACGTGAGGTATCGGACTTACTACAAAGACCTCGTGAAGGTTAGTTACCCGACGGAAGAAGACTACCATTTGGAACGAATCCGGCGAGGTCTGGCCGCAGGGTACTCCTTCCAAGAGACCTACCTTCATTTTCTGCAAGATTTTGCCGATGCCCTCGAATGCTCGGACACGGGTCCCCGGTACCAACCGACCACGTGTCATGCATTCGCCCCCTGAGCCCCTCCGGCTGCATCGACGTCGCCGACGCAAACGAAGCCAACCGAAACCTCCCGACCCAGTCCCGAATCTTCCACGACCGGATCCACCAGTTGGAGCGCCAACTGAGTGAGACGCAAGAGGCGTGCCACGACCACGAACGGGTCCGGGTCCAGTTGCGCGATCACCTCCAGAGTCTTCGTCAGACCATGGAAGAATGGCGAGACGTCACCGAGCAACTGCAGACCCAGCTGCGACGACGCGCCGACAAGGAAGCCCAGGAACGGCGCATGTGGATGACGCGGTGCGATCGTTTGTTGGATCGCGTCTTGTGCGACGACTGTAAAGAAGAGAAGGACGGAGAGTATTTCGACACCTTGCATTCCACGTACGCT
>BLFK01001053.1:162408-176643 GCA_014634185.1 Astreopora myriophthalma | reverse complement strand
GCTGTTCCGCATCGAGAAAGTACTTAAACGCAGTGGCGAGAAGGTCTTGGTGCGTTGGAAAGGGTGGCCGAGCAAGTACGACAGTTGGGTGGCCAAGAAGGACGTGCAGACCTTGGGATGAGCGACGAAGGGTTTTTCGTGACGTTGCCCAGCGACGCCAGCCGGTCCGAATTCACCGACAACACGGCGGCCTGGTACAAAGTCCGGTTGCCGTACCTGTTGCATCTGAAAGGCCGCGGGTGGCAAGTGGGGTTGAGCAGCCTGTCCTTGCCGGACGCCCACGTCGATCTGTACGACTTGGTGGGTCCGAACGAGTACCTGGCCTACAGGAAATGGTACATGAAGGTCAAGCGTCAGGGATTGACGGTCGAAATACACGGAGAAAGACAAGTCCGGATGGCCGACGTTGCGTCCTTGGAATCGGTGGTGGATGGGGAAAGTTTCGTGAAAGCCATGGTGGACGTGATCGAATGCCATCGAATGGCATCGATGCTCACGCACAGCGTGGAGTACGACCTGAAAGAGGCCGACGGCCAACGCTTGTACGTGCCGTTTCGGTGGGAGCAGCGAGGGGCCGACCGCGATCTGATCGTGGACACGACGAACGTACGCGTCGTCACCAACCAGGCCCCCATCTTGATCCTCAGTGTCAAGATGGCTCTCAAGATGGGGTGGTTGCTCGAACCCACCGCCGGGATGTACAGCTTGGGCCCCAACCTGTGCATGGAGTTTCCGAACGACCAGGTACAGGCCTTGACGGGGACGAGAATTGACGTCCTCAGTGGGGGCAAAGCGGCCTGGTGGGACGTACGGACCAATCCGAACAGGTTCCACTACCTGGCGTTGAGCATGAACTGCCAATGGCGGTTCCAGAACCTGAACAAGGCGTTTCGTGCGGTGGTGGGCGACCCGACGCGGACCTTGCACGTGTACTGCAATGCCGGAGGCAGCACCATCGTGGGACGGCAAGTGACGGACCTGTTGCGCGAAGTCCAGTACAAGCGTCAAGGGCGAGGCACGGTGTACTTCGAACCGTTGCACGTGCAGTACCATCCCGTGCGCAACGACGTCATGGAAGTGTTGGAAACGCAAGTGGCCGAGACGGACGGCACGTTGGTCCGGTTCGGGCAAGGGCGCACCCTGTTGACCTTGCACTTCCGACGGGACGTATAAAGCGCCCTCGAGGACGCACGGAAACGAAGACCATGGACGCCTTTTACGTGACCTTGCCCAGCGACGGCGACGACGCCGGGTTCCCCGACAACACCAACGTGGCGTTCCGCACCCGCATGAGGCCGCCCCTGTGGTTACGCGGTGGACGTTGGGTGGTGGGGGTGGTCCGTCTGAGCGTGCCGGACGATGACGACGACGACGACGAGGACGAGAGTTGGCAAGACACCTTGTTGCGCATGTACCCGCGCGGCGCATTGCTGGCGTACTTCTTTTCGTTCGAAGAAGACGACGACCGCATCGATCGCCCGGGCATCCGGATCGAGACGCGCATCGAGGACGTGGCCGGCCGTTGCCACGACGGGGCGTCATTCGTGAAAGCGGTGGTGGACGATCTACGGCGCAAGTACTGGAATAAGGTGGAAGTGGGGTGGAACTGGAGGGAAGGCGACGCCACCTTCGTGCCCGAGTTTCGTTGGCCCGACCCGGACATGCTGGTGATCGACAACGCCCTGGTGGTGTGCGACGGGGACATTGGGTTGGGCGTGCATCAAGATCTCATGCGACGGATGGGTGGCACGGACGCCCAGGGGAATGTGCCGGGACCTCGCTTGACCGTGCGGCCGACCGTCAATCCCGTGACCCTGGAGAAAGATTGGGCCGGGCAAACCCTGCCGGCCTGGGAGCTCATCGGCAACCACGTGATCTTGTATCAACAATTCTCGTGGGAACTGAGCGGATTGAACGACGGCTGGTTCGAGACGCTCTTCGAACGTCGCCGACGGCCCCGTCGGACGTCCCGTCGGACGTGGTACGTGCACAGCAACGTGGGCCAGAGTCGTCGCGTGGGGACGCGGTTGACCGACGTCTTGTGCGACGTGGACGGGCAGAGCACGGGGCGAGGCCGGACGCTCTTCGAACCCCGTCACGTGCAGTACGTGCCGGTGCGTCAATTCTTCTTCGACACGGTGGACGTGCGCCTGACCGATGGCGACGGGCGGCCGGCGGCCGTCGGATGGGGCGTGACGGTCGTCACCTTGCACTTCAAACGGAGCGACCTATAAAAAAGAGAGAGAAAGCCGAGCCGAGCACGACACCGTGCGAGGAGGCAGTCTGACGTGGTACACGCCCGATCACACCGGACGCGGTCTGGGGGGCATCTTGTTGTCGGGGGTCAAGACGTTGTTGAAATCGGGGTTGGACGCGTTGGGCGGCCCCCGCGGCGTGGTCCGATTGGCCACCGGAACGCCTAAAAGACAAGCCCAGCAGGCCGTGAAACGGAAAGCGCAGAGTGTGGTGGGTCAAACCAAGAAAGCCGTGAAACGCAAAGCGCAGGGACTGGCGAGTCGAGCGAAGAAAGCCGTGAAACGACGACGCGTGGCGGATCTCTTCGACCGCGAACGCGGGTGGGCGAACGCGGTCTGTCGAGGCAGCGGGGAGGGTTCCTCGGGAGCCTCGGGGCGTTGGAGGTCCTCAAACGGGCAGGCCAACTTCACCGGAAACTCACCCGACAGCGTGGAGCACGTCTTTGGAGTGGAGCCCCCGTCCTGCCGGGCTTCGAGTTGGCGGCCTAACTGCATAAAAGAAGCATGCGCCGCCCACGTCGCACCATTCCTCAACGAGGCGGCGGGGTGAGACGCCGACGACGACGATGACGGCCGTCACTCTGCACGGGGCATCCAAGTCCGCCTACGCCGATGACTTTCAATTGTTCGAGGTGCCGAGCACGGACACGTCGGCGGTGGCGTACCGCATGGTGGAACTGTTGCCGGTGACCACGGGTATCAATCCGGTGGAATTCGTGATGGCTGCCTTGCCCGAGTACGTGGACCTGAGCTGCAGTTACTTTCGGATGCAACTCCGTTTGAAGAAAGACGACGACACCAACCTGCTCGCCGCGAACAATCTGTTTCCGGCACCCAACCTGGCCCACACGTTGCTCAAGCAAGTGACGGTGCACGCCAACGGCACCTTGATCAGTCCTCAGACGGACACGTACGCCTACAAGGCTTACTTGGAAACCTTGCTCAATTACACCAACGACGAAGGGGACACCATCTTGCAACCGCAAGGCTGGTTCAAGAGCTACCGTCAGGGCCTGAAAGCCTTCAACGCCTTGGATTTTCCCACCCCCTTGACGGCCAACAAGTTGGACAGTGCAGGACCGCATGCCGACTACACGGCCTTGAGCGAGAGCCAGAAAGCGGCGGTGTTGGAATCCAAAGAAGCGCAGACACGGTACCGAGGGGGGCACATGGTCACGTTGCAATTCGTGCCGCATTCGGAGATCTTTCACCTGGGCAAACCCTTGGTGCCCCACGTGGAACTCAAGATCCGGTTTTACTTCAATGCCCCCGCCTTCTTCTTGAACGGGGTGGCCTTGAACGGCCGTTTGCAAGAAGACGACGTCAAACTGACCTTCCACGTCTGCCAGTTGCAGTTGTCGGACCCGTTGTACCGGGAATTGGAAGGGGCCCGCCACGATCCGCGGAAACGGCAGGTGGCCAAGTACACGGTGGTGGGCAGCGAGATCCGGGTGTTTTCGCATCCGCAGAACCAATTGGATTTCGACGAGGGCAACCTGTTCCAAGGCCGGATCCCCGACCGGTTGATCGTGGGGTTGTTGCACACCAACGCCTACAACGGGAACGTGGCCTACCATCCCTTCGCCTTCCAGAAATTCGGATTGACCAGCATCAAGCAGATCGTGCGGGGCGAAGAGTACCCTTACCAGACGTTGGAATTGAACACGGGCGACACGTACAAAGATCTGGACGGGTACCATCGCTTCTTGCAAGCCAGCGAAGCCTTGATGAAGAGCCGTCCCAGCATGATCGCCCCCGAGCAGTGGGGCGGCACGGCGGGGTGTACCTTGTTCATGTGGAACAACGTGCCTAGCGGGTCGGCGGACCGGGGCATGCTGAACCCGCGTCAAGAAGGCGACGTGCGCGTCCTCTTCCGTCTGGGGGCGGCCAAAGCCCACGTCATCAACGTGGTGTTGTACGCCGAATTCGAGAACGTGTTGGAGATCAACCCCGAAGGAGCCGTGCTGTACAACGTGTACAGGGTATAAAGCCCGGGCGCACACCGAGTGAGGCATCAGTACCGAGATGGAATTCGTGGCCACCACCGACCGGCAGTTGGACTTTTTGGCTCGCAGCGATCCCGCCTTGGCGCGGTATTTTGCCGGAGTGTTTGCCAGCGACACGTTGCCCGTACCTCGGGACAAACCCATGCCCCGCACGTACATCGTCAACACGGACCCGCACGACCGACTGGGCACGCATTGGATCGCCCTGTGGACCGAAGACGACCGATGCGAAGTGATGGACAGTTACGGCTTGCCGTTGGTGACGTACGACAGCCGCTCCTCGATGCAGTGGATCGTGTGCCATTGGCGCTGGGTGGACACGAATCGACAGAGTCTGCAGACCATCACCAGCCAGAGTTGCGGGCATTACGCCTTGATGTATTTGGCCTATAAGAGTCGGGGTGACACGTTGGACGACTTTCTGGACGTGTTCGATCGTCAGGATCTGGTCCAGAACGACCATCGGGAGGGGCAATGGTTGGAACGTCGGATCCGACGTCAAGGCACCGACTGGACGCGTTTAGATTTCAAAGACTGGTCCCAGAATAATGCATTGTCAATAAAACCGTTGGAACGATGAAAGGGTGTGCGTGTGTTTTTTCCCTTCTTCCCCAGAGCCCCCGCCCATGGCTCAACGGCAGAGCAACCCCCAAAAACGAGGTGGCCAGTTCGACTCCGGCTGGGTGGAGGTCTTTTTCTTTTCCTCAAAAAAAGGCACCGGTAGGATTCGAACCTACGACCTTGGGCTTATGAGGCCCACGCACTGACCCCTGTACTACGGTGCCGATCTGAAAGAAAAGGGGTCGGTCGAACCCATATAAGCGCCCGAACGCGCGGGAGCTTCCCTAGGGAAGCACGATGTTGCGGTCGCCCAGCAGCGTCTTGGTGGTGGGTCCGTCGGGGTGCGGCAAGACGGTGTTCGTGACGCGTCTGTTGGCCCACGCGGCCGCGCATTTCGCCGTGCCCCCTCGGACCGTGCATTATTGTTACGGGGCCTGGCAAGACGGGTTCCGAGCCTTGTCGGGCGTGCAGCTGCACGAGGGAGTGCCGGATCCGTCCGACTTGACGGCCTGGTTTCCCTCTGGACAACACGGCGTGTTGGTGTTGGACGACCTGATGGCGGAAGGAGGCAACGACAAGCGCGTGTTGGATCTCTTCACCAAAGACTCCCACCATCGCGGCATCACGGTGGTGTACCTGTGTCAAGACATGTTTCCGCCCGGCAAGTACGCCAAGACCATTTCGCGCAACGTGCATTACGTGGTGGCGTTCAAGCACCCGCGGGATCGTTTGTGTGTGCGGAATCTGTTGATGCAAGCGTTTCCCACGCATTGGCGGGACGTGATGGCCGTCTACAAACGCGAGACGCAACGCCCTTACGGCTACCTCCTCTTGGATTTGCATCCGGCGTCCGACGATCGGTACCGCGTCTTTGCAAACGTATTAAAGGACGAAGGGTGGACGCGGACGTTCACTCGCAAGACGACTTAGAGACACCATGGCCACGCGGTATCCCGTGGGCGTGGGGGCTGCCACCGGGCACGCGGTCCACGCCCCCGAACGCGATCGAGCGGCCAGCGAACGACGCCTGGCTACCCCTCGACCCGACGTGGATCTGGCCTACGCCTCGCTCCGTCAACCCACCACGTTGGATGAATTGTTCGCGTCCGTGTCATCCCCTCTGACGATGAGCCCCCCGCGGGTCGTGGCCCGGGGCACACCGTCGCCGCCTCGCCAGACAGCCGCGGTATGGGGGGTCCGGATCCTCGGACACGCAAGCCGCCCGGATCGCACGCATCAATGCTCGGTCGTCCGTGGGGCACAAACGACCTCGAGCCCGCCCCCTGCCTGCCCCTTCACCCTCCTCCGGCGGGAGCAGCAGCAGCAGCCGTCAGAGCAGCACCCCGAGAGGCCGTCCCCGACAACGCGGTGGAGATGGTGGTGGCGGGGGTGACGGCGACGGGGGTGGGGGCGGCGACGGCGACGGGGGTGACGACGACGACGACGACGATCGCCCGGGACGGCATTTGAACCAAGAAGAATTGCGACGGCAATTGGATCTGTTGGCCGAAGATCAACGGCAACGGGCGCGAGGCCGGACCATCGCCGGGGTGACGCACACCAACACCATCACCACCGTCTATAAAGACGGCGGACCGCCGGTGGTGCGACGGACCTCGTCGCGCCTGTCAACGCCCAACTCGTAAAAAATGAGCAAGACGCCCGTGTCGCTGTTGACGTTGACGCCGGCCCCATTGGAAGGCTGGACGCCCGACACCTTGCAACGGTTGGATTCCTTGTTCGCCTTCTACCACCGGCAATGGTGGTGTCATCGTCGCACCTTCACGCGTGTGCGACGGGTGCACGCCGTGTGGAACGGATTGGCCCTCTTGATCGTGGTGGCCGGGTTGATCGTCGGACCCGTGTTGGACGACAGTCTGTTGGTGGCGTGTTTGGCAGCTTTGGGCACGGCGGTCAAAGGGTGGACGGAGTTCAAGAAATTCGCTTTCAAAGTGGACATGGCCTGTTGGGCGTACACCACCTACGCCAAGACGTTGATCGAATTGCGCACGACCGTGTGCGGCGTGCCGTCGGATGCCGTGACCCCTTTTCTGATCAAGATGCAGACGTTGGACGACGTGGTGACGGACGTGGCCTCGCCATTGACGGACCGGTGCCTGGCCACCTACGCGACCCGCTTCGAGTACGTGCCGATGCACGGGGACTGTTACGTGGACGGATGCACCCGACCTCTGGTCCCCATCGAACGTATAAAAGCCACCACCCCCGCCAGCGTGCCGTGAACCATGCCCAAGACACGACGCCGCCGACACAAGACGACCCGTCGTCGACCTCGTCGTCAGACCGGTGGCCTCTTTCCCTTGCTGGCTTTGTTGCCGGCCGCCATTGCTGCCGGCAAAGCGGCGGCCTTGGGCGGGGTGGCCGGTGCAGCCGGGTACGGGGTCAAGAAAGGACTGGAAGCGGCCACCCGCCGACGCCGTTGATCCCATAAAAGGAGGAAGACGCGACCCCGTGGAAAACATCGAGCAGCATGGTACGACGACGCCGTCACACGGTCAACGCCCTGAAACGGATGGCCCGCATGGCGACACGGACCCGTCGACGCCAGACCGGAGGCCTCTTCCCCTTGTTGGCTTTGCTGCCGGCGGCCATCGCAGCGGGCAAAGCGGCCACCTTGGGTGGGGTGAGTGCCGCAGCGGGCTACGGGGTCAAGAAAGGACTCCAAGCGGCCACGCGGAAACGCTACGACCGCCGAGCAGTGGAAAAGGCGGCCCGGGCCCGAAAGAAACGCGGCGTGATTCGCCATCCCGACGGGTCCACGTACGCGTGGCAACGTTCATAAAAGAGAGAGAGGGACCCTCGGCGACGACGCGACGACGACGACGATGCAACGGCTGAGACGTCAACGGCCGTTTTTGCAAGCCCTGTTGCAAGAAGCGCGGGGGCCGGGCGCCCGGCGCGATCTGTTGCAGCACGCCAACGCCGATCAGATCAATGCCATCAGCGAATTGGTGTAGAACCTGTTGAAGAAACGCATCCCCGTGGCACCGCTGTTGATGGCCCGGCTCTGCAAGCATAAAAAGGTGTTGCGCGAAGTGGGTCGACGCAAGAATTCCTTGAAACGTTGACGAGCTTGGCTCCTGTTGCAGAAAGGGGCTGGACTATGGACGAGTCTCCGCGACACGTGCCGATGCGTGCTACCCTTCGGGCCCTGATGCAACTCTTGCAAGACGTCAACGCCGAGAACACCCGGTTGTGGCACGAGATGCACCAGTGGCAACGGGATTACGCGACGGTGCTGGAACAATATAATAAGGTGCTGCGCGACAAGATGCAGCTGGAGAAACGCCTCTACTGCGGTCCGTGTCGTCACTCGTTGGAGGTCGACGGGCAAGTGGCATTGTGCGAGACGTGCACGCGTCGCGTGCCGTGAGCAGCATGGAAGAGATGATCGTCATTCCCAAGCAGGAAGTGCCCGAGTTGGTGCAGTATTACAAAGGCGCAGTGGGCGAGAATCCGTCCTTGACGCGCGCCGGGCGGTTGGGGGCCAAGAAACAACGGTTGCTGGCCGACACGTCCTTGTCGGCGTCCGAAGCCGTGCAACGCATCAAACCCGTCTCCAGTGCCTTGCGACGCACCACCAAACGGTTGCGGCAATTCACGGCCCCGTTGCCGCCCGCCGGCGCCGAAGGGGACGCGGACGCCGATCTGACCACCTCGGCGTTGGAGAAATGGATGCAACGTATGGTCCGGGCCGCCGAAACCCCTTGAGGGCGCGCGGTCGCCGCCGAGGCGCAAGGTGTAAAGTGGGAAACCCCCGGCCCGACGCGCGGCGTGGCGGTGGTCAAGAAAGAAGGTGTCAAGAAAGAAGGCGCCAAGACGGCCCCGGGTGGACGCCCTCGGCATATGAAAGAAGGGATCTTGGAAGAAATGCAAGCCACCGGGTTCAAACCCAAGCGTCGGAGCCGCCCGAGCGCCGACAAACTGCTCCAAGAAGCTCGGGACACGCGCGAGCGGATCGAGGAGGCTATAAAAACACGGAAGACGCCGGCCGAAGTCCGACGATTGCGACCTCTGCCCGGGTGGGAAGCGTGGGCCGAAGGCAAAAAGACGCGTCGGAAACTCGATGGCACCGACTACTAGAGCGCAGGCCCGACGACGACGAGGGGCAAAAGCCCCTCCCAAGAAAAAGAGGCCACAGCGCGGGTGGGGGTTGGACGTGCAGAAATGGTTGGGCAAGACCGGGTTGGAATTTCATTGGCCGAGGTACCAGTACATGGGGCCCGGCACGCATCTCACCAAACGTTTGAAACGCGGGGATCCGGGCATCAACCGGTTGGACAAGATCGCCAAAGTGCACGACATGGATTACGCGAACGCCAAGACGTTGCAAGACAAGCACGCGGCCGATCGCAAGATGATCCGGGCCATCACCGCCTTCCCGGGGAAAAAGACGTGGACCGAAGCCGTCGTCAAGAAAATCATGCAAGCCAAGACCCGTTTGAAATTGTAATTTTTTAAAAATGAACTGTAAAACGTTAGAGTTCGAATAAAGGCGGTGAAGGTCTCACCCGGTCTTGTCATCTTAACTGCGCGTCAAAACGGTCCAATTGTCGGGTCTTGTCCGGGGACTGCATCGCTTGCAGGACACGGTCCACGCGCTCGCTCCGCATCCGCGTGGCCCGGGTCCGGGCGTCGGCGCGGGCCTTGTGCCGACGGATGCGCGCCAGGACTCGCTGGGCGGGATCCATCTCCTCCGACTCCGAGTCGGACGACGACGACGAGGCCGCGTACGAGGGGTCATGGATGTCGTCCTCCTCGGAATCCGACGACTCGGCGTACGCTGGAAGGGTTCTCGGGGTCTTCCGGGGGGACGTACGACGCTCCGGCGTCCGGCAAGCGGCGTCCAGCGTGGCGGCCATGGCGTCCAAGTCTGACTCCTCTTCCTCCTCCTCGACGACGACGGGTGGGTCTCCCACCAAGGCCCGAGCGCGCAGGGTGGGCAGGGACCGCTCCCACGCTTGCAATCGGGCCGTGCAGGCCAGGGTCCACGGACTGGCAAAACCCCCACAACGCAGGCACAGGCCGCAGGCCTTGCAGTCCACGAGTGGGGTCTCGAGGGGGCGGTGGGCACGGTACCAGGTTCGTCGGGTGGCAAGATGAGCCGCATACCTCTGTGGGTTGGTCTTGCAACGACGACGGTAGACCCGGCGCTGTTCTCGTGCTCGCACCAAGTGAGCGGCGTACCGTTCGTGGTCGGCTTGGAGACGGCGGCGATAGGCTCGATCGTGCTCGCGTTTCCGGGCCAGGAACAAGGCACGACGCTCGACGGGATCGAGCAAGTGTGGGGAACGACGGGCCAACAGTTGGGCCTTCTTCTGCTGGGCCAGGGGACAGACTTCCAGGACCACCCGGCAGGGCGTCGTCTGGCTTTGAAGCATCCAGCGTCGACGGACACGGGCCTCGCGTTGATGTACTTGATCCCGGGCCTGCCACGTGGCGTAACGCTGGGGCTCGCGTTCTCGCACCCGCTCACGGTACCTCTGCATCTCACGGCACCGTCGAGCTCGTCCCTCCTCGGTGGACTGGAGGCGACGTCGGTACCGGGCTTTCTGGGCCCGGACTTGCTCGGGATGGGCGGCTCTCCAGGCTCGGACCTGCGCGCGTTTTTTGACAGGGTCTGTGATCGGCATGACGACTCGCAATGGCGTCCGCCCACGCGGTCCCCCTTTAACACGCCCCTCTTCGACCAATCGAAAGCCGTCTTTGGGTTCACGTGACCTAGAGGGGTCTGTTGGGGGGATACCCCCTATCCCCCCTCCAGAGGGGTTTTTTAAAAAAGCGGGTCTGATTGGTCTGCTCGGGTCAGGTCACGTGCCTTGCCCAACCTCTATAAAGCCAGAGCTCCTCGCGAGTCGAAGTCATTCTCTGCTCACTCGTCCACCTGGTGAGCCTCCAGCATGTCTGAGCCCGGTCCTAGTGGACTCACTCTCCAAGAGCAACGGGCTCTCTTGCAGCAGCAACAGCAACGCGAGGCGCGGGCAGAGCGCGATGAAGTCTTGGCGCGCGAGGATGTCTCGAACCCCGCGTGGCCCATGGATTGGGACGACGGCATCCCCAACGACGCCTTACTCGACGTCGACGACGATGAGACCCCCACCCGACCCTCTCAACGGGGACGAGGGTTCGGCATCCAACTCGCCCCTTTACGGCATCGGGAGAACCGAAGGTACGGCGTGACCCGTGACATCTTCCGGGTCCGCTGGACGGGACCCGAGAATCCCGAGGCCTCACTGCATCCCCGTCAAGTGCAACACGAGTTGTTGGAAGCGTTGGTGGAGGGCGTGAACCGGCACGTGCAGGAGTTCGACCCCCTGGATTTCTTGCAGATCTACATGGGGTCCGACCGTCTGAACCGCAATTTCACCAGCCATCGCGTCCGGGTCCGGGACTGGCGTGCGTCCGAGGCCCCGGCTCTAGGCTTGTTGGAGCATCTCCAGAACGTGCTCAACTCCAACGAGAATTTCGAGCCGTCACCGCCAAAGCCCGGCACGAACAAGACCAGAGCGTCGACGCTTTGAGGGAATACGAGAGCTTGCGCTGGGGGCGACCCATCCAAGAATGCAGGGCCCGGGAACTGCACGAAGCGGCCCGCGTCCCCCTCGGCCCTTGCGGTCTCGAAGAGATATGGCTCTTCGAAATCGCCTTGGCCCCGTACCAAGTGGTCGTGGTCTCGGCGGATCACGGTAACAGCATCGTCCACAAAGGCCCGGACTACGACCAACAACTCATGCTGCTGATGCACGACGGGCATTTCGACGTGCTCACGTCTTTGCCGGCCTACTTCGCCCAGACCTATTTTTGTCTCTGGTGCGAGAAAAGCTTCAAGACGGACGATTTCCGCCATCACCGTTGCCCGGGGCAAAAATGTTTCTGTTTCCACCAGACCATCTGCGAGGCGTTCAAGCAGCACGGGGGTGCCTCTGCCGAAACCCCTTGTCAAAGTTGCGGGCGACGGTTCTTCGGGGCGACCTGTCATCTCAACCATCTCCTCTACAACGACCAGGGGGAAGCCACCCGCCCTTCACAACGGGACAGCGTCTGCGAGACGTACCGCAAATGTGCGGACTGCGGGCGTGCCTTGAGTGGACGACGGGAAGTCCAGAAGCATCTCTGCGGGCATCAACCCTGCCCCTCTTGCGGTCAGGTGCTGAACTTGTGGCAACACAAGTGTTACATCCAGCCGGTGATGGAGCCTAAGAAGAAGAAGAAGTGTCGACGCCGTCGGGCCGATGCGGCGGCCTTTCTGGCAGCCAACGCCCGGAACGGTGACGAGGAGGAGGGGGCCGACGACGATCCATCCCCGTCGCCTCCGGCCTTCGTGTTCTTCGACATCGAGGCCTGTCAAGACGAGGGACAGCACGTGGCCAACCTCCTCTGCGCCAAGACCAGCCTCAACGACCGGCAACACACGTTTCCGGGCGAATCGTGCGTGCGCGATTTCCTGGCTTGGTTGTTTCGGCTCGTGGACCTGGACGTGGAGGACGACACCCGCCCGTGGATCGTGGTGGCTCACAATTTCCAGAGCTACGACGGGTACATGATCGTCAAGGAACTGTACGCCCAACACTGTGCCCCGCAACAGATCGTCAACGGCGCCAAACTCCTCAGTCTCAGCCTCCCGGGGACCCGCATCAAGTTCATCGACTCGTTGAACTTTTTCCCCATGCGGTTGGATGCCTTTCCGAAAACCTTCGGGTTGACGGAATTAAAGAAAGGCTTCTTCCCGCATTTCTTCAACCGGCGGGAAAACCAGCGTTACGTGGGCTACATGCCCCCCGAGGCGAGTTACGATCCGGACGGGATGCCGACGGAACGACGCACCGAGTTCCGTACGTGGTACGTCCAGCAAGTGGCCGATCGGTACGTGTTCGATTTCGAGCAGGAACTGTTGGCCTATTGCCGCTCGGACGTGCGTCTGTTGAAAGAGGGGTGCATGAAATTCATACGGGATTTCGAGTCCATCTGTGGATTCAATCCCATGGAACATTGCATTACGCTCCCCTCCGCTTGCAGTGTGGCCTACCGACGCAATTGGATGCCCAAGGACACCATCGCCGTCGAACCTCTCCACGGGTGGGCTCCTCGCGGCAACCAGGCCCGTCAAGCTCTGGAATGGCTCCACTGGCTCCAACGCGATCGTCCGGCCCTGCTCCACGCCGACCACGACGGAGAACAGACCTTCCAGGTCGGGCGACATCGGTACCGCGTCGACGGCTACGATCCCACCGACGATCACATCTTCGAGTTCCTCGGGTGTTTCTGGCACGGCTGTGCCCGTTGCTTCCCCAACCGCACGCAACGTCACGCCCAACTGGACCATGCGTCGGCCACGAAGTCCGCGAACGTACCAGTCAGCGGCTTCAGGCTTTACGCGACACGGGGCCGACCGTCACCGTCCTCTGGGGTTGCGAATGGGAAGCGCAGAAGAAAGCCGACCCGGACCTCCGTGCTTTCGTCGAGCGGCTGGAAGACACGAGCCCCCTGGATCCTTGTGACGCTTTCTTCGGAGGGCCGACCGAAGCCATCCAGCTCTTGCGGGAGACGGAAGGGGACGAACAGATCCACTATGACGATTTCTGTTCGCTCTACCCCTCCGTCAACAAGTACAGCCGCTACCCGGTGGGACACCCCGAGATCCGGCGGAACCCGGACACGCCCACCAAACAGGCTCGGGTGGACTTGCTTCACCGTAGCTTTGGCATGATCAAGTGCAAGGTCCTGCCGCCCCGTCACCTCTACCATCCCGTCTTGCCCTGCCAGGCCCACGGGAAACTGACCTTCGCCTTGTGCCGGACCTGCGTCGAGACGGAGATGCCCAAACCTCTGGTGGAACGCTCGTTCGCCTGCGCTCACTCGGACGAGGCTCGCGCTTTCGTCGGGACGTGGTGTACGCCCGAAGTGCAGGTGGCGGTGGAGCACGGGTACCGTTTGCTCCACGTCTACGAGGTGTACCATTTCCCCCAGACTTCCACCGATCTCTTCAGGCCTTACGTCGACACGTTCCTGAAGATCAAACAGGAAGCGTCCGGTTGGCCTGGCGACGTGGGGGAGGATGAGACGCGACGTCAAGCGTACCTGGCCCGGTACCGAGAGCACGAAGGCATCGAACTCGAGTACGCCAAGATCCAAAAGAACCCGGGTCTCCGCTCTTTGGCCAAGGGCATGCTGAATTCGTTCTGGGGCAAGTTCGGGCAACAACCCAACAAGACCCAAGTCACCACCTGCAAGACGCCCGAACAATTCTTCGCCCTCTTCTTGAACGACGCCCAGGTCATTCACCGCCTCGAATTCGCCGGCACGGAGATGATGGACGTGTACCATTCTCACACGTTCGACACCGTCCCCGTGCAGACGAACACCAACATCTTCGTGGCGGCTTTCACCACCTG
>BLFK01001053.1:120217-157930 GCA_014634185.1 Astreopora myriophthalma | reverse complement strand
GACCTGACGAGAGATCCCTTACCGATCGAGAGAACCCTTGGCATCATGTGGTGTGCAGAGTCAGACAGTTTTCAATTCAGAATAGTGATCCATGATCGGCCGCTTACCAGAAGGGGCATTTTGTCAACAGTATGCTCGGTTTACGACCCCCTTGGTCTCACGGCACCTCTTATCCTAGTTGGGAAACAAATATTGCAAGACTTGTGCCGAAGTAACGCCGACTGGGATGACCCAATAAATGATGAGCTAAGACCAAGATGGGAGCGATGGAGGAACGAGTTGCGTACCCTGGAACGGCTAAAGATTTCAAGATGTTACAGGCCAGAAGGATTCGGCGCAGCTAAGGCAGTCGAATTGCATCACTTCTCGGATGCGAGTCAATCAGGCTATGGTCAGTGCAGCTATCTGCGTCTGGTGAATGAGAACAATCAATCCCACTGCTCCCTAGTTATGGGTAAAGCTCGTGTCATACCATTGAAGCCCGTGACAGTTCCCCGCTTAGAGCTGACAGCCGCGGTGGTCTCCGTCAAGATAAGTCAGTGGCTTGGAGAAGAATTAGATTATCAAGATGTGCCTGAGTTCTTCTGGACAGACAGCAAGGTGGTAATAGCTTACATCAACAACGCGACAAGTCGCTTCCATGTTTTTGTCGCCAATCGGCTGCAGCAGATACACGATCACACCAAACCTCAGCAATGGAAATACATCAACTCTCAGTCTAATCCTGCGGATGCTGCCTCGCGGGGTCTCACAGCTCAGCAACTCATCGATGATGACTCTCGATGGCTTAGTGGCCCAGAATTTCTGTGGAAGCCAGGTCCACATCAAGCACAAATAGAGGTAAAACCACAGCCGCTGGATCCAGACGACCCTGAAGTGAAGAAAGTGACAACCCTGGTGACAAAGACAACCAATGGAGATCCAGATCATTTTGAGATTGCCAGATTGAACCGGTTTTCCGACTGGTTTCAAGCAAAACGAGCCGTTGCAGTCTGTCTGCGGCTTAAACAGTATTTGAAGGAAAGAAAGAAGACTAAGAAAGTCACTCCCGCGTGCTACCAACCAGTAAATGTGGAAGAAGTCATCAAGTTGTCAGTAAAACCCCAGTCATAACCACGATTTGGTTAATTAATCACTTGTGGTTACATAATATTTTTCATTACTTCATCACATCTTGGGCATTTGTATTCTTTGTTTTGCCATTTTTTCATAGCTTGCATATGGTGTTTCTTTTTGTCTTCATTGGGGACTCTTTTTTTACGCACATTAGAAGCTTTTTTATAGTCATCTGGTAATTCATCTTGTTTTATATACTCAAAATTGTATGAACATCCATCCTTTTTTGATATACCTGATTTACAATTATTGATTTTTTCACACACCATTTGAACGATACCAGCATTGATTTGAAGATGTTCTTGAACAGCATACATACTGTAAAAATATGAAACTTCTTTGGTAGACAAGTTAGTTGCTTTTACACACCTTCTATTTTCATGATTCTTAGCAACAAATGAATAACCTCGTTTAGTTGCGGATTTCTTGCAATTCTGTTGCTGTGAAACAAGCTGTAAATTACATAATCTGTTATCATCTTTCACATTATTAATATGGTCAATCACTTTACCTTCTGGGATGATACCATTATGGCATTCCCAAACAAACCGATGGACAAAATAACTTTTTTGTTTATCACCATATTTTTTTACACTACATTTCATATATCCGGAATAATTTTTTTGACCCTTATGGGGTACTTTCTTAATGATATTTATGACATTTCCATTTTCATCCGAAGCATATAAGTCATAAATTGGGTGAATATTATAAACGCACTTATTAATTTCAATTTTACTCATTATAATATAGTTTATATTATTTTGTTTTTAAAATATTTATATATACAAAGTGTTTTAAAGAGATATTACTATTTTAATATAATATGAAAAATATTATCTCATCATATATTATGAATAAAAAAGATCTCAAAAAATTAAATAAATCTAAACTGATAAAAATGCTGTTGAAGCAAGAAAATAAAGACTGAAATCACCAAACCAGTGCCAGCACCAAGGACTAAAAAACCAGTGCCAGCACCAAGAACTGTAAAACAAATGGTTCAAGATTATGAAACCAGCATAATTCTTCCACCGTTACAGTTTAGAGACAAACCAGTGCCTGCACCAAGAACTAAAAAACTAGTCAAACCAGTTCCAACTCCAAGAACTAAAATAGAGGAAACGGATAAAGCTCTGAAAGGCTATACAAAGTCCTATGAAATTAGTATAAAAAATAAAAAAGACCCGTTGATGCAACTACAAAAAACAAGAAAGGCTGTTGCATACCATATTAAAAGTGTATTAAACTCAATGAAAGGACTGAAATTTGTTGAAACAATTAGGGTCACATTCAGAAAAATATCTGGCAGTGAAATAGTTCATAAGACTGCATATTTCAACAGTCCACCTCAAACAATCATAAATGATCTGGAAATTGTTGAATCACTTCAAGTGTCAGACCAAAATATATTAAATAAAATAGCTCAATGGATATCTGAAGGGTCTGGTTGGACTGTTCAATCAGTTGACGACCATTATCTTAATGTTGTATTATATAAACCAATGAAAGGCTCTTCATACATCAAACTACCACAAGAACTCAGAAACAGTGCAAAGGGATTGATCAACATGAAAAACGAGGATAATGAATGCTTCAGATGGTGTCACATCAGACATTTGAATCCTCAAGACGAAAACCCACACAGAATCAAAAAAGTTGACAAACAATACATAGACAACTTAAATTATTCAGGGATTGAATTCCCAGTCACAACCAAACAGTACAATAAAATTGAGAAGCAAAATGAGATTAACATAAATGTATTTGGTTATGAAGACAAAAAACCATACCCAATTTACGTCTCAAAAGAAAAACATGAAGACTGTATGAATCTTCTTCTAATAACAGAAAATGAAAACAAGCATTATGTGTTAATAAAAGATTTCAACAAGTTAATGTACAATCAGACAAAACACAAAGAAAGAAAACATTTCTGCATGCATTGTCTTCAATGCTTCAGCTCTGAAAGAGTATTAACTAATCATAAAGAAAACTGTATACAAGTGAATGGCACACAAGCGATTAAAATGCCAACTAAAGATGACAACATACTAAAATTCAATAATTTTCACAAACAACTACCAGTACCATTTGTGATATATGCAGATTTCGAAGCCATCACAGAAAAAATACATGGTTGCAAACCTGGTAATGAACAGTCGTACACTGAAGCCTATCAAAAGCACACAGACTGTGGTTATGGATACAAGGTTGTCTGTTGTTATGATGACAAACATACAAAACCAATAAAAACATACAGAGGTGAAAAGGCTGTCAACAAATTCATGGAAGCCATGCTAAATGAAGTCAAATATTGTAAAAAGGTTATGAAAAGAGAATTCAACAAACCATTAAAAATGAATAAAGAGGATGAAGAGGAATTCAAAAAAGCTGATAAATGTCATATATGTGAAAAAGAATACAACAACAAAGACATTCGAGTTAGAGATCACTGTCATATAACTGGTCAGTACAGAGGATCAGCTCATCAAGAATGCAATCTCAAACTTAAAGTAAACCCAGAAGAAATAAAAATACCTGTTATATTTCATAATCTGAGAGGTTATGACAGTCATTTTATAATGCAAGAGATTGGTGAAATAGTCAAGAAGCATACATACACAAATAAGAAAGGTGAAAAGTGTCAAATGAACATCAATGCAATTCCTAACAATATGGAAAAATACATGGCTTTCATGCTTGGTAATCATCTAACATTTATTGACAGTTTCCAATTCATGAGTTCTAGTTTAGAAAAACTTGTAAGTAATCTACCAAAAGAAGCATTAAAATACACTTCTGAAACATTTAAAGGTGATAAACTTGATTTAATGTCACAAAAAGGAGTGTATCCATATGACTTCATGGATAGTTTTGAAAAGTTTAATGAAAAACGACCAACAAAAGAAGAATTTTACAGCATATTGAATGATGAACATATATCAGATGAAGATTACAAACATGCTCAAAATGTGTGGAATGTATTCAATCTTAAACACATGGGTGAATACCATGATTTATATCTTAAATCTGATATCCTTTTAATAGCTGATGTGTTTGAAAACTTCAGAAGAACATGCCTAGAATACTACAAATTAGATCCATGTCATTATTTCACATCTCCAGGGTTATCTTGGGATGCCATGCTTAAAATGACTGATATTAAATTAGAACTTATGACTGATATTGACATGTTTCAATTTATTGAAAAAGGAATGCGTGGAGGTATCAGTTATATTGCCAACAGACATGGAAAAGCAAATAATAAGTACATGAAAGAATACAATCCAAAGAAACCATCAAAATATATCATGTATTTGGATGCCAACAATCTATATGGTTGGGCTATGTCACAATACCTACCAACTGGTGGTTTCAGATGGATGACAGAAAAGCAGATTGATAAAACAAATTTAGGTAGATATGAAGAAGATAGTAATAAAGGTTTAATATTGGAAGTTGATTTGGAATACCCCAAAGAGTTGCATGACCTTCATAATGACTACCCATTAGCTGCAGAGAGGGTTTGTGTAAATAAAGATATGCTGTCTGGGTATTGTAAAAAAATTGCAGAGAAATATAATATATCAACAGGTCTTGTACAAAAACTGATTCCAACATTAAGTAATAAAGAAAAGTACATACTGCATTACAGAAACCTGCAATTATATATTGCTCTAGGTTTGAAAGTAACCAAAGTCCATCGAGTATTGGAGTTTAATCAGTCTGCATGGTTAAAGCAATACATTGACTTCAACACCAGCAAACGAAAGAATGCTAAAAATGCTTTTGAGAAAGACTTCTTCAAACTGATGAACAACAGTGTATTCGGCAAAACAATGGAGAATATCAGAAAGAGAGTAGATGTAAGATTAGTAACTGATGAAAAGAAACTTACAAAAATAGTAGCTAAACCAACATATATAAGCAGCAAAATCTTTAATGAAAACCTTGTAGCTGTGCATAAGATTAAAGAAACACTAACCCTAAACAGGCCGGCATATGTGGGTATGTGTATCCTAGATCTCAGCAAGACACTAATGTATGATTTTCATTATAACTACATAAAAGAGAAGTATAGCAACAAAGCTCGACTACTATTCACTGACACCGACAGCTTGACTTATGAAATAGAAGCTGAAGATGTATACCAAGATTTCTGGAATGATAAAGATAAATTCGATAACAGCGACTACCCTGAAAGCTCACAATATTTTGATACAACCAACAAAAAAGTCATAGGTAAATTCAAAGATGAAGCTGCAGGAGTTCCCGTTTGTGAATTCATCGGTCTACGATCAAAAATGTATAGCTACATGAAAGACAACCAAAAAGGAGGTAAGACAGCTAAAGGAATTAAAAAGAATATCATACAAAATGACATCAAACATGAAAATTATAAAGAGGTTCTATTTAATAACAAACAAATGTATCATGCAATGAAAACAATCCGAAGCAATAACCATCAACTTGGAAGCTATGAGCTTAATAAAGTGTCATTATCTTGCTTCGATGATAAGCGGTATATTCACGATAATGGTGTGACAAGTCACGCATATGGACATTATACTATTAACAACTAAAATAATATTTATTTACCTTTTAACATATCAGTATTCATTAATTTGGAGAAGATATTTGTTTCTTTTCAGCGAGTAAGGCATCTCTAATCTTGACAAATGGCTTTCACTGATCAGTTTCACAAATTAATAACTTTTCACTGAAACGTTTCACGATTGTGTAGTGAAAACTTGAAGCTTTTGATTGGTTGAAAAAAATCATACGACCGTCTCGTGATCTGAAACAACAAACTAAACGCGCTGACTCATCTTCCTGGGGGAACCCCCTCTTAAAGAAAGTCTTTCTCTTCGAGAAAGTCACGCTTGGTGATTTTTCTGAGAAAGCCACACAATAAAAATATATAGTTTACAAAAATACGAGACCAAAATACTATAGCAGAATATTAATCCATTATATGGAAAAGTAGTATGGAGTTGGGGAATAAGAGATCATTTTAAAAAAATGATCTCGTACCCCCAACTCTATAACTACTTATGTCAAAGCGGTAACTTGTCAGGGTTGGGATAAATTCTTGCACCTCCTTGAAAGACAACTTGTCAGCCAGGATTGAAAGTATTTGCCGACGGGTACTCCAGCGTTGAGCGTTCAAATAACTCTCGGCAAACGCTTGAAGAAGCTCCACTTCCTTACAACTTTTCCCGCCAGTTGTTCTTCTCGCATTCACTTCTCGCTCACACAATTCCCTTCACAAGCAATTCAAATCTTCAGGAGCAAGGACTTCCAATACTGCTGAAGCACACTGTTTAGCTTTCGCAAATAACGGCGTTTAGTACGGCTTTGAGCTGCATTCCATGGTACTGATAGTGCGTGGCGGACTGGGCTGATGTCACGAAGCTGTAGAAAGCGATTGAGCTGTTTCAGGGATTCACCTTGCACATAGCTTAGGTCATCTTCGCTTTCTTGCGAATCTCCGTCTGGTACGTAAAGGCTCTCTCGTTTAGATTTACCTTCTTTGCATTCAGTATCAGTGATCGGTACAGGAAGAGAAATATCAGTGTCACCTCCATGATCGACCTGTAGTGCGAAAAAGTAAAAATTGCATTGCTAAACTTAGTACCAAAGAAGGATATTTTCTATATACAATGAATAAAAGATATTGGTATGTACGATTCGTGGGCCAGTTTGAAATTTCTAGTGAAGTTAGTGTTAAACCACCTATGACTACTTTATATCATTCACGAACCCTGCTTCCCACTCTGGATTACCAAGTTTTCCAGTTAAACTTTAATTAACGAAATTCTAATTAAGAGCTGTTTAATTTCATCTGCCATGGATACATTTCATAGGCCAAGTAATTTAACGGTCCTCGACGCATGGTTTTTTAGTTTTCAAATTTAACTAACATTTAGAGATGGGCTGATATGACAGAAAGACTATTAGGTCTCTGATAAACGATATAACTGGGAGAGGGTCTTGCCACCGGTATTTCATATTATATAATAAAGCAAACAGTTTCATTACTGTGAGTATACTCACCAGGTTTAACTTGTTCAAGGTTTCGGTGATCTCTCAGGTGATCTTTGGTTATATGCACTAAGCATCTTTCTACATTTTACGCAAATTCCTTTAGATAAAACATAGTCAAATGCTCGTCAAAACTCCGAAATTACCAAAAGGCGCGTATTTTTTATAAACAAAAGTTTGAAGTTTTGTCGACCCACAGAATAAAATAACAATCGAAAGTTGACCGGTGAGAAGAAGGGGGGGGGAGGGGAATAGCATTGTGGTTAGACCGGGGGTTAGACCATCCTTTTTGTTGTTGTTGTTGTTGTTTATATCTTTCTCAAGGGGCTTTTTGCGAAACGAAATTGTAATATTTTAAACAAAGACCGGAACGTTGGTTTCTAAATCAACCCCTACTAACCGAGTTCCACGTCCTAACTGTAAGATAGGACCGTGAAACGAGGTTAGTAAGATATTTATTATGTCTCTGAAGTTAATCGGGCGCGCAGGAAAGGAAACTAGTTAAAGTTTAGTGGGCCGCGCGGTGAAACAAGGCTCGCAAAATTGACCAATCACACCGCGCGTACGAACTGAGGGATATAATAAAAAAAAGGAACTCATTGCGTACATGTGGGTAGTGCTGTGAACGCGCTGTGGACCTGCTTGTTCACGGACTCACTCACTCACTCTTACATACCTGGTGACAAGTGCGTAGGGCACTATACAGTGCACACAATAATATAAGTGCAATCTATAAAAAAATGAGAGGCATGAAATAAAGAATGATTAAAAAAATTGGATTGAACAACTGAATGAAGAGATAAGTAACGGAATGACCTTCACCAACCTTACTTATTTCTCTCCGTCGTTTAAACAAACGATTCTTTCATATAATCTCGAGTCATCAGAATGAATAGACTAAAAATAATTCACTGGAGACAGTTTCTGTTTGGTAGAACATGAAGTAGTTGGTTGCTTTCCTGAACCCACAGGGACGAGCTTTTTTGAAAGCTCGAATATCTTCATGGATTGGAATAA
The DNA here is from genome assembly GCA_014634185.1 of Astreopora myriophthalma. Classification (NCBI taxonomy): domain Eukaryota; kingdom Metazoa; phylum Cnidaria; class Anthozoa; order Scleractinia; family Acroporidae; genus Astreopora; species Astreopora myriophthalma. Next base: position 149,749 of record BLFK01001053.1, on the reverse strand, counting down.
ATTTATTCCTTTTTCCAGTGCGGGTACCTTCCTCGGTTCCTTGCAGTGACCAGAAACAACTTCCGGGATGGTGCAAAGATTACCCGTCCTTCGCCAACCTATGCCTAACTTGGCACGATGAACCGGACAGATAGTCATATCCGATAAATTCGCCGGCTTTTGAAAACATCCACATCTCGCCAAAATTAATTCTACCTCCGTTTCAATTCCGGAAAATTTTAACGACTCTCTGTGGCTTTTGATATCCTTGTTACACCGCGTGAGTGGCGTCACGGAAGTTGAAGAGCTTGTGCGTTCGTCTGCGCCGCAAATCCCACCAACAATATGAAAGAAAGAACAAGACATCGTTGTTCTATGAACTTCCCCAACAATAAACTCTGGTTTTAGATGCAATGTTTCACAGATAATTCGATTTATTTATTTATTTATTTATTTATTTAGAGAACGATGCAATTTTCGTGAGAACAGTTACTTCTGATTGGCTATCGACGGCATAAAGCTTCTCATTCTAAATAAAATCGATTCTAATCGTTTCAATTTGCATTCCTATTGAGATATTTTATTATTATTATTATTATTATTATTACAGCAAGTTAACTGGGGAACCTGGCACATCTTTGAGTAAGATATTTTAAAATAAGATTTAGGCCATCCCAATAAAATGTTTCATTTCCCATCGCCCCGTCTCTTGTGATGGTGGGTCGGTCGGTCGGGCAAAAAAAAAAAAAGAGAATGAGCACTTGAAAGAGTCTGGGTTAAAGAGAAGGCCGGGCTGCTAAATAAGAAAGCCTGGTTACAAAGTCAACTCGAAAACGTGGTCTTTTCGTTCGTTATTCATTATCTACAATGGCAGACAGTAATTCCTGTGCACTTGTTATAAGATTACGAAAAGCGAAAAACATAGTATCGATGTTAATTGAAGAGAAGGACATCACATCATACCAATTGTTGCCAATAAAACAAGATCGTGTGCGATCGTGTGGGAAACGAAACATTTTTATTGGGATGGCCTTATTTTAAATCAACAGATGTAAATTTCAGTTTGTTACTGTACTAATTGTACCTAGATCGCTCGTGCGCGACACAGATTAGGAAGCCAGCTGCTAGCCTGTGAGATTTAGTTTCAGCTCGTGGTAATTTTGGTGATTCTCATTTTGTTTTCACCCTGTAGACAATATTTAACATCACTATATTAAAAAAAAATGGTTCAAACCGTTTAAAAAAATGAAACCTTTTCTAGGTACAAACTTTGGCCGAGGAGTTATTTATTCAATAGTGCTTTGTTATGCAGAGTCACAGAATTCAAAGCCGCTCAATTAGAATTTTATCGAATTTTGATCGGCGTTCTTGTTCCAAAGTCATCATTTGAACGTTTGAAACCACGCAAAGACAAGCTCCTCTATCTCATTCGAAAGAAACCAAGCCCCAAACAGCAAAAAAACAGGTGCTAAATCAAAAAGAAGGATTTTTACCAGCTCTTACTGGCCTCACAGCACCCCTTGCTGTTGATATACTTGATAAGCTTTTCAAATGAAACACGTTCAAAAGATGATGCTGGTTCCAGAACATTCATTGCAGAGTCTTGAAACCGAACACAGGTTGAACATCCCCGCCACAACTCGCAACAATCACGCGTTTGGATCAAGACATGAAACATATCATGGATTTTTCATTACCGGAAGACCAAAAAAATCAGTTTGTTAGATCAACTTTTGCACCGATATCAAGGTCTGTCGAGACAAATGAAGACTGAGGCGATTGTGAAGCCTACTGTGACGACAGCAGGGTCGCCAGCTCCAACTGAGACAAGTCCTATCCACCCTTCTACGACATCTTTAGAAAAGCCTAAAAAAGTAATGTCGCGAAAACTTCCCGTTACTCCAAAATCTACACCTGCGACTGGATTGAGCAAATATAAAATTCCTCGTCCTGATGTCAGATCTGCGTCACTGGTAAAACGAACGCCTCCCTCAGAAACGATGCCTGTTTCAGCAACACTACAATCATCACTTGCGAGTCAATCTAAAAGTCCTGTTCTTATTTCAAAAGAGGATGAACCGGTTTCACCCGAGACGGCCGCACTTTTTTTTTTGGAAACTCCTTTGTCTACGCCGACTCATAAAAGGAGAACAACAAGAAAACCAACAACACCTATGGTGGAAAGACTGAGAAGCAATAGACAATGGGAACCGTACTGAACCGGAATAAAACCTGTTCACCCAAAGAAAGACAATATATAACAGAAGGATATCGCTTACTGTTGTTGTTAGTTTTCAGTGAAGACCATGGCACCCAACATGATTGAAAATAAGAGCAGCTCGTGTTGTGGAGAGCTTGAGGAAGAAAGAGTAAAGGAAGCCTTCTGGATCACTTTTGCCTTGTTGGTGTATAAGGACAATTTTAAGCAGGAACCATTGTTAGTACATGATAATCAAAAAGTGTCATGTTTAAATAAACAGATTTGGATAAATATCGCGAGAATGTCTATTAGCTATGGCACGATTTATTGGACGTGTTGGATGCACTGGCGCCGTGTGAACAAGATTGGATCGATAACATGCAACCACATGCGGAACAGAAACACATTGAGAAACTTCTTCTGCAGCCTGACCAGTTTTGCAAAACCTGTTGGTACTGGCTAGACTTGAATACTAATTAACGGTGATAAGCTGGTTTTCAAAAACCTTATAAAGACACTGTGACTGTGCTCATCACACATCACTTTCAATATGAGTTCCTCAAAATGTGGACTCTGTCTTCAAGACCTTGAAGTCATCAAACCCGCCTCTGGTATACATTACATTCGCTGCTTAAATTGGAAAGAATGTGCCTTCGTCTGCCCTGAAGAGAGTATCCACGGCTATCAGCAATGCGTATGTGACCGTGTGATCCCTGCGTAGAAAGTATGTGAAGGTGGTAAGCTGCTACTCTGCAAGCATATGGATACGCCCAAGTTCAGGGTGTCACGATCAGTAAAGAATCCGTTCAGACCCTAGTTTACATGTAGAAGAAAGGCCATGTGTAGATACTTTCAATGGGCTGATGAAATGCCTGTGGATACGTATTCTGAAAGACGGTCCCCAGTTTACCAACCAAGGGAAACTGTAAAGATGGATATGATGCAAAGACCCAAGCTCATGAGGCAATTTCCAAGAATAGATAAAGTGACTGATTCTATGTAAAATTCAGGGCCATCGTTTGCTTTGAAATTTTAATGTAATAATTTATTATGTTTGTTCAATAAAATAAATTGTGTTGATATGAAATATTGTCTCGTGTTCATTTTTTTAAGTGTTACAGTAAAGAAAGGGGAAAATGAGAGTCAAAAAGGCTCTTCATTGTCCCTTTCCAATACTCTGTCACCATTTGTCTTGCATTGTTGAATGATCAAAGTGGAGGATGGAAAACCAAATGTTATAAAATATGACATCTGGTCATCAATCCTATGCCTTAGCACTCATGTTTTTTTTCCATACAGGTCATATAGTCTTATTGTGTGAAATGCAAGAAGGTGACACCGAACGGACGTCGAGTTAATTCCACTATAATGTCTGCAAAAGGACAGGAGTGTAAACTTTACAAATGCATCGTGTGTCATTTTAATAAGTCTCTTAGCCGCCCCCCAATAAAAAAGAATCCCAAAATAGATTTAAGAAGAAGGAATGGGAGAGGGGGTGTTGACATTCAAAGAATGATTGAAAAGACCGGATGGGAGTTTCATTGGCCCGGATATAATGACATGGGACCTGGCACTCATCTCGAGAAACGTCTCGCTCGAGGGGATGAAGGGGTCAACGATCTTGACAATATCGCAAAACAACACGACATCGAATATAGAGACGCCGGGCACGATGTTCTGAAGAAATGGAGGGCAGATCAAAGAATGATAGACTCTATAACTAATTTACCTCGACGAAAGACTGTAACGGAATGGATCGTTATGAATATAATGAAAACTATGATGGCTTTGGAGAAATATTTCTATCGTGACAGAAATCGTAATAAAAGATGAAAAAATGTGATTGTTTTATTGTCATACATAATTGCGAAGATGGGGTGCCCAATGATAAAAATCCAGTGTCAATCCAACCTCCAAAAATAAGCTGACATGATTATTCTTTTATCCTGTTCATTGTCATTCATATATCGTAGAGTGTTTAAACCGCAGCGGTGTAAAACAACGCTGTCTACTGTAACACTCAACGATATAGAGACGGGGTAAAATACCCCTGTCAACTTTAAGCTCAAACGGTCTAAATCGCGTTAATAAAAGATGAAAAAGATATAATTATTTCTTATTAATATGATTATTTCTCACAGACGGTGCAAAGGTGCAGAAGACATCAAGTAAAAATACTTGTTGTCGACAACACCTAAATATCATCTGGAGAATGTTTGAATAGGAAAAGATTAACAAGATTAACATTATTTTCTCATTCAAATAGTAACAAGTTGCGGTGAAAACAAAGATTAAATCTTTGTTCTCTACAGCAACTCGATTCCATCTGGAGATGATCTTTGTCATAATTCTCATTACTTCTCACAAATGGGGTGAGATGCAGGAAACATCCAAAGAAAAACTTTGAATGTCTACTGCACCTCGATCCCATCAGAAGATGTCATGACGTCATGACCTTTTACCACACTTGATTGACTTGTTATTCTAGATGAGCTTTTTGTCATTCGATCCAATCTGAAATGCGATCATAATATATATTTTTGAAAAAGTGCGGACTTATGTCAGTTTGATCAAAAATATGAGCGAGTTATATACCGTCGATTCTAAGGCTCTAGAATTTCTGATCAATTTCGACTATCAAGAAGGAGATATTGACGCCTTGGACAAGTTTGTTTCGTCTTTACCTGAGGCAAATCTCGCTTCTTCTGAGAAACTAGAGGATACTTCAAAGGGGAGTTCAATGGAGTCTTCTTTGAATTCGCTTCCATCTCTTCTTTCGCAACCGCCTCCATCGCTAGAGAATAATCGATGTGGGCCTCTGCTAACTCCGACTTCTCTTCCAACGAGTTCGAATCATCAACAGTCTTCTGATCAACCGGCGTCTGTGATTGATTCCATTTCTCCAACTCGTCACCACACTCAGTCAACTCGTCTGCCGCTTGAACCGTTTGTTTATGTATTGACACAGCCCGCAAATGGCACTACGAAGAAACAGAAGACAAATGCACGTGTGAGAAAACCTTACACAAGAAAGACTCCTGAGAGAAAAGCTTCGCAGACCGCCAAGGAGTGCATGAGGTTACAAGCTAACGTGATAGAAGTAAGAGAAAGTGTGACAGATGTTGGACAAGAAAGCATGACAGATGTTGGACAAGAAAGTGTGATGGAAGTTCAAGAAGAGAGCGTTACAGAGCCAGAACAACAAAGAGTGATAGAAAGTGACGTGAAGAGAAAGGACAAGTGTATAATGGACAGTCTCCATGACGAGACAGAAGACCATAAGGCTATGGTTTTTTTATTTTTTATCCTCTTTGTTACTCAATTTACCAAACAGTTTTATGAAAACTCAACCTTTCCTTAACGACCTGAGGTGTGAAGTGTTGACTAAATGCGGTGAAATTGCAAAGACCGTACAAGATCAGGGCAGATTGTTGAGCGACATTAAGTGCCTTCTCAATTCTTCTCTATTCCCCATATCAGATAAGATCATGGACGTGCCCGGTTTCTCTGTCTAAGTTTCTTTCTCACCAATCTCAAAAGAAAGCGAAGATCAGATTGATCAGTCCACAAGATTCGAAAGGTTCCCCCGACTTCTGGTTTGAAACTTTCGATTTCTTGTCAAGTCCCGATAATTTAGGGGACGTTTTAAAGATAAGCACACTCTTATTTTAGCTTTAAAAGAATATAGAAAAGAAAACAAAGATGGTTGGGGAGAGGTCATTCGTTTCCTTTCGAAAATCGGCAAGTACCGTTACTATAGCCATTGTAGATTAGAGCGGGGGCAGATTGGGTGCAGAGATTTTAACGAAAAAATGGATCGTTATATCATCCAATGTAGATCGACTATTCAAATCCCTCCGTTCTTATTGGCTGGACAAATGAGCGGGAAAGATTGATTTTTTTTACAAGACATACCTCTTCTTGAGTATTTTCATCTTCTTTAACTTTTTTGCTGCTGTCTTCATCATCGCTGGCGTCTTCGGTATCTTCGCTGTCTTCATCATCGTTGGAGTCTATTTCATAAGGTGCTCCATCTATCTCTTCTGTCATGTCGGGTATTTCTTCTTCTTCATGGGTCGATACGTCACGTGAGTATTCTATTTTCATCTCTTCTTCCTCGTTTTTCTCTGTGTGAAAGAAAGGAAAATGTTTTATTGACTTTTTAGAGTATTTTGAATATGGTGTGATGACGATTCTCATAAAAGCATCCTCTTAAAATTCGTTGGACGACCAGACCGCTCGAGAGTGTTTGAACCAATTCGCGAAGAGGCAGAGGTGTCTATTTCCCGGAAATTCCCTCGTCCCGGGCTGTCCATGTTGTCTATTGTCAAGACACTACAGATTTTAGATGTTTCGACAGCGAGGTGTGTGTAAGAAAAGGCACGCAATACTTTATAATACATCGTTCTTTAAAATGCCATAATTTCTTTGATGAATTGTCAAAGTTTTTTTTCAAGATGTTGAACATGAACTCGTTCTATCGAGAAAATTATGTAGATGCATCGTGTACATCGCTGTCGGATGTAGTTGCTAAAGTTTCATGTACTGGTATGGACTTTGTTTGTGACGAAAATCAGTTGTTAGATGTAAATGGATAATGAATTAGCTTACCACAGTGTTTACAACTTGTAGCTGGTATTCCGTCATCATAGCGGACTTCTGCTTCACCTTTGAATTCGTAATGTATATCTGAAGCATAATTGCAACAGTTAGTGCATATCTTTGTAAATTTTCTAAAGTACTAGTGGGACAAGACGTGGCTGCCAATATTGCATGTAGTAATAAAGTTTGTTGACTTCAGTCTTTTTCTTTTGTCTTCACATGTTTTTTCAACTGATTCGTAGACGCCCTCTTGAAGTCGAAGTCCTACCACGTCTAACAAAAATAGCATCTGTAGACATTCGACTTTAAATGCGTCATCCAATCTCAGCGTCTTTTCTGGATCTTCAAGGCTGGGTTTTATCTTCACTAATCTTTCTCTCATCGTCTGTTCTCCGTCAATGAGAGCTTCTTGAGCACCACCACGCATACTGAATGTAATTTTTTGCACAGCCCTCATCTTCATGTTGAGATACGACTCCTTTTTTCGACATTCTTCTATTTCGTCTGGGTGGGGTGGTACCGCTATCACGACCCATTCTTTTAGATCGCATTCTATGGCCCGTTCGTGTAAATATTCTAAGTCGAGACAATCTGTCATGATCGAATCGAGATGAGCGAATATGCGATGATCTTCATTGTTTTTACTCCACTTCAACCAGATGGTGTAAAACCCTACTACATGGCTAGAATTTGGCCTATTTGTTCTCGTCAAACTTGAGTCAAACATCGGAGTGTTTCTCCTGTCTCCGACGACTTCAAGGAAATCTCTCACTATACGATCGTGGAATAGAGGTAAACCTGCTGATCGATTAGATTGTTGGGGTTTTCTGGGCAAATTTTTGACCATTTGCACTGTCAACTACAACAATCTAAACGGTATGCGGGTTTTTAAGTTTTCTTTCACAGATTCGAAAAGAATGACGTCTTTTTTTCTCCAATGAGAGGAATAGAGGTAGGCAAGTTGTGACTGCGGTTGAGTACAGTCAGTCTCTCCGCCTCGATCAGCGGGCACAGGGGCTAGTGCTTAGCTGCCGCCTCTTTTTGGTTCTTGCCGCCGTTTGTTTCGTTTGCATGTGTAAGGCCGTTTTGGTGTTATTTTGTCTTGTTTTCATTGTGTCCCTTCTTTTGTTTTCCAAGGCCTAAACGGTGAGAACATTTTCTTTAGAGTATTTTTATTGATTTCGCGAATTTAGTTAATTGTAAGTTTTTTCGTAATTGTGGGTTTTTTTGTTTTCATTTACGTTAGATTGTTATCTCAACCACTTGTGAATAAACTTCGTTTGGGCATCTTGAAACTGCTCTCGGTAGTGACCGGAAAGCAGCCACACAAGTGTTTCATCAGATTGCTCTGACCTTTTGTAGGCAAAACCGTCTCGAAAGATCAGAGTAATCTGATGCTTCATTTGCCATAGTCTTTTGCAGATCTGAAAGAAGAAGACGTGTTCGCTTATTTTTTCTTCCAAGGTAAGGAATTTCAAAATATTATTGATCTGTTCTGTGTAGAGACGGTTATTTCCCGTTCTGTGCAGACAGATTTGCTTATACCTTGCTTGTTCCTTGCAGGTGATGAAGACAAGATGGAGATGGATTTGGACGAATATGACTACTTAGTAATAGAATGTGTGAGTATGTTAATATCAAAATCAGTAAGATTAAGCGACCACTTTATTTAGTGTCGTGATGGTTTTGGTGATTTTGGTGTTCACATCTTCACGGGATTGTGGTAAAACTATGAGCGCGGACGAGTTATTGGAATTTCTCGCTTGGTTCATATTCTGGCTTGCCGTTTTGATATGTATTTTGTTCTTTTCCTTCTTCATGAAAAGGTGAGTAAGAGAATATTATCTTTCTCCATGTCATCGTTTGCGAAAATGAGATTGGCTCCGACGTGACTCACGGAGCCCGTCGTATACTACCGATTTTTCAAAATGAGTAAAAAAGAGAAATTTTGGATTTTATTTTGTAGAAATACTGAACGTAGAATCCGACAAGAACACTCTTGAGTTCGTCGTATGTGATTGTACAAAGCTAAGGAAAAATGGTGAGAGAATCTTTTGTCTTTATCGACCAATCAGCGCGAGTTTTAAGTTCCATACAGACTACCCCATTGGAATGTCCTGCTGTAATAAATTATATTAATTAATCGTAATAAATTATGTTAATTATGTCTCGACAGGACAGTGACAAAGAACTTTTACAAGATATCATTGAAGAACAGAGTTTGGTAGATACACTTCAAGATATTTTTGAGGAAGACTTGGAAGAAGAAGAAGAAGAAGAAGAAGAAGAAGCAGATTCTCAGATAGGTTTTGGTCAAAATCCCCCATCGAACCCCTCCTTGAATCCGTTAAATGTGTTTTCGAACGTCTGCGGACGTTCCATAGATCTTCTTAAACACTGGAGTCATTAGAATGAACATTTTGGAATCAACGGAATAGCCTATCAATTCACCCCGTCAAGACGTCTGACGGGATTGGAAGTCTTCAGAGCTTTCGACATGTCGAATAGTGAGCATCTTATGTGAGCAAAGACCGATCACCAGTCTTTGCTCACATAAGACAACATTTTCACGAAAACGATATGTCGATTTTTTTGTCAATTCCAACGGATTCAAAGACGGGGGGCTTTTACATAGCGTTGCATAGGGTCAGACACATGGACGAAAGGGTCGTTTACGGTTACTTTTAGGCCGTCGTGAAATCTAACGAAAACGTCACGTTAGACGACAGCAGTTTCGTTTTCAAATCACGTGGCCTTACCGAGAGGGGGTGTTTACGAAAATCGTTATCTTTTGAGATCTTTGAGTCAAAAACTAGAACAGATTTTGATGCAGAAGAAAGCTTTGGTAAACGTACCGAGAACTTTACTTCCTTATTGCGGAGCGATAAGTTTGATGTTGGGCTTAAAAATCGCGAAAGGTCAACGTGTCCGTCTTAGAAGTTTCACCCGATTAAGAGGAAATGGTAGAAAAATGATGAGAAGAGCCGGTCTTCCTTTGGCAGAAGTCGACTTGGAAGGAATTAAAAAATCACCCCATCTGCATAATAAGTACAGAACACCATAATTCTATTGTGTTTGAATACAACACTAAAGCGATGGGTCGGACCATCTATATCTATCTTTGCAACAATCATTTTTACCGCATAAAGTCCGTGAACACTCTCTTCGGAAAAGAAGGGACGTACTGTAAGATGAGTGAAAAATTTTTCAATTGTAAGAAGAGACATAAGTGTCAGGCAAACGTGTGTTCTGCCTGCAAGTGCGTGTGCGACGGGGATCGGACCAGATGTAGCAGTCTCAGATGTGAGTTGTTTACGTTCGTTTCCAACGGACACGTGTTTTCAAAATCATCTGACGTTAGGTAAATCGCCTTATTACAAGGGAAACAAGAACGTGTGCGAGAGTCTGGTGTGTTGCACGACGTGTGGGAAAGACTTGAAGGCGAGAGACGGTGTGAGTCTCGGTGTGGAAGCTTACAATATACCAAAGCACGAGTGTTTCATCTCAAAATGTTGTTTTTGTAAAAAGAATGTAGATCTTAAATTTCAGTTTTTTGAGACCCTTAGATTTGAACGATCCCAAATTCAAAACTAGGATAGATACAAAGAGAGGTCAATTCTGCTTCTTCGACATGGGATGTGTCAAAGTTTTCGACGAAAAAACAAATCGAAGTGTTCGAACCCAATCTAATCGTCTTTCAATTCGAAAACGGTGAAGAAAGAATATTGGAAGGAAAGAATTCTCTCCAAAATTTGCAAACTTTCTGTTATTGGGTGAGGGTAGTCTTCGTTCTTCGAGCGAGTATTACACCATCATAGCTTACAACACAGCCAGGTTCGACAGTTTTTTTTCATCCTTCAGGGTTTTGTCGAAAATTCCTGTGACGACCCCAAAAATTTTTTCGACGGCCGATGTCCTTTGAAGATATCGTTCGGCACTCGCATAGAGGACAGTTTTCAGAGCGGAATTTCAAGAGAGAATTGATCGATTATTGTAGGGATGACGTGAACGTGTTACGTCTGTCCTGGTTGAAATTGTGGGAGGTCATGCACGACGTCACTAGGGGGTACACATCGGTATCGAGAATTGTTCTTCGGCTTCTTTCACCAATCTGGTGTGGAGAACCACCCTTCCCCCTACAAGATCGGTCACTTGCCGAAAGACAATTATGTCAAGTTTCATCTAAGATCGCCAGGATGTGGTTGATTTATCAAGATCTTTTTTATTATGCAGGTGAATTGAAGTATTCTGGAAAGGAGACGGGAGAATTTGCGTGGGGAGATAGAGATATCGAGTGGACGGATATTGCAAAGAGAGTAAAATCGTCTTAAATTTTTCGGCTGTGCTTTTCAGGGATGTATGTTACTCTGATGATAGGTTTTCCTTATTCGGAGGGTTGGACATGGGAACTCTCTGTCTGCAATCTTTCAATACAATAGAAAATCTCAAGAGTAGGGTTATCAAGTGATTTTCGTGTGGGAGTGTGAGTGGAGAGAGGCGATGAGGGAAGACGAGATCAAATCCCATCTCGAAGAAATAGCTCCCTATCTGGTCATTGCAAAGAACCCATCGCTCCGCAAGATAGTCTCTTTGGAGGTCGAACGGAAGGAACGTATGTGTACAGAATCCCACGTTTATGGGTGCCGAATGGGTCGGCCAAGACGACGATTTTTACGTGTGGCTCTTTTCTAACGATTCAAAGTCGAGAAAAATAGACCAAGATCATTCCCTCTTAACGCCTCACACACGGATCTATCCACGGACAAAGAGAAAACAATCCGTTTGTTCAAAGATTTGAATAAAACCATTCTCAAAAACGATGGGAATAATAGAAAATATGGGTTGGGATTCGTCTTCACCACGGATTTCGGAGATGTGATGGATATGAGTTTTTTCGTTATCGATAGGGGAGATCTGTACGACGACATGACGATATCCTTTTCACCCGATCTGATGCAGCCATCTAAGAGAACGGGATCTCTGATGAACATGGGAATGGAAGACAAAAAATTAAAGTTACGACAAGTGCAGTTTCGATTTCTATGAAGATGGAAAAGTAAAGGGTAAGATCCCCAGCGAAATCGAATTAGACGAAGCAAACTATTTCAGTCCGCTCGATGACAAGAGCTTCAAAAGACTTGAAAAAACCGATCACATCCATCAGATTATTTCTTCCAAACGTGGAAAGTCTCGAGCCCACTTATCTCGACAGAAGAAAATAATTAACGCTTTACGAAGAAGACATAGAAGTAGACGAGAACAAAAGAGTCATAGTTCACAAAGCTTATAGAGAACATCACTTGAGACGTCTCAACACTTTCTCGAAAGACAAGATCCAAGTGGCATTGAGAGAATCTCTTTCGAACAAATATCCCAAACTGTGGACGGGAGCTAAATTGGTGAGTCTTTTTTTTTGTAAAGCCCGTATCTTCAAAGGTGAAACGGAAGATTGAAAAAAATGGACTATTCACCTTACATAACCCCCACAGAAATGATATTCGAAGGAACGACCGATGCAGAAGGAAAACTCTCCATAAACTTTCCTTATAAACCTTGTATATTAACTACGGATTACGAGTTGGCCGTGAGATCTGCGGCCTTTGACACCGACACTTTTCACAACATGCGATCGAAGGATCAAGGAGATGACGTGATATATTCGGTAAAGACGGGCAACACTAATACGGTTCGAGAATATTTATATGATAAACATATTGCGACTTGGCAAGAATTGGCGAACGTGATAAACAAAAAAGAAGACGTTTTTAGACTGGAAGAAGCTTCAACGAAATTGATCTTTAATAAAGATGACAACAAGGTGATTGTTGTAAAAGAAATGGGGTATGCTTGGGGGATATTAAGAGAAAAAGATCAAGAAAACTTCAATGTAGTGCCTTACGTACAAGTGGCAAATCCAAACGTGAAATTCCGCGATTCGAGTGACAAATGCTGCGTTCAAATGTATCACACGAACGGAATAAAGACGACGTCGTCATCATACCGAGAGGGAGACAAGACGACATCTGGAGAAAAATCTCTAAACATTCGTCCGCATACATTCTCATAGATTCGGATCTGGTTGCGCAAGAATACATGGGAAGTCAACTGACACAAAACATCTTCTTTCACCCTTTTGATCCTTACAAGAAAGGAGTCGTTATAGATCGACCGAGAAGATTGACTTGGAAACGTTTAAATTCGAATATATTAAACTCTTGTTTCATTGGAATGGCAGACTCGACCGGGTTAGCATTCGACAATGCAAAACTCTCGGTGAACGTGAGGATACGAAAACGCGACATCGTGTGACATGGGAAAGACCACGTTATTAGCCAATCGATTTTACGAAGATCAAAAAGGGAAAGGAAGATACAGATCGGGAAAAAATCCGTTCGATGAAGAAGGAGAAGCCAGAACGAGAAAAACAAAAAGAAATGTGAACTGAAGAAATGATCTTAACACTTTCTGGACAATTTAAGCAATTGTCTCATATATGCGCTTGAAAAGTTCAAGTGACTCCAACGGGATTCGAACCCACGACCTCTGCGATGCTGGTGCAGTGCTCTTACCAACTGAGCTATGAAGCCACACAGTTGAGAGCAGATCAATTTGTTGGGCTCATGCATGGGTTCGAATCCCGTTGGAGTCACTTGAACTTTTCAAGTGCATATATGAGACAATCGCTCAAATTGTCCAGAAAGTGTGAGGATCATTTCGTCAGTTCATTTCTAACCCGCACTTCATAATCACTTCATCCATTCATCATTCCTTTCACGGGAAAACATATGAAACGAGTAAAACTTTTACTGCAAACAACGTAATAACTTGGATGGTCAAATCCCAGATAGATTCTTTTTCGGCCATCGGGAAAGAAAGCAGCATGACCACAAGCGCTTTGACAGAAGAAACCTGTACATTCAAACCCTACAATTGCACAAAAATACAATTTTACATCGATGATAAACCCGTCTTCAAACAAGGATACATCAGATGGAATGACAGTTTCAAAAATCGATTTTATCTCTATCAGCTCCAGTCCGACATGTTAGCGCCTCTCGGAAGCGATGACAGAGAAAATATCGGCCAATTCCCCCTTGTAAACTTAGCAAACGGACAGTGGTGGGGATACGAAGACCTCACACCCAACAGAGAAGCGGATCAGATAAAGACTATGAACAAGAGATTAGTGACATGTGTGGAGACTATTGAATGTACTTCATAATGAGAATGCGTTGTAGAATAGAAAACGATTTCGTCCTCGCCGTATTCTGCGAGGACGGAACGAAACTATTCTTCGATTCTTATGGAATGAATCCCGCTTCCTACGATAGAGAATGGAATAGATTTACAGGAAGAGATTGGAAGAGATCAGATAAAGACTATGAACAAGAGATTAGTGACGTGTGGAGACTATTGCATGTACTTCATAATGAGAATGCGTTGTAGAATAGAAAACGATTTCGTCCTCGCCGTATTCTACGAGGACGGAACGAAACTATTCTTCGATTCTTATGGAATGAATCCCGCTTCCTACGATAGAGAAGGGAATAGATTTACAGGAAGAGATTGGAAGAGATCAGAACAAGAACAAGAGATCAGTGACATGTGTGGAGACTATTGCATGTACTTCATAAAGAGAATGAGTTGTAGAAAAGAAAACGATTTCGCTTTTTTAGATAAAGTGTTTGACGAAAACGACAAGTTGGAAAACGATTTCAAAGTGTGGCGATTAGTTCACTTGAATTTTCCCAAGACATTAAATAGGATAGACCACGATATCGACTTGAGTGGTGTGACTGACAAAAATGATTAAGACCATACGTAAGATCAAAAATAGTTCGGATCAAATCTGTAGAGCTACAAGAAAATAAGCCAATGAAAAACGATATTTTGTGTAAACAACGAAATAAAAGCATAAAGCTATTCTCACAATGTCATATTCTTATCACTACAAAAAACACAAGGGAAAAATGGACGGATGTGAAAGAACGTGGTTACCGAAATTCACCCACCCCGGGAACATAGGAATCTATGGTAAGACGGGAATGGGTAAAACTATACCGTTTATTATCCGATGTGGACAAACATTTTTCTACCCGAGACTGTAAAAAGATAAAAAAAATTGTGTAATGTTATGGTTCTACTTGGCAGCCTCTCTTCAACGAAATGGGAATCGTCATGCACAAAGACTGGCGTCGAAACGTAAAACCCCTCTTCAGAGAAGAAGGAAAACCGGGAATCACCGTACTAGACGATCTGCAATTAGAAATAGAAAATAACGAAGGAGGTAAAAAATTACTGACAAAAAACGCTCATCACGAAAACCTGTCGGCAATACTAGTGTACCAATCCCTATTCCCGCCGGGAAAGTACGCTCGAGTGTTGAGAACTCAATTCGCTACCACGATATTTTTTGGAAACCTAAACCAACAGAGTTTAGTGAGGCAAAGGTTTAGAAATTTTGCAGAAAAAAAATCGATTAAAATCTCTCATGAGAATATACAAATTGTGGACAGCAAGAAAGGGGGGATACATGATCATAGACAATCATCCCATGTCAAATTGCAGATCGTCATCTATAAGAACGAATATATTGGAAGAAGAGAAACCCATGTTGACCATTAGAATGAAGAGCCCGTGATGGAGAGGTCGAAAGGTTTAAGACATTAAGAGTCACCTTACCAAAAACAGAACGCAAAGCCTACCAGAGCCGAAGAAATCATATTTCAACATTCTAAAGACGCGATATTCACAAAAAAAAGGAGAGAAAATACATTTTCCGCTGGTATTTTAGCGTCACATTCCTCACGGTATTTTCCGTGATTAGGTGTCGGACGACGCTTACTGCCAAGTCGTGATTGGTCATTTCTTTCTATTTATACCCTGCGGCAGTTTCATTCGATCTCTCTCGCTTGCAACACTACACTTATCATCCTTTGAGCCGGTCACGTTTTCTATTTTACACGAGTATATCCCGCCCGCCCACCCTCTTTCAGATATGTTCCATTAATCTGTTCCTGTTTATCCATTGGCTGATACTGCCTTTGTTTGCATTTATTTCCAGGCGGCAGAGAGGCTAACATGGATCGCGCACGATGCTTCAGATGCTTTAAGCTCGGCCACTGGGCAAGGGACTGTACCAGCCCCAGGAATGCCTATAGCTACCGTGGAACCGGCTTTACCTCCGGCTACTCTTACATCTCCAACAAGCCCAGTCAGGGTATGCATACCCAGCCCGGTCCTAAACAGTGAGGTGTTTGAAGACGAAGTTTCGGATATTGCACAGGTACATTGCGAAAGCGAATTGTTTGAGTTTGAGCTGACTGACCATCCGCCATTGGTAAATGTTAAAGGAAATCTTAAAAGAAAACTAGAATTTTGGAAGTGCATTGGAACCTCGAAATTTATTCTTAATACTATAGAGAGGGGGTGTATGCTGCCTTTCCTTAGTCTGCCGGAGCCAGCAGTATTTGGAAACAACAGGTCATCCCTTGCCCATGCTGAATTTGTTGAGGATGCTCTAAGTGAACTAGTTGAGTCGGGTCGTGTCCTTGAAGTTACCGTACCTCCGTTGGTGGTCAATCCATCGTCAGTTTCCGCTCAAGCCACTGACAAAAAGAGGCTCCTTCTTGACTTAAGATACGTTAATAAGTGTTTGAAAAAGATGTGCGTCAAATATGAAGACTGGAAAAATTGCCTTAGCCTACTTCATGACAGAAGCCTTTATGTTTTCTTTTGACCTGAAGAGCGGATACCACCATATTGAAATATTTGAGGGTCATCAAACCTACCTCGGTTTCTCCTGAAAGCATGGAAACTCTAATTGCACAAAGTTTTACGTGTTTACAGTTTTGCCTTTTGGTTTATCGTCCGCGCCTCACATTTTCACCAAAACTCTTAAGCCTTTGGAGACATCAGGGCATATGCATTGCTATTTTTCTTGACGATGGCTGGTCCATAGAAAGAGATCGCTATGTGTGTAGTAGCATAGCTCAGGCAGCAAAAACCGATCTTTGTGAAGAGGGTTTTATCACAAATGACGAGAAATCGATATGGGAACCTTGCCAGCAAATTGATTGGTTGGGTCTTACGTGGGACAGTGCTCGACGATATATTGAAATCGTCGATTGGAGGTTTGCCAAAATACTCAGTACCATTGACAGTATTATTGACTCTGGCTTCGTTATTTCTGCTAGAAAATTAGCATCTTTCACAGGGCAAATTATTTCTACATCACCAGTTTCCGGGAACATCTCCGGAATCATGACTAGGCACTGCGTCTTGTCTACATTGAGTGTCCAGCATTGGGAGGAGAAAATTGAATTAGATCAGTATTGCATTGAAGAGTTGCGTTTTTGGAGAACAAATTTGAATTCCCTCAAGGTTCGCGATTGTTTCCTCAGCCATAAGCCTCAACGTTTCGTGTATTCCGATGCGAGTGCTACGGGGTTTGGTTCAGTGATCACCCTTAATGAGGAGCATATCTGTCATAGACTTTGGGAACCATCCGAATGCTCCAAAAGTTCTTCTTGGAGAGAGCTTGCCGCCATTGATTTTTCTCTCGAATCATTCGCCCCAGTTCTGGAGGGTTCCCTCGTCAAGTGGTTTACGGATAGTCAGTCCGCTGCACTTAAGTGGCTACATTTTTTCACGCCTGATGACGTCCCTAATCCTTTGGACAACGCCTGCTGCAGAAGCATGATTGAGTGTGCCAAGAGAACAAGGAGCCTTCCAGTTAACAAGAAGAAGCCCGTTGATGCTGATGTGGTTAAAAGTATTATCGACAGATTTGGTGCTGAAGGCGCATCGTTGAAGGACTTACGTATCGCTGCAATAACCTCCTTAGGCTTTGCTGGATTTTTTTCGTTTTAATGAATTAGCTAACATTCAGCCCAACCACATATGTTTTCACGAGGAGTTTGTTAAAGTATTTGAACCAAGGACTAAAACAGATGTGTATAGGGAGAGGAACTACGTGTACATCTCTAAGTTAGAGAGTAATTATTGTCCTGTGGCGGTATTGGGTAGGAACATCCAAGCAGCCGATATTGACCTATCTAGTCAGTTGACCTAGTTCAGGCCATTAACGAAGAAGAAATTAGGGTATACACTTAGGAGTGACAAATTATCTTATACCCGTTGTAGGGAGATATTCAAGGACGCTTTAAAAGATTGTGGGCTATGATCCCAAAGATTACGGCCTCCATAGTTTACGTTCTGGTGGGGTAACCTCGGTTGTTAGTAACGACCTCTCGCATAACGTTTCCGAGAGGTTGTTAAAGCTTCACGGTCGCTGGAAAGTGACGAGGCTAAGGACATGTACGTATTAGAACCACAGTGTAGCCGATTAAGGGTAACAAAATATCTAGGAATTTAGCTCATGGTCCACTATATTATTCTCTTGAAATGTATCATGGGATCCACCCATGCTTCGTTGTATCTGTTTTGCGGATATTTAAGTGGTAAATAATTTGCGTTCGTTTGAACGTAGTGAATTAGAACGTAAGGGAAATTTTTCCCATCACCGAAGGTCAAAGGCTAAAAATACTCTATGGAAAACGACAACAAAGATATATTCTACGACAATTATCGTCGGATAAGAGAATACGTGATTACAGGAGATAGAAATCTGACGCAAGAAGAAATCCTAGGCATTTCGGATTTACTCTACAACACGAGAAAAACTAAAACGTCAAAACTAGGACAAGAAGGGAGTGCTTTCTACGAGCTCCTACCTAAAGAAAAAAAACTTAAGTATAGACATCCGACGAAAAGCCATCAAAGAAGGAGGTAAGACAAACACTACAAGCACTAATCTTACAGAATTTAAAAGACAAAGATGGAGATCTTGAAGAGGCCGTTATATGAAGACAGAAACTCAAAAGAGATGGTTTTGTTATCGGAAGACGACATGGAAAAAATGTTGTCACAGACGGGAAGAGGAAAACGTCAAGGATACGAAGCAAAAGACCAAGGCGTTGATAGTCCCGTCATGCGAGAACAAGGACCAAGAAATTCAGATTTATCATTTCCATTCAAATCTTAACTAGAAAAATATGAAGGAATGGACGAAGAAAACATACTTGGGAGCTTACAAAAAATTTTCAAGAGTTAGAAAATGGATCAACGATTATCTGAGATACGGAGACCCCATAGCGAACAACTTATCACTCTACGATGCACTGTCTATCATGTCAAATATCAAGTAAAAAATACAAAGACGCCTTTATAGGAATGGGTCTACTCAATCTAAATTCAATACAGCCCAACACCCTTCAGAGATTCTCGATCGAAAGTTCTGAAGGCTCTCCACCTTCGTTGATAAGAGGAATCTTACAATCGAGAACACCGCCATCGGTTAGCACTTTAACACATGCAAACAAGACCTGTCATACCGCCAAAACCCTCAACTATTGCCGGACCGTCAATAAGTCCAACCGGTCCGCCCGCAGGGCCTCCACCAGCTCCACCGGCTCTACCACCTCCACGCATCAACACCAAGACAGCAACGTTTTGAAACACCTCCTTACACTCCAGCCGAAGAAGAATGGTTTCCACCCCCACCATTGCCATCGGCGGCCAAAGAAAAAATAGAACGAATAAACGAATTCAATCGCCTTGCGGACGAGACGGGAGTAGACCAGATCGATCTAGCGGATCTCGACGAAGGAAACTTCACTGGACTACGAAGTAGAGCAGTACCCCGATTTCGTCCTGAATATTTACAGAAACGAAAAGGAAAATTAAAGCCAACACCCCCTCCAAGACAAAACGAAAAGCAGAAACAGCAGGATTATTCACTCCAGAAGAACTACAAGAAGGTAAAACGCTGTTAAAAAAAGACCATATCCAAGAAAAAAACCCAAGAATCAACGCCCAAAACCGCCACTCGAACTACTGAACCCATGTTTGAAACGTCCTTAATAGACAGAAGAAAGAGCAAGTATGGAGACGACGACAGCGATGACGACGATGCTGATGATGATTGGAATATGATGGGGGAAGGATTGGACGAAATCATACCACTGCCCGATTTCAAGAATGAATGGGTAAAACTCCATAATGATTGTAAAACATAATTTTCATTAATATATGATTTTATTAAAAACTTTTTCTAGAAAAATAATGTCTCGTTCATTTTTTTTTCACCAGATCATCCACGGGCTAGCGTCGCTCTGTCTCTTTTGAAACTTCAAAAATCTCTCGAGTGTTCACAAAAGCCATGTTGGGCGCAATGATGGACAGCGGGATCGGCATGATTACCGCATCCGTGAATGGTCGACAAACGAGTCATCTGTTCGAACTTAGAACAACCCAAATGTTCCAAATCCAAAGATGGAATCTTCAATCTTTCCAAAAGATTGAACGTGATTGAATGTGATTTCAACGTGTCCTCCCTTATAAGCGACGAAAGGTCTCTCTGGCGAAGAATGTTTTTCGTAAAGACTCTTTAAATCCCTTTCAACCAAAACAACTGGCCGGTAGATAATCGGATTTAGTGGCTTCTATTTCAGCTACAGAGGGATGGTAGGTCAATCCGTGTATCCCTTCAGCACAAAACCGTGCCGTTGTTTTGTCGTTCAAACATAAACAGTGAAAATCAATATAAGGATCATAAAGAAATGATCCAAAATCTTTTCTCTCGAAATCACAATATCCCATTTCTCTAACCAAGAAATCTTCGAGTTCGCGTGTCGAATATTTGACGCAAAAACCCTCGAGGTCTATGACGAGACACACTTTGCTCAAATCGATACTCGATCACCAACGGGTGACTTTACGGCAGATGCAACGAGGAGACTGGGAGTTAACACAACCGACCAAGTGATGGACGATAGGGAAACCCAACGCCACCATGAACCTCTACGAACCTCTGAAATCCTAAAAAATTCCTCACGAAAGCGTTGTCTCAAAAGTTCCGTATTCAGATAATTCTCTATCAAATCCGCACGAGGCAGCATATTGAAAGGACCTAACGGTAAGCAGTCCCATTCTGACTCGTGCTCAAGTTGACATGATGTCAAATGAATGATTGAAAAAAAAACCACAAGCCTCGTATATTCGTGACGAGAATGCGTGACTTGTATTTTATAGGGTATATTATTTCTTCTCAAACTGCTTCTTTTTCTCATGAATCCACTTCACCGTCAGCCTCAACGCTTTAGTAGCCTGACGAAGATCTCTCGCACGGGCTGAAGGTGATCTATAGCCTGGTGCAGCGTTACCTAAGTTAAGTCTGAAGAACTTCAAATATCCGCCTAAAAGCACGCTTCCAATCCGTTCCGCCTCTCTGATTCTTTCCATCTTAAACAAAAAAGATTAATCTAAATCCCATCTCCTCCAAGGAACACTCCATTCCTTTTCTTCTGGCTTCATCTCAGCATAATTCCACAATTTCCCACCGGGTGAAAGACTGTTCCACCACTTTAGATGTTTTTCTTTTCTTATTTCCCTTTGTTTATCTTGTACATATTTTTTACGAGTTTCAAGACCTCTAGTAGGTTGAAAAGCGATTGTTCCAAGATTCTTATACCAATTTCTCAGATTTTTCGCAAACCATTTCACTTTCTGAACTCGTGTAAGAGACTTAGGAGGGACTTGCATTCCCAATCTTTCCGTTTTCAACGTGTGAAATGCGTTGCGAAGGTTCTTAAAATAATTACCTCCTCTCGGCCGCCTCTTTACATCCCTCGCGTGTAACATCTTTCCAATACGCCGTGCGACTAGATCCCATAGAGGCGGTCTTCCAGGAGTGGATAAATTAGATACTGGTGTGTAAATAGTCCCACCCGACTGTTTCCTTTTCGATGGCGGAAAATAACTCTTCGTGGTTCCACACTGTGTACACCTATAAATTTCGTATTGCCTCCCTTTAGAAGTCCGATTCGAACAAACAAAATTTCCTTTTGTCTTTCGACGACATCTCAAACAATAAGTCTTCATTCTGTAGAAGATAAAAAACACGTATATCTTCTTCGAAAAGAACAAAGATATGAAATCAAAAGTAAAAACTCGAAACATAACAGAACAACTGTGACCCGACTGATTAAAACAACATTCACCCACCCCTCTCCCGACACCCAAATCCACCCCCACCACAATGTACCCCCGGAAAATCAACTTCCAAAACAAATTTTCCAACTCCAAAAAATTTTTCAATAAAAAAAAATTTTCGACTCCATACCCGAAAATTTTTTCTAAGTCTCCAAAATCGCTTTCCGAAACTTTTCTAAGTCACCAAATTTGACACTCGAAATTTTTCTATTTGTCTGGTCAGTTTGTCCGCTGTATACTACTATAGATTCATTTAGTTTAGTCTCATTAATAGCGAAAATATCTATATCGTTACTAACAGGAAAGGTCTTGAGTTCATCAAGATGAGTGGTCAATTTGTTTATATTCAGCAAGACTAGCTTAAAACCGCGTTTGGAGAGGATCAATAGGATTTTGAATCGGAGTTCTCGAGGACTCCTGACTGTTGCCTTCCAAAGGCACGGCATTAATGGAAAGCACGGTATATGTAACACGCGCAATAGAAGTAAATAAATTATTATTATTCAGAACTTTTGCAGCCTAAGCCAGTCCCTAGATATAGTCTCAGATCCTCTGTGAATACTTTTTTTTAAAATTTTATTTTCGTACTTACATATCTACTTCACAAAATTACATTATTTACGCCACTCAAATTACAATACTCAATTTACAGTACGCTATTTACATCCTTGCAATACTAGTCGGTTACAATTTCATACCTTATTTTTATTGCCTACTCTACAGGTTGCTTTGACTAATAAGCGTACAATTTTCTACTTATAATATAATTAAATATTTACAATGTTTTTATTTACTTATTTATTTATTATGTTCCGATGCACAGCAAACAAACAGACAGAAAACAAACCAAATAACGAAATTAACATGTACCATTAACTGGGGCCATAACTCCTACTTTACACTCAGTAGTGGTAGTGGAAAAGGAGGCCTCTGATTGGTCCAATTCAAATTTTCGCACCCAAGCAGGCTACTGCGACGAGGGGAGGGGTTGGCGAAAGAAAATGACGTCATCAAACCGGAAAGGACGTCACGCGTCACGCCATCAAACCGGAAGTCACGGCCTCAAGGAAGTAAAACGCATTTTTGAATGAATAAACGCATTTTGAATGAATAAAAACAAATTTTATTGGCTAAAAAGCGAATTACATGAATAAAAAACAAATTAAATGAATTAAAAAACGAACGGAAAAGTGGGGAAAAGTTCGAGCGTCTCCCCGTCCCTCGTGACAGTAAGGTTGAGAGTGAAGTGAGACCCCACGAGCGGGGTCCGCTCTTATAGAGACTTCGAGAGGTACGTGACACGACCCGGGCGTACCAATCAGGGTCTCGCCCCGGGCCTCTCTCGAAAAAACCCACCTGAAGGGGGGATAGGGGGGTACCCCCTCAACAGACTCGGTCACCAGCCAGAGTTGCGGACATTACGCCTTGATGTATTTGATGTATTCTCGTGGGTCTCACTTCACTCTCAACCTTACTGTCACGAGGGACGGGGAGTCGCTCGAATTTTTCCCCACTTTTCCGTTCGTTTTTTAATTCATTTAATTTGTTTTTTATTCATGTAATTAGTTTTTTAGCCATTAAAATTCGTTTTTATTCATTCAAAGTGCGTTTATTTGTTCATTCCTTTGGGCCGTGACTTCCAGTTCGGTGACGTCATTTCCTTCCAACCACTCCTCCCCTCATCTTTTCGTCGACCACCCACCCCTCCCCTCGTCGTAGTAGGCCTACTTTTGGGGCGAAAATTTGAATTGGACCAATCAGAGGCCTCCATTTCCAACCGTCAAAAGGGGCCCGAACGGGCCCCTACCACTACTATACTCCTACTTACATCGCTACTATCTATAGAAAAGCTGGTCGAGAGTTTACTTGCATTTAAGATCGGCTATAAATTCATGCAAATATTAATTTGCAGATAAAACAAGGAGAAGATTACGCTAAAACTAGATTTTACAAAAGAACGGTAACAGTAGAGGGAAGAAAGAGAGAGAGAGAGAGAGAGAGAGAGAGAGAGAGAGAGAGAGAAGGGGAAGACAAACAATATGTATAATTATTGGCTCTGTAACCAGTGCCTTACATTGCAATTGACATCATTACTTCGGCTACTCAAAGAATGTTTCGAAAATATATTTATGCTTAACATCAACTATAAATTCATTTACCGATAACTCGCCATGTATTAATTTTTGATTGTACAAATAATATTTGGCATATAAGAAGGTGAAGTTTAACTTTCTGATAATGTTTGATTTCTTGCTTGAAGTGTCAACTTTCATACCAAAAATTAATTCAGTTGGTGAAAGGCTGAAGGAGGTGACATTTTCTTTGTTGAACCATTTTATTACCTCTAAAAAGAATAATTGGCTCCAATTACAGCTATGGAAAGTGTGAATTATGGAATTATTCATTTCACAATATGGACATTTGTGTCCTCCGCCTTACCAAAGAGGAATAACTCCTTTTTGGTGACAACTATTCTATGCAAAAGTTGGAAATAAAACTCCCCAAGTTTGTTATCTTTACGTATACTTTTCACGCGGCTAAAAAAAGTTTTCGGAGATGTTTGATCAATTTGCAGGTCTCTTTCCCATTTAGAATTAGCCTTCAGCTTAATTGGTTCTTTGTTTATGAGGAGCCGATAATAGTCTTTATTTTTCATTTTGGTTAAATTTATGAAGATCTCTGGAGAAAACTGAACTATTTAACAGCAGATCTGATTTGTCCATGGGGTTGCCCTAGCACTTTTTACAAAGTGTCTAGAAATAGCAGAAACTTCTTGAAAATAGATGAGAAAGTTACATCTAAGATCATATTTTTGGATAAATTCTGAGTAAGAAAGAAAATTCCCATCTGTTTTGAGAAAATCATGTACCAAATAGATGCCGCGATCATACCAGGTCCTGTAAAAAATACTGTGACCGTGGATTAAAATATCTTTGTTGTTGAATAAAATTTGTTCTTGGCCAGAATGGTTGGGAAAGGATTCTTTTAATTCCAAGAAATATAGTCTGGAGTTCCAAGCTAACTTCAATGATTTTGATAAAACATATATACTAGGTGCTCCTAGACCTCCTTGGTCATAATCTAAAACCATCACTTTACGCTTAATTTTGTCCTTTTAATTTTTCCGAAGGAATTTAAATATCGCCGAATTCACATCGCCAAGATATTCGAGAGGAACATCAAGGCTGGAGATAGAGTGTATCAGTTGAAAGATGGCAAGGCTTTTAGCTATTAGGCGACTTTCAAATAGTGTAAGACTCCGACAGTTCGATATGTCAAGGATGGTCTTTAATTTTTGCAATTTTAACCTTAAGTTGTATTTTTCATTATCTTTCTCATTATAAGAGATAAAAGTGCCCAGCACGCGAATTGGTTTTTCTGGCCATTGAAATCCAAAGGTTTGTCTTGTCTCCACGATCCCAGCCACAAAGCTTTAGTTTTCAAAGGGTTCAATTTCAGGCCAGAAATATCGCCAAAGTTGTCCAATACAGCGATCGCCTTGTTTATCGAATTGCAGTTACTGTTGAGAAGCGTGGTATCCTCAGCAAACTGGCTTAGTTTTAATTCCTTACCAAAAATGTTTATACCCTGAATTTCTTTATCTTGCCTGATTTTGCACGCTAGTAATTCCGCGGCCAAGATAAATAGACACGGAGACAGAGGGCAGCCTTGTCTCACTCCTCTTGACAAGCGAAAAACGTTTTTGCAAAAACCATTGTTTAGAACTGCACTCTCCGTGTCGACATAAAATATGGAAATCCAGCGTTGAATGCTTCCCCCAAAATTAAATAGCGCAATCGTTCTTTGTATAAATTCCCATTCAATTGTGTCCAAAGCCTTTCGAAAATCAAACTGTAAAAGTATACCTGGAATGTTTCGAAGCTTTGTTTGTTCAAGAATGTCATTAATTAGCCTAATGTTTTGACCAATGTATCTACCTTTTATGAAACCTGTTTGGTCAGGGTTGATTAGAAGGGTTAAGACTTTTTTTTCTTTTTATAGTCTACGTTTAATAGCGCTATCGGGCGCCAACTAGCCAGAGAGGAGAGATCGGAGTCCTCTTTGGGTATAAGTGTAATTACGCCTCTCCGTTGTGAGGGTGCCATTTCACCCGCTCTGTACGAAGCGTTGAAACTGTCAACAAGATCCTGACCCAATAAATCAAAACAGCAGTTATAAAATTCCCAAGTAAATCCATCCTTGCCTGGTGATTTACCTCCACTGAATGTGGATAAAATATCTTTACACTCCTTGAGAGTGATATCTCCTTCTAACTCGCTACTCACCGAATCTTCAAGTCTGGGTAATTCTAAGTATAGGGCCCTTTATAAAATATTTCAATTTCCGCTAGTATTTCTTCTTCTTTGGTCACTGTCTTACCCTTCGGATGCTTCAACTCCTTTATTGTTTTATGATTGTCATTAATTTCGTTTCTCTAGGTTGAAGAAATACTTCGTCGGTTTTTCACCCTGCTCAATCCATCTTGTTTTAGAACGAACAATTGAGCCCTTCCCTCTGTTTTCATAGGTGAGGCAAAGTTCCTGTTTCAACTGGTTATGTTCAGCTGCTAAGTGATTTGCGCGATGGCTGTCGGCACTGCTAGCACTAGAAATGAGTTGGTCTAGATCGCTCAGTCTCTTCTGGAGATCTCTCCGTTTTCTACGAATATTTTTTTGCTTTATTTTTTGCATAAGGGAATGTAACACCTCTCATCTGCATTTAACTAATTCCCATTTAAGCCTTTTATCTTCTTGTCCAGAATATTTTTCACTAATGGAAGAATAATTTTCTGTAATTAAAGTTATATAACCTTCGTCATCCAAGAGAGAGTTTTTCAATTTCCATAATCCTGGAATCTTTTGTTGTTGGGGCTATTTAATTTGAGTTTTACTGCCTTATGGTCTGGGGCGTTAGAAACCACTGTTTCTATCTTTTCGACCCAACTAATTTGATGTTGCGGTATTAGAAAGAAGTCAATGCGCGAACAAAGTTTAGGCGCTTTTGATTCGTAGGTGTAGCTTTTATTTTTTTCGATTTTTCTCTCTGTAAACATCGACTAAGTCAAATTCCTTCATCACGGTCATCAACAGGTCCCTAGCGACAGTGGGTTTCCATGGGTTTCCGCCCTTTTTGTCGATAGCATGCAGTGAAACGTTCCAATCACCTCCTATTATAAGATTTTCAGCATCTGTGTTAGACATCAAATATGTATTTAAACTATGTATAGATTCTTGCTGTTGTCGCAGGTCATTTGGGGCATACACATTGCAGAAAGAGAGATTCTTTGCATTGAAATTCAAATCGATGGAGATGATTCTTCCAATTTGGTCCTTGTGAATATTTTTAACAACGCAATTCAGTGAAGGTTCAATAGGATGCAAACACCTCTACCGTGTATTGATCCATGTGAAAAGAACATGTCACCTCCCCATTCACTTTTCCAAATACTTTCATCGTTCGGTTCAGAGTACGTCTCTTGTAGAAAAAATACGTCGCAATTTTGATCTTTTAAAAAGCAGAAAATACTTCTTTTTATGACATTTCTTTTAAAAACCTCTAAAATTTAGAGAAATCACACTATATTTGCCTAGTGCGATCATGATTTGACCTTGTAAAAAACCCTATAGCAAAGGGAGTTATAAAGTAAGAAGTTATCACTGAGACATATATGTAAATTGCGGAAAATTTGGAAACAAAACCTTAACACAACAAACAGAAAATAGAATCGCGGAACATATTTACAACAATATGAACTGTTTGCATGCCGCCCAGAAGAGTTATTTAGCATTTCCTATCCTCACTGATTTCTGGTTGACTAGAGTCGAGATGCTGGTGAAATTACCGTAGAGACATCGGTGACTTACCAATAAAATTACACATTGTTCAGGTCTTCTTCACAGTAGTGAATACATTATTACTGAAATATCCTACTTTTAAGATTCTTGCTACCTTGGGTGACCGCTCATTTACTTTTGCGGCACCCAAACTGTGGAACTAGCTCCCTTGCGATATCCGTTATGCCAGGAGTCTTGAGTATTTATGAGTCAAAGAGTCTATGAGTCAATGAGTCAATGAATCATGAGTCAATGAGTCAACGAGTTATTGCAGTTATCCACACCCATAAAATGAAAGCTAACCCTAACCCTAATTACTGAAACGAGGGCTTAGGCTTAATCAATAAATTATTGCTATATTGACTGTGAGTCTCATTGGCTCATGACTCATGACTCATTTGACTCATAAAACATCCGTTCTTACGCCAGTAATTTAGATCATTTCAAGCGCCTGCTCAAAACCCATCTGTTTAGAGAGGCCTATAGTCACTACAGTTACTATTCTTACATAATTGTAACTATACCTTTTATTGTTAGTCTACTTATTATATATTAGAGTTAGTCTATTACCTATTATTATTGTTACAAGCCACTATTGATATTTATCTACCTATATTGATTTAAATAAGCTTATTGTAATGATTTTATCACTTTAAATTGTAAATTGTTTTTCTACTTTGTGATGCGCGTGTGAGCATCTTACTATGTAACACGCGCAATAGAAGTAAATAAATTATTATAATTTCAATGCGCTAGGCCATGATAAAAATTCTTTAAAATACGCTTTAAAATACGCTTGTTACTAGCAAAGCTGTTCCGCAACCGAGGGTTATTTCGAATTATAACAAATTCATGAATGCTGTCGATAGGTCCGATCAGATATCAGGTACCAATAATGTTCATAGAAAGTGTGTTAGGTGGTGGAAGACTTTATTCTTCCACCTCATTGATATTGCTGTTGTAAATAGTTATATTTTGTTTCAAGAACATCGCACAAATTTTCCTGACGAGCCAGCTTTGAAGCGGCCAGCTACCTACTCTCTTGTTAACTTTAGAGAGGAGGTAGTACGTGGACTCTGTGGATTTCCAGAGTATGGCCCTCCGTCGGCCCAAGCCACTCCAAAGCCGGCTCCTCCTTCACCTGATGCTTTGTGGTTTGTGACCGAACACATACCCTGTTTCGGTGAAGAAAGGAGAGTTTGTGTGGTGTGCTGGCAGAAAGAAAAAAACAATACAAAGTGCAAACTTACTGTAAAGCGCCGCAGTGTAACCGGTATATGCATATATCGAGTGACAAAAATTGTTTCGAGGTATATAAGGGTTTATAAGGGATTACCCTTATAAACGTTGAAAGATTGAAACATTGTAATTTTCACTTTTTATTGACACAAGTGTAAGACATCTGGAGGGTCAGTTGATTTACTTTAGTACAACATTGTAATTATACTTTAGTACAACATTGTAATAATTAGTCTTGACAGAAATTGTGTGAGACAGGGTTGGAGTAAGGATATTTTTCACTTTCAAAGGTAAAGGAGGGCTTATTTCATCTTAACTACACCTTACTAGCTAGGAAAAATTATTATTATTTTTTTCGACAGGTTTTCAATAAAAATTCGTAATTTATTTTGTTTAGGGTGTATTTCCACCAGATTTGGAGAATTTAAAGTTAAAAGATGTGGAAACATATCCCCTTCTAACCTTTTTTCATACATAACTCTGTCGGCCATTTTGAATAGCTTATGTAAAATCAATTTGCATAAATTATGCTAATGTGAATGCTTGTAAATTTTTTTTGAAAAATTGTGAGCTCCTTTGGACACAAACTTTTTTTCCCTTGAAGCTCCTTGTATGGAGATTATA
>BLFK01001053.1:102717-115217 GCA_014634185.1 Astreopora myriophthalma | reverse complement strand
GTACAGTCCTCAGAAAGTCCGTGTGAATTTCTCCGAAACTTAATACAGTTTTGCATCCAAGTCCGTTCTTGCATGCAGCTGCAGAAATCGATACATTAATGTCTGATGATTTCATATCCGGAGTTAGTTCCGTAGTCTGAAACTTGTCAACTTTTGAGTAAATAAATAAACAAGGGCAACAGCAGCAACAATGAGAATCCAGGTGTGTTCGGCGTGCCAACCAAGAACGCCGAAGCTCAACCCTTTGTTTGAGCCTTAATAAAGTTTAGATTGTCCAGAGTTTCTCACCTGCGATAACTTGAGCTAGCCCTTCACTTTCGCACACTGCCTCTTTCAATTTCTTGCGTTCTTGCCCGGCAGCTTGAATTTTTTCTTGGTACTCTCTGATTTGTTGATCCCTGTCGTCGAGCACTTCTGTCACTCAGGGGACACGAGCATTTTTTAACTCTTTCTTAATATTGCTCTTCATCGGCTGATTTCTCGTGACCCTATCTGCTGTAAAGAGATACTACGATGCTTTACCCGCACCAACCATTTTTACTTCGAGCCCCCTTGATTTTGGATCCACGAAGGCGTCGACTTTTGTTGAATCAGCATTTGGAAACTCAGCCGTCCAAGAGTCCCACGCAGGCCTGGCTTCTTTGATCTTGCGCACCGAACAAAGGAGTTGTATCGGGAAGGTGGGACATGCCGATTTCTTTTGGCGGCGGTTGTGTCAGGACAGGAGTCGACAGGTTGGTGGGTTGAAAGGCTTTCTCGTGTCGACCTCATCATTGCTGAGGCTATCGTCAGTTAATTAATCGTCTTCACCATCATCACCATCTTTGACTTCAGGAGGAATGTCTTTCATTTTCAAAATATGACCGCCTTCCGCCATAAAGTTATCGTTTATTATATTGGCCGCACAACAAAACTTTCTGCCATCGCACGTTGAAAAACCCTTGTCGCTATGAAGGCGGAAAGCATCGTGAACAGCACAACGTTCAACCCCCTGACCACTTACCCTGGCTCGAACCTGTATGTCCTGTATGCGAACAACCAGAAAACGCCTCGAGGGCGTTGGTGAGGAAAATCACTGTGAAGTTTGGAGGCACCGAGGTGCAGGAGAGTGGAAGGTGGGATCTCTACAAAATCTACGAGGATCTCTTCCTCACAACTGACGAGCAAGACGAGATGGTGCGCGAGGGGATCCAAAGCAGCAACCGAAACAAGCTGCGCTCTAACGCCAGCAACAAGCCAACAACCGGTGTAGATGAAGAAAAAAGGCTTAATGGAATGTACGGCAGGAGGTACTACACCCGGCTCGACCAGCAGATTCTGGCCGACCACGGGGTGTTCTATCCGAAGGCTTTGAACCAAATGCTTGTCTTTGAAATCGCACTTCTCGAAGCCGCCAACATGGTAAAGGGCTCCGACCCAACCAAGCTGGGTTATCACCTGAAGAACATCGACCTCGAGTACAGGATACTCAAAAGCAGCAGCCTTGCAGGCCAAGCAGAAAGATTCTACACAACCAGAAAGGACTTCGCCTACGGCCTCGTCCAGCAAAAGGAGGACTTTCTTTTACTTTTTTCTTTTACTTTCGACAAGAAAAACGACACCGTCATTAACAAGCACAACCCCATAAGGCACTCGCTGAAGGCCATGCTCCTGCTCTGCGTCGAGCCCTTCACCAACGCCACCCGTGACAGTGAAAAATTCTTCAACCCCAAGTTCACCCAGCCCAGCTGCCTTTACAACACCAGCGTCGAACCCAGAGACACGTGAGGGGACGTCAACCGGTTCTTCGGAAAAGGCAAGCCCAACCAGTACACGACCCAGATGAAGTACGTCGCCCACTGCAAGTCTGGGCTGCTAATAGACCTGCGAGGCACGCCTGACCACGCCTTCTACGGCAGCAGAGTTCGCCTTGTGAACTAGCAGTATGGCATCCAGCTCCACCTCGAAAGGACTGCAGCGGCCGCGGGTGGGACGATAAACTGCCGCATCTTCACCAAACCCTTCTGAGACAACGTGCCCTCTATTGTGCTGTTCTACACTCCGTCAGCCAAAACCACCAAGGCAATCTTCGAAGACTAAGCCGACGAGCTTTTGCACGAGGAGTACAAAGCGCACATTGTGACAGTCAAAGCAACACCCTATTTGCACTTCGTGTTTGTCCAATGCCATCCCTGTGGGATTCCTCTTGAGTAGGGCCGAAAAATTGAAATATATGGCCGACTCCAAACTCAACGAAGTAATTAACATGCTTGAGGCTGCACCCACAGCCAATGTCAACAATCAGCCTCTCTTGGCTTCGAATGACACTGACACACATCGCGAGCAGCTTGCTCGCTTGCTCCGTGCTCGTGACCTCCAGCAAAGCCAAGGAAGCCGTTGGTAGCAATCTGACTCATGAGCAGGTCAAAAAGCTGTCCGAAAAGGACGTCGAACGGCTCTGCAAAAGATACAAGAGCCACGTGGGCGCCAAGACTGTGGAGTCTCTGATTCAAAGTGGCCTGCACCTGGCCACAGAGGCTTTGGGGTTAGTTATCCCGCTCGATTACCACGAGGAGTTCCAAAAAGACCTTCAAAACGACTAGATCATCGGCCGCCAGTTTGGAATGTTGGCTGGTAGCATCGCGCTTTGCATGGGCAAGCGCCATGATCCACATTGCAAAGCACATCGACCGGCAGAAGAATATAAACGATCCGCCTCTGCTGCCTGACTTACCTGATGACTTGTCGGATAAAGAATGATTGCTCAGCATAGCTCAGCATTTCTCAGCATTGCCTACTATTGCTGAAAAGATTTTTTGATTAAATAGCATGGAGCAAAACGAAGGCGAGCAACAAATTCGTCCCCAAACCCTTGAGAAAACTGCGCCGCCACCCAAAAATCGAAAGCGCATTAAAGCCAGCAAAAAAGCTGCGGCTGCACGAAAACTCAAACAGGAAGTTCTCAAAAATGCTGCGCTGGCCAACACCACCAATGCGGCTCAACCGCACAACACGCAACCAGTTCCCGATCAAAGATTCGGGCAAGGGGCATGTTTCCAAGGCTATGGGCGAGCACAAAACTCTTAGTCCCTATGGCGGGCCTGATGTTCATCGCGATTAAGCCACAGTTGAAAGATTTAATTGCACGCTTGCTGAAAGGCTCTTTGGTTATCAGTACGCAGAAGAAATGCGGCTGCCTGGCGTTCGCTCGAAGGCTTGGTTAAAAGATTGCACAATGTTGTTTCAGCGATAAACAACGAGGTCACAAGCATGATTGGAGAGAACCAGCGGTGGCCGTCGAGGGTAAAGCTGTCTCTCTCAAGCCCGCGCACTACAGGCGGCCCATTGGTGAACACAAAAAAATTGCCTGGTTTGGCCAGGGTGCGATATCTCTACCAACCTGGCGAGTTAGAAGGTGGTGGAAACCGTGCCACTGATCCGATTTGGTCTTTGAAAGTTTACGAAATCGAACGCGTTCTCACCAAGCCTGGGCAGCCTGTGCTGTACTACCTTCGCGATGGTCCTAGGCAGGGGTTTCTTTGTGAGGAGCTCCTCCTTGTTCTACCCGATACTCAGCTGCCACCTGCCAGTGCGAAGTGACTGTACATCTTCGTTTGAATTCCTTCGTCTAGGATCCATCGCTTTGTGTCCAATGGCGAGAGAGAAATCTTATTCACTGTTAGCGCCCAAATTTGGTAGGCACAGCTTTGTCGCATGTTCATTTTGTGCTCCGTCTTGTCCTGTACTTTATCGCCAAGACCGAGAACTTCTTTAAAGCATTCCTCGTGAATCATCTTCTTGACAACGTATTTTCTTATTTCCTTTGCTTTTTTGACGTTGGACGACCCTTTCACAAGTGACTGCATCTTTAGCCTCAGACATACTACCTCCACGACTGGAAACCCCGCACACTCGTCTTTCATTTTTCCAATGACCTTCTTGTTTTTTTGGCTGTGGGGAGGATGTGTCTTCAGATAGTCATTCATGTCGTAACTGTCCGCGTCTCGGGCCATGTCGTCGTAGACGTTTTCGGCCTGGATCTCCATCAGAAGGTTGTCTGTCTACCTGTAGAGCAGCTCACATCAGTCGCCGTACTGCTTCTTCTCGTTGTTGCAGTAGAAGTCATACATTGATGTTTTGGATAGCTCCAACACAGACATCCCCACGTAGACTGCCTTTTTCAGGGTTATCCTAGCCTTGTGCATGTGGATTCGTGCAAGGTCTTCGTTGAACAGGCAGCTATTACCCGAGAATAGCGGGCTCGCGAGCAGCCTTTGCAGCTTTTTCTCCTCACTGCTTTTGACAAGACAAGCGTCGGTTCTGTTTCGAAGATTTTCCATCGTCTTTCCAAAAAAACCAGTTGTTGGTTATCAGCTTGTTGAAATCCTCTTCAAAATCGTTCTTCGCCTGCTTTCGGAATTCCGTATTCATAACGATGTACTCTTTCATCCACGGCATCTGATTGAACTCCAACACTCGGTGAATCTTTTTTAGCTTCATCCCAAGACTGATACACTGCTGGAGGTTGCGATAGTGAATCACGTAGTTTTCCTTGTCATGAAGGGTGAGCATCAGCTTTTTGTCCCTCGTAGGCTTCTGGCCCAGTTTTACAAGAATATCACGCTGGTACTGGATAGCCATTCTGGATCAACGCTTCTCTTCTCGGGGGCAAGTGGGTAGGCATTGTGCAGATCATCATCTAGGATCCACCCCTTTTTTGCATCTGCCTTTTTTCCCATGACTTCCTTCTCAGTCGGCAGGTTTCGTTTCTAGTGGAAATCACCGACTGGTAGTGGCTGGCTCATTGCCCAACGGTAGAGGTTGTTCGCATTCAGATAGTAGATCCACGTTGTTGGCTTGCTAGGGTCGTATCCCTCCACTTTGGGATTATTCGCCTTCGCATATCGCTTGCTCTTCATTGAGATTCCTCCTCGGATTCCATGCCCGATGAACAGGTGCTTGTCGATGTCCGTCAGCAACTCAAGCTTCATTTTCGCCTTCTTCATCAATGCATCCCATGCTAGTCCCGGCGTGTAGTAGTGAGCTGGATATAGGCGATATCTGCTAATACAGATCTTTCAGAAACATTCGAAGACATCCGCTGGGAGATATACGTTCATCACCAGATACAAATCGTGGTAACCCACCAAGGTTTTGATTTTGAATTTCTTCCACACCTCTTGCGCTCGACTGTATTCTTCGTCCGAAATGCTCTCGTCGTTCAAGCTGCTGTAGAATGCCTCCTTTAGCAGAAGCGATGTCTCTCGAATCTTTCCCAGCCGTCTATGTGCTCGTAGGGATAGACTCCCTTTTGCAAAAGAAGATCTTTATCCTTGAACCTGCCGATCTTATCAAGAGTGTCCTCGAGTTCGTCCTGTGGAATGTTTTTCACCGCTACCTCTAAGCTCTGGCCCGTCAGAAAGGCCCCTTGTCTTTAAAAAAAAGTTTGCCAACTCTGAAGGAAATGTACTTCTCCACGCTTCGGGCAATGGCTGTGATGTTGCCCGCCGCCTTGGCTATTTCCTTGATGATCAGGTGACCGTTGTGATGATCAGGTGATCGTTGTGGAAGAACACTGGTATTTCGTCCTCTTTCCGATATATCCGAAGCTTCGAGTTACAGGCCTTATGGGCTGCTCCTCGGTACTTTCCTGTGATATGACAGTGGTCTTTGACACTGTCTTTGAAATTGTCAACTAATAAGGACTTGCTGCTTAGAAGACATTGCTCCTGCGATTTGATCATTATCCTGTCTAGCTTGCAGAGACGGCTTTCGTTTTTCAAATGGACACTCTTCCCACGGACAGGTGCACATCTTGGGAATGTCCATTTCTTAATCAATCACGTCTTCATCCACTTCCAACACCTCCTCACACCATGGACAGCTACAAGGAACGTTCTTCGCCTTCCAACGGCATAACCGATGCATTTGTCCGCAGTACTGCCCGGTCTCGTAATCGAAAACCTTTCCCGAATCTAGAAAGTTCTCCTTACAACGACCTTCCCCGCAGATGTAGCACTTTTCCTCTATTTGATGCAACATATTTTCCTTTATGGCCATTTTCAAAGGCACTTGAACTGCTAAGAGTTCTCTCAGTCGTTGAACGTCCAATTGGACTGATTTTAAGATATCTTGGACCGCATCCTTGCCACGATAGTAACGAAATTTATTTATTTTTCTCATCGCTGAAAACAATTACGTAGGCGTATCCACAGGGTTCATGGTAAGATGTTGTCTCCACCTTGCCGGATAATTTTGTCACCATCTTGATGACTAGACAATCGAAAACCACGTGGATCACGAAGATCACTTTCTCCTGCTTTTCGAAGTTTTCGAACTCAAGTAGGATCTTATCCTTCTCCGGCATTTTAACCACTATTGGTGGCTTGTTGATTCCTTCGCAATACTTCTTGTGGTCCTCATGGTATCTTTCCTGCGAGAAACCAGTAAGGCACGTTAGGCAGTAATGGTATCTCCCCTCGTGAGCGTTCTGGTCGCAAGGCAGTCTGCTCAGGTTTTCAACGTGAGCATAGTGAATTTTGTCCTCCTTCTGCAGCAGCATGAGGTTTATTCGTCGAACCTCTGGTAGCAAGGTGCTTACCCAGTGAACGATAACGTCATTGTTCTCCCAACCAAAAACGTTTATGTCAAGGTTGTTTAGCCTTTCAAAGTCTTTCATTTTCTTGACTGTGGGAATAGCAATCCACTATAGTCTAAGCCGTCGTTTCTCGGGTATTTTGATGTCCTGTATCGGTGGTCTCCGTGATAGGGAAACAAAGGTGCACGAGCAGCCCACTTGAAACACTCGGTGTCTCGGTTTTGAATGTTTACCACCGCTTTTTCAGCGGCTAGCTTTTTGGGAATGGGAACGTTGGTTCCACCTCTCCATGGCCGATATGCTGCAACGTTGATGTAAGCGTGCGTTGTTTTTTGCAACACCCAGCCTGAGCCTGCACGATCCAGCTGTGCGATTTGCCCTCGTTCATCGTTGATAAATCGATCACACTCGTTTGCAATTTCTTGTTCGTCGGATTACGGAACAGTAAATTT
Source organism: Astreopora myriophthalma (assembly GCA_014634185.1). Lineage (NCBI taxonomy): Eukaryota > Metazoa > Cnidaria > Anthozoa > Scleractinia > Acroporidae > Astreopora > Astreopora myriophthalma. Next base: position 108,188 of record BLFK01001053.1, on the reverse strand, counting down.
CCAGCATGTTTGAAATAGTAATCCTCCTTTTGACCTTCTCGGGCTCCAATGGTGTTTCTTAAAGTTGCTTTTAACTCGAATTGAAGTTTGCAGCGGATGCCATATTCAGTTTTCATTGTTCCAATAAATCTTTCATTTACTGTCACAGCAGTCTGCATAATGATTTTCATTTTGAGGCAAATTCATTCGCCATACGTTAAGATAACCTTTGAAAGTTTCACTGACTTTGATAAAAGGAGGTGGACGGACCACCCATCTTGGTTCTTCGGGATTAAAGTGCACATGTCTCGAAATTTTAAACCCCTTGTTTATTAAAATTAAAATTCAGGCTTTGCTTGATAGGATTTCGTTATTAGAATCTTCCAGGAAAAGTTCGAAGTGAGTTTTCTCGAAGCACGAACTTCGGCATTTTAGCCAACAAAATTGCGACATTTCCCGGGCAACCAAAAATATCTTCGTGACGTCATCAGTTGTCTTAGATTGCAGCGGGAAATATGAAGGACAAGACAAATCGGAGAGTCTCCGGAAAATGTTGTGTAGCTGGCAGCCCTGGGCTAGTCAGCTGCAAAAATTCCAGTTTGATGCCAGGGATATCAATGCATCTTTGCCTATAAACGAGGATTTAAAAACAGAAAGGGACGAACTTTGTACAAAAACACAGCCCCGGCTACAAACCCACGAAGACTTCGGTGCTGTGTTCTGTGCATTTCACTACAGAAAGGTTTGCACGAAGGGTCGATCTAGCTGATATGTCTGGCGTCCTCAGACTGCTTTCCCAACCATAGGCGTAACGAAAAGAAAGGAAGTTCAACCGGTGGGTACGACAGATCGAGAGCGAAGGAAGCTGAGTGAATTGATACTCGTGTGAGCCGATGCTCACGATCGATCACTTCGTTCTACGCCATGTCATTCCACTTGTAAAATGATAATGAATAACTACTTCCTCGATGTTATTTGTAACTCGGAAATTAATTGCAAAGCGTTTAGCGCGTTCGCTGAATATACAACGACTGACAAACCAACTCCCAAGTCTGCCCATTCGTCAAACGTTCTAAACGCCTTTCAAATAACATTCACATTAAAGATACCTCGACTCCTTCAATAATAAAATGGACACAAATGGATTGTTCGTTCAGGTCCTCAGAGAGATCCTAAAGCCCACAGAGGAGGAGAGCTGTAAAGTGGATACCGACAAAAATACCAGTGATGTGCTCCCAACTGATGTAAACACAAAGCAAAACCATGACGCTGAAATTCTGCCCGATGTGGATTTCACGCCAAATTGTGATTCTAGGTTAAATAACCTTAGTACAACTGCCGATAAAGAAGATCAGGGATTTGATGTTGTGATGCCTGTTAGGCCTGCTCTATCTTCGTGTAACAAATGTTCAAAAATGGCAAAAAGTCTGCGCAAAGTCCAAAAGGAAAACTCTTATCTCAAAAAGAGAACTCGAGAGCTGAAAGATCGAGTAGGCAGTTGTTACGTTTACCTTGTAGGGGGAACCCGAGTCCTATTGTATGTCACCCTCCATGCAAAATCATACAAACAAACAAACAAAGTTCACAACCGATAATGTTACTGTTATTACTTACTTATTTTTGGAGAAGGCATTTCGTCGTCAACATAAATGGGTGCAACATGCTAAGAACTGCGCTGTTTGTTAGGCGAAACAAGTTTTGGTGCTTTCGAGAAACGCACGCCAGGACGTGATTGTGCCGTGCTTGGGTTCGACAGGTGTACAGGCATGTAACAAGCCATCACAGAATAATCGTATATAATTTTTATTAAGTACGAAGTAAGGTTTGTCAGCGTTCAACTACAAAAAAAATATGAATACAAGGTTAAGGAAAAGCTTAGCACAAACTGTTAGGTTCCGTGTTATCGAATCTTCGCCGTGAAGTCCATCTTCATCCGCGTCTTTCTCGTCTAGGCCGTCTCCATCATTATGCCAAAGGTTCGCCTTCGTTCACAACTATCTCACCTGTGATAATAATAATAATAAATAATAATAAATGGAATATTTACCCAGGATAACCACGGATTGTGCTCCTTAGACGTTTCGTAATGATTCTTCACCGTCTTCATACGACGAAAATGAACACTCTTTATCGGTCTGTGCTTTCGCCACTATAAATCGTAAATGTAGGAGCATAATACCCTCCTATCGGCACTGAATCTTCGTATCTTTGCACCATCGATGACGTCAAAATCCTCAACTCGATCCCAGGCCTTTGTCTAACATTTCCTTCAAACTACTCGAGTTTTCATCGCATTTTAGATATGTTCTCGGAACAAAAATTAAATTGTTTTTCTACAGAAATGCTTCTTAGACCATTATAGTTTGGATTTTAATTAAAATAAAAAATAATGGTGAGCCTCTGAGCGGCCATAATATTTAGAGCACTATTTTGTTTAATTTGGCAACTGGGGGCGATGGCCTGCGTTGTGGCGTCGCCTTTGAAAACATGGTTCGGCGGAGGGGTGGATGGGGACACACATGGTTGATGAAAGTTCTGGGATCATCCACGAATTGACATGGCTGGACCCATGACGGAAGGAGGGGGTCCGGAGATGTTGGTTTTATGGGTGGCCCAGAACTGTAATCAACCATGTGTGTTGAGAAAGAACTGAGAAACCAAAGTGACGATCAAGGACGATGTAATCAACAACTTCTACTACGATGCACGGGTAGACGGAAAACGAATAATAAGGAAGGCGAGATATAATGAAACGAATATTTAAGGAAAGTGCCTTAGAAAAGATCGAACAAAAAAGAGAAAAAAATCAACGAATTAACTATTCATTTTAATTAAATTATTCTTTGCTTTATGAAATATTATTCTTTGCTTTATTAACATATCAGTATCTATTATGTGAAGAAGACATTAACTTTATTTATGAAAGGATCCTTTATAATGATCGTTATTATATAGGATCATAAAAGTGAGTATAATATAGATTAGTGCTGACATGTTAAACTAAATGTTAAATTTTACTTGAAAATTTTCTTTTAATAAAAAGTTTACTGTCGCATGACCTTGGGGAAGTCCCTTGCGTAGAACATCATCGATTTCCTGTTATTGTGATAAAGTAACGCAATGGACAACTTTGTGGTTAAAGCACTTTTTCTTTTGGAAACATATATAGTTTTTAAATACATATAGTTTTCATAACATTGAAAAATATATAGTTCTCCATAAAGTTTTGGATTTTTGAAATTTGTATCAAAACTAGTGTCAGAGCCCAGTAGTTTTCGCCGTTACAGCACCAGTAGTTCTTCACTATTTCTTATTTCTCAAAATTTTACCTTTCTTTTAGGAAAAACTCCCTCCGCCAAATTTACCCAAAAATCATCCAAAAATTTCTAACACAGCGCCAAACATCGATTCCTCTTTTGAGCTCAGGGTTTTGGCACTGCTTGAAATGCGGACGAAATATTTGCATTAAACCAATTTTTAATGACGGTGAAACGGTTTTCGGGTTTACCCCCGCCTTAACCCTCTTATCCTGGGGAATAAGAAAGGCTTGACGCACACAGTCGCATAAGAATCCCAGAAAACGCATACGTCGAAGGAACAAGCTGCAAGTTATCGATAGCAATAAAGTATCCGGCCTCAATGAACAAATAACAGATAATATAAATGGCTGCCTCGGCGAGCTCGAAAGAAGGGACCTGCAATACTCGTCAAAAATCTTGAAACACTTGTGTCTCTTTCCCCTTCCCCAATGTTGATTTGAGTATCATAGCGGTCTCAGTGCTTCAAAACACGCGTGGCTCAACATTGGGGAGGGAGAAGGCACATTTGAGGCGGGGAAACAGTGTGAAGTAGAAATCTCAGGATTTTTCCAGACAATTCGAGAGAAACGGTGTCTGTTTCAACGATTTGTGACGAGTATTGTGGCTAGCTCGTAATGGCGGGCCGAAAAGCTACCCGACGTGCTGATCATCACTATGCTGCGAGGATGGAACCCCGAAAGACCGGGCGGCGCTTGAAAAGGCCTGACCCAGTTTATGGTAAATAAACGCGCTACCTTTTCATCCAAATGGTAGAGTGCGCAAGACGAAGAAGAAACCTTGCCACTGGAAACCAAAACAAGCTCGAGACGAAGGATGAAGCAAGACATGTTGATAACCGCTCTTATCATCACAAGTAGTCCGCAAGTGGCCGGGAAGGGCATATCTTGGCAGGTCACAGAGGTGGTCAAGAGTGAAAGGGAGGTCACGAATCCATAAGTTGAGATACCGTTCGTCGTGACACAACCGAGGTTTGCAAGGCTCGACTGTAAGAGGCAACACCAACTTAGGAGGTGTCACACTATCGTCAGGACCCCAAACATCTATAACTCCCGCAGTCAGCCACTGTAAAATAGTATCCGAGACAAACCAGGCAAACTTAGTCGTGGTAGGAGAATTCTTCATACTAAAAGGCGGGGAATAACTGGAATTGTAAGCCTGTGCCTTGAATTCCCCTTGAATGGCCTGTAGAAACACTCAATACGCACTCCGTCCCTGATAAATTTAAAAAGGTCAACCTGAACGCAAGGCGAGTTTTGGAGAAGGCCCTGACAAATTGGCAGCCGACCATGGATATTGCCAGCCCTGAAGTGACTCGGGTCATAGAACCGCAAGTGAGCAGGATTGCCTAAACTTGGGTGTGACACAACGAGCTCCGGAGGAGCCAAGGGGCCAACAAAGTGAGGGGTCCCCTGTGCAATGCACCGCAAAGGAACGCATCCCGGGGAGACATTCTCCTGGGCAAATTGGAGTATTGCAGCGAACGAGGGATAGACGGCCTAAAACATAACAAAAGGGAACGAGAATAAGGAAAAAGAAACCCAAAGGAGATACAGGCAACCCAACCCTCCGTTGACCCCAGTGTCCGAACCAGGTCCGGAATTGAGACACTGAGGAGGTGCCTCCAAGGTCAACTGAGAGACGGATAAAGCCCAACCCTAAAACGGAAACAAATTAGACCAAACAAAAGAGATATATTTCAGACAAACTTCAGAACTTCTAAAATAGTTGCGATTCTACAGGTACAAGAAATCACGATCACGGCTTCTGCTACGCGCGGGCTTAATTTCACGTAATGTGGCCATAACCAGAGCAAGCGTAGCACTGAACTGAGTACGGCCGACCATTGATACAACGGGCGCCTGACCGGATAACCACATAAGGAAGCTTTCGATATCCCCTTTAGGATACAAGTCGCCTCTCTAGCCATCGTGGCCCTAAGGGAATCTCCTATCAGACCAAGCATGAGTCGCTGAAGATGAGCTCGATCGAGCGAGGCCTGTCGAGTTTTCACCTCGCTCAACATCGCTGATTATCCTTGTGGCATGTTCGTCCGCCTTGTCATGAGCTTGTGTCCTAACTGCACGTACAAGGGTCTCAAGGAGCTCTATAGCCTCATAATGCTCAAAAAGGGACGGTGGTCTGTTAAGGTGCCTTTTAAGAACCGCAAGCGCA
>BLFK01001053.1:85396-102707 GCA_014634185.1 Astreopora myriophthalma | reverse complement strand
CAAAGCATAACACCCACACTGACCATTTAAAAGATTATCCTAGTGGCTTCAAGGCCAAGTGAGTACGGGAGAGAAAATGACCAAGCAATGAAAGTCAACGATTGCCGAGCCACAGGCCCCCCGAGCTATGGGAGCGTAAGAAGTTACGAAAACTACGTTGAGGCCAAAAAGGCTAAGGGCTCGCTAAATCAGAAAACTTATAAAAACTTACGAAAGTCATACTAGGTTTTCTAGGCGATACCAAGACAACAATCTTTTAAAAGCACATCACAGCACCTGGCCTCGGACCTGCGGCGCCAACCACAGACGCAAAGATCTCAAAAAAAACATGTATTACGGCTACCCAGGCCGTCGGCTCTCCGGGCCATACAAACAATGCGAGCTCATAGAAACTAATTACAGCCCTCGGGACGCTGGCTCCCTAGGCCAAACAAATGTAACAAACTCAGAAAATTAAACGTTGGTTCCAAAGGCCGCTGGCTCTCCGGGCCACACAGAAATAAAATGCGACTGCCAATCCTAGTCAAAAGACGCGAACCATGCAAAAATAACACAAAAGGCCGCCAAGCTAACAGGCTTTATAGTAAAGCGCACAAATAAGGGACTCCTCCGAGCCAAACAGGAGTAACACACAGAAAGAAAAGAAGGAAACCCCAAGGGACTAAACGAATGAAAAGCAGTGAACCGAAACTAAAAAGCCTAGAAACAAACAACACGTTGCAACTGATAAACGATAAAAAATAAGAGACCGTACTGTAAAACGTAAGTCAGAAACAGAATCACGCTGTAGCAGAGGTAGCGAATAAGGGAAAGGGAACAAAACAAATCCAAAAACCCAACTACATAATAAAACCTGCGAGCACAACAAATGGTAAAGAGTACGACTAACGAATTACCTCTTGCTCGACCAAGTGGGGTGGAACGGTTGCAGCAACCCCCGGTAAGGGGGGAGGGAGGAGGGGGAACTCAACAGATGCATGGGTAGGGAGGTGCGGCCCGGGCGTTCAATCCCCGACCTTGTTTAAGACACAATTCTCTGATTTCCCTTTCCCGTTTAAGACAGAATTCAGATTTATCAGACCCCATCTAGGACATTTAACCCAAAATCATATCCTTTATTGTTGTGTAATAAGCTGTAATTATCAAAGTTAAGGAAGCGCACCAATAACTGGCGGCTTGTGGTCAGGCTTCTATTAACAAACATCTAACGCCTTATCCTGTTGAAGCCATTAATCAGCTCACGTAGCGATACCCTGTTTAAGTCAGAAAGTGATGATATCACCCCGTTCAAGACAAAAATCCCTGAAAACCATACCCTATCGGGCCGCCGGCCCCACATCTGAAGCAGGCTCGACAGCCCGCACCGCTGGAGCGGGCGGAGAGGGCAAAACATTTGCTGGTTCTCAAAATCCGTCATACTTTGAAGAAATCGTGTTTATTTAATTTTCGTTACATTTGAAATGGTCCCCTAGATGCGCATTTTGAAAAGAAGTCTGTTATATTGGGCCGAGTTGTTCGAAGCAGAGTTACTGCTAAACCGGGATAAATACCATGACAACCTGTCGGTTTTAATCGGACTTAACCCAGGGCTAGCGTTAACACTGCTCAAAACCCTTGGCTTATACAAGCCGCGGCTTCTGTAAGTCGCGGCTTAAGCGTGGATTATTTTTCTTGTACAAAGTCCTAATGCTATTCAACTTCATTTGAACTATGCTCCCTACCGGGGTTTGCGCAATACTAGGGAGCCTTAAGCTCAAAAGCTTAAAGCTTAAACACACGGTTCAACATTTGTTGATCAACAAATGTTGCAGCTCTTGCACAACACATGCTGAACGGTGTGTCATGCCATGCTGAATGTTGAAATACGCCATTCAACTCGTTCAAAGTTGTTGAACGCAGTTGAACGAAAATGTGCAACAAATGTTGTACAATGTTGAACCGTGTGTCACTAACTTTAGAAACGAAGACGGTAATGGCAACGAGAAAGTTACAAAACAAGGGGTTTAAAAGTGGCTGGTACCAGTTTCCCGTATTTTTTAGCACCTCTCCTTTAAAAGACCAATAGTACCACTCTTTTTAAGCTGACGCTGCAGTTATGGTATCAAACAAATCCTTAATGCCTTAAGTGCTTGTAACTCAAAAACGAGGTCCGTGACCCCCATTTTTTCCTATCGAATTGTAACCAGCATGTCAAGATTCAACTTTTCACAAAGTTTAAAAAAATTCATGGGAGCGGATTCAGAGCCACCTTAATTTTCGAAAATTTAAGATGGCTGTGAACCCACTCCCATGAATTTTTTTTAAATTTTGTGAAAAGTTAAATCTTGACATGCTGATTACAATTCGATAGGAAAAAATGGGGGTCACCGCGCTCGTTTTCCAGTTACAAGCACTTAAAGCTAAAATTAAGGGTGTTTCAAAAGGTTATACCATTGCTATGGTAAATTGTTATGTCAAGAAAATTAATTATCTTAACTTGTCCACCAATTATTGGGTATTTCTTTGATACCATAACTGAAGCATTAACTTAAAAAGAATGGCTGGATTGATCTTTCAAACTAGAGCTGGTGAAAACAGAGGAAACTGCTGCCAGCCATCTTAATGAGTAAAAACTCTGCACATGCGTTTTACATTTCGGCACATTTCTTTGCCGTCTTCTGCGGCTTGAGGAGAACCTCAGCACACGACGATGAATTTTTCATTCACTCTCTAAATTTGAAGGCCGCTCATACCAGTTTCATTCTTTGAAAACAGACCCACATTTTACATAACGAAAGAGTTGAAATAATCACGAAAGTGATTTCAGTGACGGGAATTCGCATTTTGAACCGAGGTTCCCGTTGCCGTTGCCGGTTGCCGCCATCCTCATGCTTAAGCTGCCTCCTATATTGAAGCGCACGGGCTTTCATTTGAAGACTCCCAACAAAAGCGTGTTCTCTTTTTGGCACATTTTAACATAGCCATGATGAATAGGTGGTTTAAACTAGGAGTAACGATGCGTTACAGGGTGCGGGCGTTTCTTTTTATTTGTACATTTTTTTTATTTCTTTTCTTTTTTGGGGGGGGGAGGGGAGGGGAAGTGGTCGTAAGCATTTGGCATAATTTGACACTCGGTTTAACAATGTCCGCACTTTGTTTTTTGGGAGCCCTTCTAGTAATTAAATCTTAGAAATTGATTCTTTACATGGGCTCTTTAAATATTTGCAGCGCAATAAACATGATTTTACAGTCAAACCACGTCAAGCGTGCATTAATTAAGGGATTACTTGAATCCTTTGGGATGACCTTTGTTAGCAAAAGCGGTGTTACGTTACTGGCGCTTGTGGACAACTCAAGCGGCTATAAAAAGAAAATAAGTCAAGCGGCTATACAAATTAAAATAGAATAGAACTAAATCGAAACTGTAAATCTAAAGCTCAACATTCATAACAGAACTTTAATTCAGTGTTTCGAATTGACCATATTTACTGTAATTTATTATAGCCGCTCAAGACGAAACAGTTTCAACAGTGGCTTGTAACGCAATTGCAACGTATCGCGGTTTTGAAACTATTTTTGACTTCAAATTTATCAATAAAATCTGGGGACTACGCTTGACCCGGATAGGTTGTAACATAAAATAATCGCGAGAAGAGACTGCACAACACGGAAGAGTGACCGTACGAAAAGGCCTGATCCTTTGCCATATATCGAAGTGACATTGGCGGTTTTGCACCAAGAAAGCGGTATGGCTTAGCTGTGGTTGTTCCAAAAATTGCAGAACGAGTAGGATATTCCTTAAACCTCAATTTCTCAGTTATTTATTTGCCATTTAATTCCTACATTCAATACTGAATATAAAGGACTGCATTAAATCATAAAAACATAATAGAGAATATTATGAAAGAAATGATTATGAAGTGCGGTTTAGAAATGAACTGAAGAAATGATCCTCACACTTACCGGACAATTGAAGCAATTGTCTCATATATGTACATACATGAGACAATTGCTTAAATTGTCCAGGAAGCGTGAGGATCATTTCTCTAGTTCAAATAATATTATATACACAAATGGAACTAATAAATTGTGGAAATTTCACTGTTAACTAACTGTAATGACGTCATCTACTGGATTAGAAACCAGCCAAAATTGCTCCAGTTAAATGTAATCGACAGTAAATACAGTGCACGTCCTGTGCGGCAGGTGTATGCCGAACCCATGGGGTATTTATGCCGAATACCGAACACCTAAAGAGGATCAGCGGTGGATCGCGGGATAATCGGCAATTTAGCTCCCTAACCTAACCCTCATTCAGCTTTCGGCGTTCTGCTAAACACCCCTGCCCTGTCAGGTAGAGTCTTTTTCACTTTGTTCCTCTGTTTCTAAAAAGATACCCTCTATGCCCCCATGGCCTCTGTATTCAGTAGGCTGAAGCCGTTGTCATTTTAATTCTAAACAGTGTCAGTTTTATTTGCACAAATGCAAGCCAATCGTTTAAAGCAGCGCACGAGTGTGAGTTTTTCAGTTGATGGACTCATTTAAGCTATCATTAAGATCATTTACGGTAAACAATACAGCGGTTAAGAAATCCAGCTGTACGGAGGCAACCAGTTGGCTGTTTAAAAAGTGTGGTGGAATTGATTTCTGAACCAACGAAGACAAGTGTGGTTGGTGCTCACAGCGGATTTGAACCCAGAGCATATAAAATCCAGTGCCCTAACAACAACAACACGCCGCCTAAAATGGCGTCCACTGATCATGAAGGAGCTGGCGTGGCCCAGTGGTTGAGGCGCTGGATTTGCAAGCGGATCTCCGGCTCCGTGTTGCGAATTTCGCTTTCACCACCAACTGGATTTGTTTTCGGTGCTACCGAATTGAACTCCACCATGCCAACTGGTTGCCTCCTTCCAGATGGGTTTAATGCTGTTGAGATTTGAATTGTTTCTTGCTATACACAACCCCACAAACTTCAAGCTCAAAATACCACAGTGTATAAATGAAGGTTTTTTACTTTTCCCTTTTACATGAATAGCAGTGACACCACGAAGCTACTGAATTTTACAGGACGCTTACTACCAGAGATTGTCCCTGGAAGTGCGTGTTTGGATACTTATGGCATAGTAAGCATACATCATCATAGTTCTACAGAGTCCATTACAAATGACTAGTCGAAGTCCAAGTCTGGAAGGCAAAGGGACGTATTCCAGTTGGCATGAACAATAAGTTAAAAACTTCGTTGTTTTTATTTATTTATTTATTTTTTGCTTCGGCAGTCGTTTAACACTACTGATTCAAGTAGCGCAACCACGCGCAGAGCGTCTGCTGGATCAACCAGCCAACTGGTTAAAATTTGTCAGCCTGTAATCCAATTTTACCGCATTTACACTTTCAAAACACGAAATCGGCGTGATTTTACGGGAGAAGAATCTTCGCGATTTAGTGTGATATCAGCTTTAAACATTTGAAGGCTGTATATTAAATACATCCGAATGAAGGCGCTGGGTTTGGCGTCTGCTTAGAATGTCGGTCTCGGTTGCTAGGTTACCACCCGTACTGCACCAAACAAATTATAAACAGCATCCACTGATATACCATACATGGGACTGAAAAGAAAATATGTCGCTGATTTTTATCGTTTCCACTGGCACGGACTATATTGATAGCCAACAGAGTAAATTAAACATAATAGAACTCCAAATACTGTCCGTGAGTTTTGTAACAAAAAATATTTGGAACAATAAATCCCTCCTCACAAAATCGTTCTGTCCACATTCAAGTAATTTTGCCCTGTCATCGCCGGAAGAAGGAAGTGTTCGTGGGTCCACCTTCCTAACTTCTTTTTTCCAAAGGAAGGAATGGCACGTGTTAAACAAGGGTTTGACTACAAAATGAAACTGCAAATTGCCGTTTGCGTATTAACGAATATAAACAGGCAACTTCCCACTTAATGGTCTTAATAATATAGGCTACACGTTTTGTGCTCAACAGAGGAACAACGTTTTGACGTGCCTGTTGTAAATTGTTCACAATAATATCTTGGATATCAAGGATTCCGTTAACCCTCAGAACAAAAAAGCGAACAATAAGGCCTGAACTGACGGCGCCTTAGTATTGAACACGCTCTGATAGGTTTCTTCAATACCGCTACTGTTCTTTTCTCAGTCAACAAAAGGAAAACAAACGAGTTCTTTCTCGACGATTTTTTCGCTAATCTTAGTCTCTCGCTGTAAATTACGAACTATCGAAACCTATAGAGGGCTAAAATACAATCGTGCCAATGACAAATAAGCTAAATGTACATGAACGGTATGTTAGGTTACAAGCTCTCTGTTACACTACAAGCATGTATAGTGCTCCGGTGTTTCGTGTCGTCGCTGTTTTCCATGTGTCATAGAGTACTTCCTACAAGAATAGTTTGATCATTGTTCGTCTCTCATACTTGTTATCTGTTCATCACGCCTTGTTCTTTTGTTCTCACTCACTTCCAAATCTCACTTCTCGCTTAAATCCAATGTTTAATTCGTTGAATAATCAGGCTAAAAAGACAGAGTCTATAGATTACTAAACAACTTCGAGCTTGCACAAGTTTCTGAAGTTATGTTTAATTAAAACAACTTTAGTAAGACAGTCATTTGAAGTGTGTGGCTTTTTTTTAGCTCTCTATTTAACCGCAAAGTGACCGCTGCCCAAGAAATCAGCAATTACAATTATTTTTAAAGTCATCTATCAAGCGAAGTGTGACCATAATTTTCATCGCTTTATTGATCACAGCACTAGATAAGAATGTCAATACATTATATAATCGGAAAAATAACTTTCATTTGTGGTAGTTACGTTCGCCATAAGTAAACAAATATTAGCTTTAGCTGCGTACTTATTGAATATACAGAATGTTATTTTGGTGTGAATAAATGGGAATAATTCCGGCGTGGCTGGCTGCACTGCTTGGCAAATGTCGGGCGTGCACAGGAACAATATAGGGGGCGGCTATAAAATCACAAATGAACCATTCGGCTACTTCAGTAACCAGTGTAACATTCGCAAGCACACTGACCGAATGATTAACTCATGAAAACAGCCAACTAACGCGAAGGAATCCTGCAGAGCTACCAAATGAATTCTTTCACCTTCATTTTAGTTTTCATGTGTTTGACTACAGTATCTCTCCAAAACGTAGCCGAGTTAAGCCATCTCCAAAGTGATTTACTCAATCTATTAGAAATCAAGGAAAAGCCCAGCGTGTCACGAAGCAGGTCTCAAGTGCCTAAATATGTCATGGACCTGTACAAGGAGCAAGCTCACGCCGGTGGCTTCACGAAGGGAGGCAAAGAAGCTCCAGGAAAGACAATACGAACTTTCTTTCGAGGTATGTAAATCTGACATTTTTGTCACAACAACGAAGTATCCGAATAATTATTCCAGCACATAAATATCGTCGTCATTTCCATGGCTAACATTGCCTTTTATCATCGCTGCAGACCCGACGTTAAGCGTCGATGAGCGCCATTTCTTCTTCAACTTATCTGCACTGGCTACTGGAGGAAAAATCCAAAAAGCGGAGCTGAGAATTTTTAAAAGACGGTCAAAGCTTGAGAATAAGAATGCCCACTTCAAGGTTCTAGTGAATCGCTTGAACCGCAGAGCTGTGGAAAGTAGCAGTAGCTGGAAGAGAAAGCAAAGTGTTGTAGACACAAAACTCGTCAAATGTCGCAGAGTTGGCGGTTGGATCGTGCTAAATGTCACCTCCGCTGTAGCGTTTTGGCGATCTTGGCCGTCACGGAATTTCGGTTTGTACATTACAGTAACGGGTTTTGGAGTTCCACAATCGGATTTCGACATTGCAACGGGTGGTAGGAAAGAGCCTATCTTGATTATTTACGGCGAAAGTAACGGGCTAGGCAATCACAGATCACTGAAAGCTGTCGACCAGATTCCTAACGAAACGCGACACACGGATGAACAAGAGGTGAGATGGAAAACAAGAGACACAAATCCGTTTTCATCGACGAGAAGCCGAAGATCACTGCACGATGAGAGCTGTGCAAGACGAAAACTGTTCGTCAAGTTTCGTGATTTGAAGTGGGACAAATGGATTATAGCGCCGCGGGGTTTCAGTGCTTTCTACTGTATGGGATCATGTCCAGAAATCATCGACAAGGGTTACAACCCAACAAACCACGCCATCATTCAAAACCTCCTTCACCATCGCTATAATAAAAACATTCCAGCAGCTTGCTGCGTTCCGACCAGTTTGCACTCAATGAGCATGATGTATTTCGAACTGGATGGCAGCATTGTGTTAAGGGAATACTCGGGAATGGTCGCTTCAGCATGTGGCTGTCGCTGAAACAAACGGGAATTGGAATTGGACCCATTCAGTTAAAATAATTGAAAGTATAGAGAACAAATTAAGAGTGAAAGAACGTATTTATATTGATAAATGGTGTTTAGCACCCTAATAACAATATTGGAAGATAGCGAACAAATTTAGTAGAGACGTAGAGACTACTGTCTGTCTCGAGACAGATTGGCAGTGGTATGATGAGAGCGAAGTAAAATGTGATGCACTGAGTGCAATCAAGAGTAAAACACAAGAATAGTGACTTTGTCCACAGAAGCTAATATGCGCTAATATTTACTAATCCTTATGATGACGAACAGTCGAATCGTTGAAGAGTTCGTGGGGTTATATTAGCTAAATATGGAATAGTTCAAGCTGCTATGAGCAATTAAAAAAGCATCAAGCTAGCACTGTTGTTCAACTACATTTTATTTATTTCCGGTTAGGTAACAAACCGCCGTCGATTCTCCAGAAATTTGCATGAAATTCAGACTTGTTATATCACGCTCTGTAAACACGAGTTCAATAAATGTAGTCGCGGGCAGAAGACGTTCCGCAATCACGTACAGTGACTACTGTCAATCTTCCCCTTGTTGTTTACCCTTCTTTTAACATTACCCTGATCTCAGCCTTTGTCAGTCTGGCAAACCAAACGTTTCACCATGTATTATTTGCACACTGCTGGAAACAGTTCCACTTAAGAATGAAGAGCGACCTGTTGACTTCGATATAGATTTGTTCCTTAACAACTCGTTGGCCACTTGAACAAATATTGTGACATGGGCTAAAGATGATTCTGGAATAAATGCCAGCCTGGTTAAGACATTCATTGATTGACTAGAAAGAGGCGTAAGGAGGGATGTGGCGCGCCGCCAAAGGGAAAACTTTCAGTCAACAGTGGGCACCAAAAAGAAAGAATAATAGTTTATGGCTAGACAAAAATAGAAACAAAAGAAAGTTTTTTGCATGTTTACATAGTCCGAAAGGTCTTCTTAATAGCGTCCATTTCAGAAAAGTTACAAGCATCCCTTCGGTTGAAAGACGAAAACGAGATTTAGATTGTACGATTACCGAGATTAAAATGAATGATCAATGATGGCAGAAAACGCATTCCACTGAATCACACATAACAATGATCCCCAAATAGTTTTGTAAGGTAAGTGTACGATAATCGTAACAAATAGAAAGAGAAAATTCATTTAAAGGTTGTCTGAAAACAGACAGTTTTATTTTTTTCGCAATCATGCATAAAATGACTGGTTCTCTTGAACATTACAGGAGAATGACGTAATCAGTACTAATGTCGCTTTCGAAGGCCCATCCAATTCTAGTGTAGTGGTGAAACAGCCATTAGTTTGAAAGCAGAGAAAAATCTGCACACCACAACGATACAATTTCATAAAGCGCAAAAACAATCTTGCCTTTATTTTAAATAATAATGGTTGATTAAAACTACACCTTTCAGTTGGTACTTTAACCAAATATGGCATGTTGACTATGTCACAAATATAAAATGAAGTTCGGAAGTTATTTCGCAAGACTAACAAAGAGCTTCAATCTGCAGACCAAGAGTTTTGGAAAACAACCCTAAAATTCGCTTAAGATATTCAAGTACTTGATCGCTTTATTTGTCTAATGTCAAAAAGGGTCAATGACAAAACGGATTAAATTGCAGCCACACATCTCCCTTCCTTTTTCCCACGTGCGGAAACAGTTGCAGTCAAACAAAGTCCATGCATCAAGAGCCTTAGTTACAACGAAACGTTATGACCTCTATATAGGGTAGAAAATGAATGAAATTGGCAGATGCCCGCGAGGTACCATATATTGAACGATCAATTAATGGCGAGTGCTTCTTTACAATGTGCTTCCTACTCACACCACCCCTGTTGCCTTAAACTCTTTAAAATAACTTATGATTTATTCAGGACTAAATATTCAACTTTGCGGCTTCACCTGCGTAGCTCAGGAGTGATGATATTGTTCGTAGGTATTTAGGTTCCCACCGGCTATTTTTGTAAACTGAGGCATCTTCTGATTGCCATCACACTCGAATTTCCTGTTTAAATATAAAATTTTTTGCTAGTAGTAATTTTACCTTGCAGTTAAGTAAGGCAGCTTTTGACGTCATCAGTCAAAACACAGGAAACACATGATGACGAATAAGATGACGAGGTTTTTTTTTAAATTTATGACGTCGTGGGAGCCATCATGGTCATTCTCTTCACGTTATGCAGCCAGGGCTGACTGAAAAAAACCCGTTTGTTTCCTGTTTGAATATGGATAAAAATGGTAATAGTGTAATGCAACATGTCTGCTGAGTTGGAGTACTTCTTATCCAAACATTACCAAGATGAGTAATATCTCGCTGGACAGTAAGTTCCATATTCACAGCGTAGGTGCTTTATAAGGCAAATCTGAAGCTTGCAGCCTTTATCATTTAGTACTTGTATTGAAGGGATATCGGCCTCAGCTGATGTTTGTTTCTCAAAACACGCCAAGAGTCTTCGTGCCCAAAGCATTTTTTTATATCCGTTTTCAGTTGACTGATGATACTTTTTTAAAAAAGGCTATCCCGTGTGGAGTATACTTTTATAGAGTTCAATGCTTTTCAATATGATCAAATTTCGAATTTCTCGCAATGAAAATTGAACACCTAAAATAATCATCATTACAACTTGAACTTAATTAACCTTAGCTTCCACTGGAAGGGAGCTCCATGAGCCCACGCTCTATGGTTGCCAAATCTTGGAGGTCTTCTTTTATAATTCCTATGAGGTGTATCAGACCAACTTGCTGTCGCTCAAGATGCTGCAACAAACAATAATTCATTACACCGTGCATCAATTTATCACCGTGACAGGCTGTCAATAAACATGCTGGTTAAAAATAAAGCGCTTTGTAACGCTGCTGATGGGACCTTTCTGAATGAGTTAATTTACAGTAGCAAGGCATTTTCGCGAGGTCTTAGTGGCATTTTTTAGTAGAAAACAGCAAAATAGATTCCACCAACTGAGAGGTTGACAAGGCAACTGCGGCAGATTTATTTGGTTAATGGAATTATATAACAAGTGAACGAGAACAAAATTGTACGAAATTTTAGACTCCAAACGAATATGTAGCATCCTTAAATACTTTTTCATAACGGGAAACTTTAAAATTATTTGATTTACACTTTATTCCAATGGGAGGAATGCACTGTTATGTTGCTAATAATTGAGTAACTGAAGAGCAGTTCAGTTTATTTCGCCCTTACAAAGGACATAAGTGATCCAACGCACCAAAAGGTTCTTTTTCGCGCTGTATTTGAGGCAACCTATTACATGGATAACTGAAAGACCTCTGTGAAACCGCTGGAGATAATACGAAATTAACGATAGTGTTTTTAGTAAAACTAAAGGACATCAAGAGACGTGTGAGAGGAACTCTGCTAAAAGAAAAGGAGGAGGCAAGAATAGCGGATGCAGTTAACTGATAGCTTGCAAGAGCGGTTTATATTCTGTTTTCATTAAAACGATCATACAGTTGGGTGTGAACTATGCCCGGGTATTAGCGGTTTCCAAAAATTCTTGTTGGCACTAAGTGTACATGATGGAAGAAAGTTTGGGCAAATCACGCATAACATTTGCGAATGATATTAGTCTGATATTGATGTGGTCACATCATCGTAATTCTATATTGAAAACAGCATGGCTTCGACATCAAATTATATTCCTTGCTCTGTTTGCAACAGATATATTGGGCACCACAATCATTATGAAAAACTTCTCATCGCACATGTTCCGGTGAATTCCTTTCTTGCAATCTACGTTTGGTTTTGTTCTCGGTTTTATCTCAAACTCAAACATGTCAAGATGAACTTGAAACAGGCAACGGTAAAATGCAGTTGAATCTTAAATTTGCCTTCATTTGGCTAGTACGTGTACCGTCCCCAGCATGCGTTTTATAACAGGCTGGTTTTAGCAGTTCAACCGTGAAAAATACGGTCTCTTACGAATGACGCAACTCCTAAGTAGACTACTTGAACAATTTGCCAATACAGTAGTCTAGTCTCACAACCGCAATATGACTGACTAAATGTACACGTTAACTTGCCTACAAGTCTTGTATCGTTTTTTTTGCCTGCATTGGAAGCGTCTTGCATAGCCGTGTGAATAGCGCTCACCAAATTTCCCACGGCTTAAAACCAAAAAGGGAACAAAACGCTTCAATTGGTAGTCAAAGAAAAGCCGCTTGTGCAACACAAATGACTCTGCATAAAAATGCTGGTTGTGTAATAATAGCGTATCAAAACAAACGTTGTGAGCGAAAAAACCCCGAAAGTGTATAACAAATGATTTGAACAAGGGAGAAGCGTTATTAGTTGAAAAGTATTATTCAATAATACTTTTCAATTATCAAGTCGATAGAAGTCACCTGACCATCAGAGTGTATTGTCTTCTATGTTATCAGTTGTTGGTAAAAGTAAAATCATACTGATTGCTCCCATTGGTCAAACAATGTTCTAATTGTTAGTCGGGTAAGCCCTGGCGTCATTGATTGCCAAGTCTTTACAGCTGTTTGATACATTTTTTCCTTCTTTTTTCTTAGTCCAGTGTTCGTTGTCTCTTGTAAAGTTCACTGAGACGCACGACAGAGTCACAGTCTATTTCATCGCTTGTTGCATATGATTCTTGATAATTTAAGTTTATATGATCATTTCTAGTCACTCATTGTTCTTCTGTCCAGTTGATCATCAGTTGAAATTTCAGCCAGTCTTGTCATTGCAAGCAGCCAAGACGCTGCAGCATTTTATGGTGTCGACCGCTACTTGCGACGTGACTGCACTTATTCGCACCACTAAACTCAGGTACTCATCGTATCTACACAGTCTGTAATACGCGCTAAAAAGTGCCTTACTTGTTTCAGTTGCTGCTGCATAGCACCTTCCACTACGTATCTGCCATCTGCTGGTCCCAGTCTCTCGCCAGCTTGGCTCTGTCGTAAGCGAATCTGTGACATCATCTCATTTAGACGAGCCTAGTAGAAAGCAGCAGTGTTCAGAATGCAGTTCTTATTTCGGAAATCTGCGTGTTGCCTGCTGAGGGAACTAGGAATGTCGTTGTGGTTGTCAGCTTTGCCGGTTTTATTTTGTCTCACCGAACGACCGACCCACCCATTTGCCCATAAATCCTCAGTCATTTCAGAGTATTAATAAACTAAGGACTTTTAATTTGTGGATGGAGATGATTGCAAAAAAAAATAAAATAAATAAATAAAGTAAAGAACCTTTATATATACGCGGTGGTATTTAAAGCTTCAAGCTTGTGAGACAGTGAATAGAAGGCAACAATTCAAATTAACAGAACAACGTTCAGAAACTCAACTGTAAGGAGGCAACCAATTGGCTATTTGAAAAGCCTGGTGGAATTGAGTTCGGGTCACCAAACACAAGCCCATTCGTTGGGCAGAGGGATTTGAAGCCGGAACATCTGCATGTAAATCCGGCCGGAGCGCCCCAACTACTGCACTCCTTTCCACAAGGTAAGCGAAGATTTGGTATCAACCAGACTTGATATAATAAATTAGAGACCGTAAACGATTCCGGAAAACGTTTGCCTTTTGAGCATTAGCCCTTAAACCTAGTTTCTATATGATCGCTGACGATCGCAGATATCCCTTAAAAGGCTCTTTCCATATAATCGCAAACGGTCGCAGAGCCGACCATAACAGACCATAAGGCCGACCATAACCAAGCGCGTTTGAAGAGCAAACAACGAGGCAGACGTAGAAGAGGAAATTAAACTTCTGGACGATTTTTTTCCTAACTAATGACCTTTTTGTTTTTGTGTTACAAAGTGCAACGCACTCTATGAGCTTCCGATTCCTGGTTCGGACGCTCTACCACCACTGAACTACAGGAGACTCATGGGGCAAACATCCTGCCTACTGCTAGGGTCCTGCTAGGGTCCTGCTAGGGTCCTGCTAGGGTCCTGCTAGGGTTGAAATATCAATGCGTAATGCGGTTGAAAGAAACGAGATGTTAAGTGTTGAGCCTGCTAAATAGTGAGAATGATATTCTTCTGGAAAAGAAGTGCATCTGAAGTAATCGGAAGGTCAATAGGTTCAACTCCTGTGAGGAGAACTCGGATTTTTTTAAAAAAGTAAGCCAGCGCCACTTTCCAAAAGAACACCGAACACATGGTCGCGATGTTCTTTTGAACGCAGAACTATGCTGGCACATAGGCGCGGGGACCTCTGAGAGTATTGCACGTATCATACAACCTTACACTGAACATCCGCGTTGCTCACAGGCCTATAACCACTTTACGACGGCTACTTACAAACGTAAAAGACAAAGGCGAACCTAACGACAGACCAGGAGCAGTGTAGAAGATCTCATGCTGCGACTGCAAAGCCACTCATATCGGTGAGACTGGCAGGAATTTGAAGACAAGACTAAACAAATACAAACGGGGTACTAAAAACGGCAACCTCAACAACAACATTGCTGAACACCACATACTAACTAATCACAAAATTGACTGGGACTCCGCTAAGTGCGTAACACACTGTACTAACTACTACGAACGACTCACACTAAAAAGCTGCTTTACCAACTTTGAACAAACTCTACTTAACCATAGTCAACTTCTATCCGCACCTTACAAACGACTTATTGACGAAACCAACGGAACAGATCAACAACGACAGGCCTTCACTCTGAAACGGATCGAAAGGCACAATTCACAGTCTTCTCAGCCAACAACATCACGGCTCACTTGACAGACCAATAGCATCACGTTTCTACCGACCAATCAGGTAAGACCAGAGTTCTTAGAATCACTGACACGGCTCATATCACTTGACTCTGAACATGACTTCCGCGCAGGTTGTCGAAACGTCAGTCACTACCATCAATGACAGTCTTTCTCAGGACTACACTCACCCGGACGATCGTACTTCGGAAAGTTTTGATATGCTAGCACAATCGGGTAATAATACAAACCTATACGATCCATAGGATTAAACTCCTATTTTGATTAATGGAATATTCTCTATCTTAATTTAACTCTATTTACAGTGGAATCCTTGGTAAATTAAGCCATTAGACCATGCAAGTGATTTTTTTACCTCCCAAATGAACGTGTAATACGGAAAACGCATCAGCCGCGGACAAGTAATTATTGCAGACCAACCTTGAATTGGGATGGTGCATTTAATTCAGCTTGCAGGCATTCAAGTTGAACCCTGAAAACAAACATGCAAACGTCATTTACACATACGAGCCAACCAGTTAAAAACAATTAAATGCTTACGTACAATTGAGATTCACTTTAGTTCAATTTCGTTAATTCAAGTGATGTACTGGAACCCACCGAGGAACCGTAGAATTTCTGCGAGCGCGCATTGGATATGAGATAGTAGAGACCTTAGGGACTGGTCAAAAAGTATTGGGGGGAGGGTGGGCCGGAGCAGAAAGGGGGTGGGTCATCAGTTTTTGAGCCCTTAGCAAGGGGGGGGGGGGTCGTTCAATTTTCAGCGACCCATTGGGGGTGGGTCATCCTGTTTTAAACAGGAATAGGCACATTGTTAAATAATAGCTCAGATGAGGACGATATCCCTCTTGCAAAACTTGCCTCTATAAACAGTTCGAGTGCCAGTGACAGCAATGTGCCATTAAGCAAACTTCGCAACACATAATTTGATGGCACCAGGAAATAATGAGAAACTTTAAATAATAACACGTCACTAATTAAACATGAGTTACAAAAGCTGAAAGAGTTAAATAATATACTCGTTTTTACATGCTTTTGTATCCGGTTAAAAAACAAACCTAACCGTAAATCAACACCACCACAACTTCATATACAAATGTGGTATAATTTATTATATAACAAAAAAAATATCTTTTATCAGGGGGTGGGTCATGTAATTTTCAGCGTTCATTTAGGGGTGGGTCAAATAGTTTTGTGCCAAAAGTGAGGGGTGGGTCATGTGTTTTTTGTCTGCCACACTTCCAGTTGCTCCGGCCCACCCCCATTCCCCATACTTTTCGAAAACGGCGACAGCAAACGGTGCTGCAGGCTGGTCACGACATGAAAAGGACGAGAAAAAAGCCAAAGTGGTGGGTTTGTCCGTGGGCTTTAGAGAGAAAAAGGGAAGCTCAAGCAATGGCAAACAATATTGTAGGAGAGCTAAGGGCTACAGATCCCGAAAGCTTCAAGAATTTGTTACCGGTTAGCTCTAACTCTTCCCGTTGGCTTGACATATGACGTTTTTTTACAGACTTAGTTTCTTTGCCTTTTCGTTGTTTAAGGCAAATTTCCCATAAGAACATGGCAATTCCTTGACAAGTGCACTTGTCACGTAATTTACACTAGCAAATATCGTCCTTGACAAGTTTTTCCGTGACAAGTGTCCTTGTTCAAAAGCTGGCATGCTAGTTTTTGAACAAGGACACATGTCAAGGGAAAACTTGTCACATTTTTCCATTTACACTGGCAAGGAAAACTTGCCAAGGAAAACTTTCTGGTTTAAATGAGGCTGTAACCAATGAGAAGGAATCGAAGTAAAAACTGAAACAATGTAACTAACTTTGAAGTAATTTAGTTTGTTAGAATTTCTGTTGAAAGTAAACTAACCAAGAGCGCAGTACGGGTGTCTAACATCGGCGTCAAAAGACCTAAATCAGCATGTGTTATCTCAAAATAACGTTGGTGACCCCACATTTCTCCGCATGTTACTTCTTTCATCTACTAACACGTCTCAAAGGATTATCTCGTAATATTTCCTAGTTTCCTTGCAATTTCAGTTTCGCTCTAGGTCTTCTTTTCAAGTTGTCGTAGCTGTATCGTAAGGTCTCTAGTGGCTATAATCACATCATATTAACAATGCAAGAGTGAATTAACCGCTTTGTTATGAAAACGTCCACAGAATATCAAATCTTTCGATTTATTTTGTTGTTGCTGTTCTTGTTTTTGTTTTGTTTGGTTTTTTGCGGGGGGG
>BLFK01001053.1:71843-85386 GCA_014634185.1 Astreopora myriophthalma | reverse complement strand
GGGGGGGGGGGGGGGATTTGCGCTGCTCAAAAAAGTCTGCGGTTACCATATTATTTCTAGAGCATGATATAAATAGCTCGTATACCATGTCAGTGGTGATTTAGGAAGATTGTTGGTTTTTAGTTTCCCCATGTCTTTCTACATTTATTTATTCGTTTCTACACGTCATAGAATCGATAAAGAGCTAAAGTTCTGAACAGGGGTTTCATTAAAGGTAGAGGATAGAATCACTTTATTTATAAACATCGATAGGCGTACCGTCAGCTCCGAATCTGGTATCAATGGAAGCCGACAGTGTAACCTGCAAGCAGTGGATTACTGAGACTGAGACCACTGCGACACGTTCTCTGTCGAACATGCGCGGCTGGCGAAACTTCAACACGTCACTTCCCCGATCTGAGCGATGAAAATAAAAACCTGATTGTCCATTTTTATTTTAGTGAATTCGTCCTTGAATCAGGAAGGTACGGGTCAGTTGCTTGCAGTGGTTTCTCTCTCGTTTCGCTACCAAAGCGGATACGAGATGAAAATTAGACTGCGACCAGTCTCTCTTTTGCTCTAAAATCTGTGGAATGAACAGAAAGAACGCGAAAATAGCGAGCAGCGAACCGCGAGCCGTTAGTTTCGTGGGCGCCAGTACGAGCGAAAAGAAAGACTGCAATGGTTACATACATAATTTCTGAAGCCGGGTGACAGTTTGACAGCTCGCGTCATCCACACCCACATTTTCGAACATGATACCCCGTTGTCAATTTCGCGGCAATAGATCCAAGCGATTCGGTCACAAGTTTTACAGTTGGATGATGTGATGACGGATTCCACGCTATATACGAAGGCAGGAAATATTAAAGGCAGTCTGTGTTGGAGTTTTGGCGTGTATATTAAGTGCTCGTACGCGTTTAAAATATTTTATGGACATTTCCCAGTAAAAAGCATGCATTCTGGCGAACAGCCCTACGTAAAGATCGCACATCACAGAAAATGCTTTGAATGTCTCTTGTCGAAAGGAAGAACAAAGGCGTTCTCCGAATTCCATTTTTGAGCGGCTTTAGTACAATCTGACTCGTTTTTCCCTCGTGTGTACAGGAAAAGTGTAACCAAAGTGAGAAACGCGGGTCCCACTATTTCAACGTTCACGCGGCAGGAATTAAATAGCGTCCGTTGTAAAATAAAATGACAGCCATATTTGGCGCGAACTAAGCTCACCAGGTGTTGTTTGGAATGTTGGTGACCGTTTGACAATAATTACGCGTCTTAGCTTTATAAACCGACCAATCAAAACACTCCGTCACCGGAGCGCCGGGCTTCAGAAATTCTGTATGAAACCATTGCAGTCTCTCTTTTCGCTCGTACTGGTGCCCAAGAAACTAACGGCTCGCGGTTTGCCGCTCGCTATTTTCGGGTTCGTTCTGTTCATTCTGCTCACGGATTTTAGAGGAAAAGAGAGACTGCTCGCGGTCTAGATGAGAATCCACTGCTCGCAGGGTGCCGACAGTGCACCCTTTACTGGTCCCCATCGGTCAGTGTTCGGTTTTACGGTCATTTAAAACTATACAGTATACGGATTAGAGAAAAGTCAAAGCAGGCGTTGAAGCCGACCGTAAACGCCCCTTAAAATTTAAAAATCTAATAGGCACCCTGACTTAGCCTAATCACATTTGCAACTAAGTCGATTCCACGGGAAAAAAAATATTCCACGGCTTATCATACAGTTTTCTGCAATTTGCTTGGTTAAAGAAACAGTATTAATTTGAAATACTTGAAATACTCACATTAGTTACTGTATGGTGTTTCTCACATGTAGATTCACATGTAGGTATTTCCGTTAACTGTCATCTCACCCCCAACTTGAGAAAAACAAACAAGGCGGTCCGAGGGAGAAGCGTTTTTCGGAAAAAGTCTTCCTTCGATGAAGTGCTGAATCAAGATTCCGACATAACTACCCAAAGAGAACACAGAAAGCTTTTGTTTCCTGTTCCTATAAAGCTTTGATGAGGTTGAAAACTTAGAAGGCTTTAAACTTGAAGCTTTAAAAGTAAGGCGAGTTGGCAATTTGCTCATGCTAAGAATGTCTATAAGCTTACCGAATGAAACTATTTTGCCTTGTAGTATAACCAAATAATAATAATAATAATAATAATAATAATAATAATAAATATTGTTTTTGACTTTCTTGGAGGATACCATGAACGATTGAGAAATGACTTAAGATCAATCACGAACACTGACAAGAAACTGAGTTACCTCATCGAACGCTGCCAGAAATGGATTTTGAGCCAGAATGTAAACATCGTTAAGAAGTCCTATGACTTTGTTTAAGCGGAAAAAGGAATGTAAATTGATGTAATTAACTAGCTTAGATTTAAAGTCCGCTGGTTGATGTAACAATGATATGCATAAAAGTAATTAGAATTTGCCATAATGATAATAATAATAATGATAATGATGATGATGATGATGATGATAATGATAATGATAATGATAATGATAATAATAATAGCGTGGTTTCTGCATAAAATTTGGGATAAATGCCGCCGCTAGTTCAAAATACTCCAAAAAACACTGGCTGTTTCCCGGTTCGTTGTGCGGCTAAGGCCGAAAACTTGAAAAAATATCCCAATACCACTTGAAACGATGCTATTATATAAATACCGAAAGTGAAGAATGATCATCGCAGTTAATTTTCCAATTTAAGCAATTGGAAAGGAGAAGCCTGAAAGGAAAATCCTATATAAATACCCTCCCTTCGTCAACCAATCAGGATGTGAGTTCTCTGGCTTATGCGATTCTACATGTATATTGCGACTACTTCGCTTTGAACAGCTCAGATTAGTTCAATTGTTACAATAATGCAGACACTATATTGAAATTTACGATAAACTCAAACAAGTTCGTTGAATATTTGGTAAAGGATGTAATGACAGTATTCTGCTCTGACGAAAACAGTCACGGAAAACCCAATCCAAATTGAAATCATTGTTGCAGGGAAAACAGGACAATTGTCTGGGTTCAAATCAAATAGCTTCCAACGTGCCTTCAAACGTTTGGTAAGTTCAGTTTGAAAAGCAACCAGTTTGACCAATGATAAAGCGAGGCACGCTTTATCGCTTTACCTTAGTTGTTCTTCATCAGCTTGTACCGAGTAACCACTCTTCCTCAGGCATTCTTGCTTTATCATAATCTGCAAAAAAGGCAATTAATTAGGCCATGTGCTGACTGAAACTATAGACATGATGGCTGAACATGACCACAAAGGATTTCTCGAGCTGGTTTTCCGATTATTTCTTTCTGTCTAAGGTTTCGGTGCACCAATAGAAGCTTGATTGAATTTAAGATACCATGGGAAATTGCCTCGTTTACATTGCAAGCCCCGTGAGAACGACTTTCTGGGGAAATGTTATTCTGCAACGGCGTTTACGTTGCGTTGACCAGTATTTTTGCGGGATGTACATTACATCGATACGGTCATGCAGGATGAAAACTTATACATATAGAAGATACAAATTTTATGCTCGAGTGGCAAGAACAATTGATCTTTTTGGTATACTGACACCAAAACCAAGTTCGATAGATAGATAGATAGATAGATAGATAGATAGATAGATAGATAGATAGATAGATAGATAGATAAAAAAATGTACACATATGTAGCTAAAAATTTAGTTACAATTACTATATATAAATGTGTTAAGTCTCTTCGTCTTAGCCAGAGGGACATTAAAATTCCTCTTTCGTCTTAAGTTGGATTCACAACTGTTACGAGGTGGCAAGAGCTCATGCAATTTATGGTCTGAGTTCCAAGTGATGGAATCAAAAAGCTTAGTTGTTAACGAATCCCGCAACTTTTGTGATTTTGCCCTGTTTGTAGAGAATATGTTGGGAACGATGTAAAGGTATCCGTACAAGGACAAACTGCTATTGCTGCATAAAAAGCGATTCCTCGCTGATTTTAACGACTTTCGCAACTTTTGCGATTTAGCCCTGTTTGTAGAGAATATGTTGGGAACGATGCAAAGTTGTCCGTACAAGGACAAACTGCGATTGGCTTGATGTAATGCGTCTCTATATGGTACAAACGGAAAAATAATTCGCAAGGCAAGTTCATTTTAAAAGAAGCCGTAAAAGGCCGGAATCGTCACGTCATTGAACGATACGACACTCGCAAGAGCAACATACTGAAAGTACGCCACTTGGATCCCGGATGAAGAGGCGTATGGAATCTGCGATTGGTTTAGTTCCCAGTAAAACACTATAATCCATATAACATAAGTTGTTCTTTTCCTATAACACATACTAATGATGTTGAGTGTGTATCTGTAACGATTGGGAGTAAAGTCTAAAACGGAGAGACGAACGTGTATGCAACATGTAAAACCAACCAACGAAGCAACGTTTATTTGGGCCTTGACCATGCTTTATACCAGTAGCAGCTTAATGTCATGCAACTATGTATTATTAGCAAGGAAATTTAACATTGTAATTAACACTTATATTAAGCCACTATTCACCACAACACAATACACATCTCGTTTCACCTTTCCCGTTACAAGAAAGAAAACCAAAACAAAAGTCAACATAATAACACTCAAATATGATCTTAGTTGAAACTTGTCATACGGAAGTTCAGAAACAACGTTCACAGTAAAGTCAGTTAAGAAACTGCGTAATCACGAAACCTAATTGGGGGCCTTCTATCTCTCTGAGATCTCCGAAGAATTTTGGGTGCTGGTGGACTAGCGGCAGCCGATTCCGACGTTTGCAGAGCAGAAAAGGGCGGTACAACAGACACTGGTGGGACTGTCGGCGATGGCTCAACTGGCGATGACACGGATGTAGTGGACTCGGGTAGAGTTGGAGCGGAGTTGGCAACAATTGACTCATGCAAGTACTGATGACCCCGTGTTCAAGCAACTGCGAAGAGTCATTCAAACTGGATGGCCTGAGAGAAAGTCAGAAGTCCCAGAGTGTCTCCGTGAGGCGAAGGGTCTAATTGTTTTAGTATCACCCAACTTGTCGGATAGAAAAGGCAATAATAAAGTTAGCAAATGCAAGTTGAAGAAATATTTATTTGGGAATAAAACGAAAGAAAGCGTCACGCTTTTCGTTACTCGAGGACTATTACTAATAGTCCTCTAGTAGCGCAGCCAATGAAAATGCAGGATTTGCATTAGTCCACTAGTTGGGTGATACTAATAACTGTTATTACACTAACTATGGTGTTATGCCGGGGTGTATTGTGACTCCTACCTCCAGTATACTATGACTAAGTTCCAAGTGCTTTCTTTTAAATTGTGCAAGTTTTGCCATGGTGGTACCATGGTTATGCTGTAATACTGCTATCTCCTCACTTATAAGCTGAAAAAGAGATGAATAAAGACTGGTAACTTGGTCTGTTGACACAATCACAACTAAATGTAAACTGATTTGCAGTAACCATTAATAGCTTGGTATGCAAGTCTGCCATAAATTTCCATCTTCCCAGGTAGTGGAAAGTTTACAAAAAATGTTTCACGTTTGCATTGACAGATAAAATCGAAGGCTGATCATTTGCAAACAAAATAATAACATTGCATACAAATAAATAAACCGAATAACTAACAGAGTAAACAACCAAGTCGCGTCAAATTACTCTATTCTGTTGTTTGATTTTTCTCATTTTGTGTCCACAACAGCATAGTGCAAATAGGTTAATTTGGGGAGGGCCTCGCGAGAACCAATCCGAATTAAAAGCTTCAACATCTCATGATATTTTCCGGCTTATTAAATTCTTATTCAGTTTCAACTAAATTCAACTAATAGTTTCATGCTTTTGTAGTAAAACTAAAAAGAAACCCAAAAATGGCATCATATAAAGCATCACAAAACACGAGTTGGCATAATTACTAGGGTCACACCTACTAAGGACACCTTTATTACTAGGGTCACACCTACGAAGGACAATATTGACATGAGTTGGGAACTCATTAAAAACAAACTGATGAAAGCTGCTATCCCCAAGAAAGCCACTGGCCCCGACCATGTATCCCCCAGGGACTTTTCCCTGATCGGGGACTCTGTTATCCATAGTTTATTACCGATCTTTAGGAAGAGTGTGAGTGATGCATCTTTCCCTTCGAGTTGGAAGTTATCACGCGTTAATCCCATATTCAAGAAAGGTTCATCAACTGACGTAAATAACTACAGACCTATCTCCCTCCTCAGTATCCCAGGTAAAATCTTAGAGGATGTTGTCAGTGACACCTTGAACAACCATATGGAGACACAAGGTTTGTTGAGTCACAAGCAATGGGGATTTCGGAAAAATTATTCAACTGAAAGCCTCTTACTTCACTTAACAGAAACATGGAAAAATGCTTTAGACAGGGGTCTGAAAGTTGGAGTGCTTTTCATTGACTTTCGCAAGGCATTTGATACTGTGAATCATACCATCTTGCTGGAAAAGCTAAAAGCCATTGGTATATCAGGTGACCTGTATTCCTGGCTTGATGATTATATGTCTGCACGCAAACAGTTTGTGCAATTATCAAGATATCAGTCCGGGCTCAAAGCCATTACAAATGGAGTTCCCCAGGGTTCAATACTAGGGCCGAAATTATTTTCAATTTTTGTAAACGATCTTCCAGAATCGATATCAAGTGGTGATTTATTCATGTTTGCTGACGATACGACAATTTTTACAATCGGCGAGAACACCGACAATATCATCTTGACTCTACAATCTGTATTAGACCAGGTATACACCTGGTGTCAGTCTAACAGATTAATAGCACACGAATCAAAGTCTGAAGCCCTGATAATTTCGAAACAGAGCTTTATTGGCCCATTGCCACATTTGACATATGGTAATAGTACTATCGAATACAAATCATCATCTAAATGTCTTGGGTTAACAATCGACAACAAGCTTTCATGGCAAGAGCACACCAAAAATGTTTGTAAGTCATTCAGCATGAAAGTCGCAGTTTTAAAACGGATAAAGTTTTTACCCAAATCAATTTTAGAAACTATTTATTACAAAACAATTATTCCTAGTGTTCTGTATGGAATTGTAGTTTGGGGGTCTTGTTCCTCAGCCTTGATGGATGATATCGATCGAATTCACTTAAGAGCAACCAGAATTATTCACAATTTACCTTGTAACATTCCAAATGACGATATCATGAACGCTCCATATTGGAACTCTATTAATTTATTTTACATCAAGAGACTTTTAGTTATCACATATAATATCTATTATGGAAACTGCGTTGAACCTCTTAATGATTTAATAGTTAAACCCGTGACTACTTATAATTTTAGAAAATCTCTAAATGTTGAGATTCTTAGACCAAGAACAGAAGTGGGCAGATCTTCCTTTCAGCACAGAGCCGCTTTGGCTTGGAACCTCCTTCCTGATGATATCAAGAACTGTTCTAACTTAGCTATTTTCAAGAGGAAACTTAAGGATAATAAGAATATTCTGAAATCTATTAGTTTTACTAAAGCCTCCTGCAGTATTACCAACAAATCCTCAGATTTTAAATATTTTTAACATTAGTTAAGCATAATTTTTGTCATTAATATTCTTCTCCGTTCTTTAAATTAGTCATAACTATTGTCATTAATATCTATTTATCTATTTAATTATTATTATTTATTTTTATATAGTTAATTAATTTACGTACTATTAAGATAGTGCAGGTCCACATCAGGACTTTTGTCTTGCCTATTTAATACTTATAATCTGCTTTATCAAATAAATTATGTATGTATGTATGTATGTATGTATAATTATACACAAGCAAAATTAAAGACGACCATTTGTTTTTGACAGAAAAATCCGGCGAAACTAGGGTAGGGCATTTGAACACAACTTTCGCCACGGAAAGGGAGGGGGACAGGAATTTGCCCAGGGCGGGGTGCTGACCCTTACCGTTGATCGGCGCAAAACGCCATAAGTCAAACAGGGAAGATAAATGACGTATAACGTAACGTAAAAGTAAAATTACAGCGGTATAAATCTGTATAAGGTTACCTGCAACCGTATGGCTATAGGTGATACAACACTGGTACAGAACAAAACAACTGCGGCTAGACAGAGACCGGATAAACCCCTCAGGAGGTTGGGGGGTGGGGGCCCAGGCTCAAGCTCAAAAGAATCTGAAGGCCATCCAACGAAGGCTTCACAGGAGGGAATTGTTTTGATACCGGTAAAGGGAAACAAAGTAACTCTACATTTAACGAGCGAATCAAAAGAAATTCGTTGTCAACAGAACGTTGTGAGCAGATTCCGAGGCCCAGATGAAAACCATGTGATATACCCTTCCTTGTTTACTACTACGGCTTTGGTTCTCATAAACCCCTTGTCTAGAGCCCAACATCTGGTCATATCTAGTGTGGACAAAGTAGTAATTTCAGCCTAATTTGTAAGCCCATTTGTTAGAAATTTTTGTCTTGATCTATTACATGTCTTCCGACCGCTAGCTAAATAGTGAGTTTAAACAACGAAAACGACAACGGCTGCAACACCAGCGAAAACATGGTGTCAAAATATCAATTTGCGATTTTTCCAACCATTTTACCATATATCTGAACAAAGTATTTCAATTATTTTTATTTCATTTTTGCTGTAAATGACCAAACACATCTATAATGAAAAGCACATTAAGACTGCGTTTACCACGTACACGGTTTACACGGACACGGGTTCAGTTGGTTTCAGTCATCTTTCAGTTATCTTCAGCTAGCTGCCCCTCAACTTAATTCCTCCACAAAGGATTCCAAAATTGGCCATCTGAACATTTGTAGTATCAGAAACAAGATCGATGAGCTCAGGGTTCTTCAATCAATCTGTCTATTTGATATAATGGCATTAACTTAAACCCACTTGAATAGCTCTATTTCTGATAACTTCTTGCACATCGAAAGGATCAAGCTTTTCCGCCGAGACAGGAAAAAATGCAAGGGCGGCGGCTGTATCATGTATTACGCTGAACATCTGCAGACGATCATTCGCAAAGATTTGGCCTACAAGGATCTCGAGGCAATTTGGGTGCAGATAAAATTCCCTACCATTTCTGCATTGTTTTCGGTCATTTACAGATCGGAACTAGAATGCCCTCATTTCTTTGAAGATATGTATGGCGTTTTTGAGAAGGCATCGATGAAGTCTGAGACCATCACCCTACTTGGAGACTTCACCTGTGATGTTCTTGGAATTGAAAACAAGGGAAACGCAACCAAAAACCATAAGACAAATGAACTTGTTCCAGTTTTTCGGCACGCAAAACATTATCAACATGCCCACCAGGATCACACTTGAATCACGCACCTTAATAGATTTGATAGTCACGAGAAAGCCGAATTCAATTAACCGTAAAAGCGTTCTACCTTTGGGAATTTCTGACCATTGCTTAATATATGCAACTCCTTGCCTATCGCAAAAACGGCCACCGCCAAAAGTTATAAACATAAGGAACTTTTAGAAATTTCAGGTTTGGCAGTTTCTGGCTGATATCTCAGCAGCGCCGTTTCACGTCTCTCAGATCTTTTATCATAAGGATGATGTCCTCTGGGCATGAAACTTGTTATTCAAAGATATCCGCGATTCTCATGCGCTGTAAAGTGCATTAAGATCCGGAGTCAATCTTCACCCTTTATAGATAACAACATCAGACGGAAGATGAATTTAAGGTATAAACTTTTTACGATAGCAATTCGCACGAAAGATCAAGATATTTATGCGAGATACAAGAGGGTTAAAAATGAGAGCACATGTGAGCTGAGAAACGCAAAGTCGCGGTACTTTATTTATTTGAAGGAAAAGATAGCCTCAGTTACGTCTGCAGCGGCTACGGTTGGAAAAGTATGCGGGATCTGGGTTGAGCTTTTTTGCGCATGCGTAAGAGTTATAGGATGACGTTGTGCTTACCGTCGGTTTTCTGTACGGTAACTTTTGACAGCTTTTCTCGCCTTAGTCAAAATCTAGAACGTGTGACTTCAAAGGTGAGGAAAATTTAAATTTGTGGACTCGTACCCTTCATAAAGAATTAGAAACTCTTCTTCAGTGACGATTCCATCAGAAAAGCGCAAACCAAGGCTTCACCAAGTTCATAAAACGACATTTTTCACACGACGAGTGATTGAACCGTAGCACCTTGCTCGTTTTCAATCTTTATCTCTTTTATTTTTTTCACACCAAACGGACCAGACCTCTCCCGCTCGTCCAACCGTAGTCATTTATAATTTAACCGTAGTGCTCAATCTTAAATTCCCTATTCGTGTCTGATGATCTGGTCCAGCGCAAATTAAAAGCCATCAAGCCAAATAAATTGCTGGGTCCGGATGGTATACCACCTAAACTTTTAAAATTAGCTGAACCTGCCATTGTGGCACCCTTAACTCGATTATTTTCATTGTGTGCTCAAGCCGGAGAAACTTTTACCGACTGGAATAAAGTTCGTTTAGTTCCAGCATTTAAGGAAGACGATGTAGCCGTCACAGGTAATTACAGACCACTATCGCTTTTAGTGTTCCAAGTACAACAATGGAATCTTGCGTTTTCGAGAATGCCAAGAGTCGGTGGCTGTACTTCGCAAACTTCACTTTTAATTAACACAAAATCAGAGGTCTTTCACCCAAGGTTCGTTCAGAGTGAGAGGACCTTGCACGTTAGACTCCCTCGACGTGTAAAAGCTTAATTCTAATTGATGGAGACTCAATCACCTGATGACAACAATAACCTAACACTTTTTAACCTTGATCCTATTTTGTTGAAAGGAGCCTTTGTGTTTCAAAACCCTTGCTGTGAAATGTACTATAATTGATTTTCGTTCTGAATACTGGATCACGTAATGTCACACAACGCAACTATAACTTTTGCAACAGACTCCCCTATTTGACCCTAAATGGATCAAACACTAGTCGATTCAACGATTCAACCAGAATTACAACCGTTCAGTCTCTCAAGCGTTCTGAAGTTAACCTTCGTTCTCCTCGTCAGCAATTTCATAGACACGAATCTCTGCTACAACCGCAGCCTCTCGTCTTGATCCAAAGGATCTTGCTTCAGGATTTAGTGTGGAACTCAAAACTGCAGGTCCTTTCGTTCTGTCACAAGACAACTCCAGAGGATGCAGCTGTTGAACGGCTCGTTCCAGACGGCTCTTCCCTGCACGTACTTTAACGGCTCTCACGATCCCATCACGCCCGGTTATTGGTTCCTCCCCAATGCCAAGTTTCCACTTGTTTCTGTCTTTATTTTCATCCTTGATGATTACGACGTCTCCAGTCTGTACACTGCGCGACGTCCCCTTGTGATCAAAATTGTGGCGTTCTCACAGACCGCGCAAGTACTCCTTGGTCCAACGTTGCCACATAGCATCTTTGCATTTCTTTAAGTACTTAGCTCGTTTTCTGCGATTTGGGTCATCCTCGTGATAAGGCTGCATCTCTGGTAACTGTATGTCTTCTTCAATGCAGTGGACGATTGTTTAAGGCTACTTCAACATCTAACAGAACTTTCAGCTCATCATAGGTTGGCTGGGCATTTCCAATGCCCTTCCTAATTGCTCCTTTGACTAGCCCCACCATGCACTCATATTGGCCTCCCCACCAAGGGGCTCTGCTTAGATTGAACTGCCAGGAGATCTGCTGGCGGGTGAAGAAATCATTTAGTTTCTCGTCACGCATTACTTGACAAAGCCAGGTTGCCGTTCCAACGAAGGCACTGCCGTTGTCTGAGTAGATTTTGCTGGGCCCACTGGTCTCTTAGCTCCTGGCCAGGTCCAATGTAGTGCACTTGTTACCGTACAAGCGTATAAGATAATGTACGCTTTCCCTTCTCGTTTGTTTGTGGCTAGGAATTTGATAGGCCTGCATAGTCAACACCCACGACTTGAAAGGGTGTGGTTGCTTGTGCCCTGTCCTTTGGTAATAAAGCGGGAGGTGGGGCAGCAAGTGCTGTTGCTTGGAATCTCTTACAACCTGCACACTTCTTGATAATGCATTTCACGATTTTTCTGAGTCGTGGAACCGAGTTTTGTTCTCGCACTTTTGCCATTGTCAAGCCTACTCTTCCATGGAGAGTACTCTCATGGGCTTCTTGAATAAATTTCTCTGTGTAGACTGATTTTTCCGGGAGATACTCAGGATAGACACCTTGAATTCGTCCTCGGCACTCCAGGAGATATCGTGGTTCAGCTGCAGGATGAGTTCCTGACCGTCATCATCAAATTGCTCTGATTTCACTCTTTCTTGCTGTGCTCTCCTCTCCCACAATCGTCTTTGGGCCTTTAGCTCTTTCGAGGTTGGCAGACCCCTTTTTCTCTGAGGTGATTGATTTCTGCCGTTGTGAACAAATCTCGCAACCCACGCGCTAATACGAAGCGCACGCCATAGATTGTGTTTGTGAAGCAGCTCATCAATCTCATCCAAGGTTTTGTCTTCAGCTAACTTGAAAATCTCCCTCACCATCTTAGCTTCCGCCAATGTTTCTGCAGCCACGGTGGTTGTTATATCCTCTGGCCCAGCTCTTGGGTCCAACAGCCACTTCAGCCCCAACCACCAGAGTTCATCTTCTTGCTTTATGGGACCACCACAGTTCCTAGGTCCGCTGGGTTCTTTTTAGTGGGTACGTGCATGTCTTCACGCTATTCAGGGCTTCTGGTGAATTTTGCACGCTCTGTTGTAGTCACCTTCACCCCTAATCAAGTGGAGAGCGATGGTACTGTCCAACCAACAATAAACTTGATCAACAACGTGTCCCTTCAGTGCTTCTTTGACATTAGTGGCCAGGTTTGCCGCCATGTGACCAGCGACCAGCTCCAGGCGCGGTATTGCGAGACCCTGCTTTGCCAAACATCCTTTTGTTGCTACTATCCCTTGTGTCAGTCCAGAAGATTGTGTTACCACTGCAAATGCTGCCGCTGCCATGCCTTGCCCGCTTGCATCTCCGAACACACAGGGGGCTAGGGTTTGCTCAAGGAGGGCCGCTGGGGCTTAAGAGCTGCCTGCTCCGGAATCTAGTGACGCTTGACATCCCACTCCCGCAACCTCAGCGAAGACCACCAGGTACACCACTGGGCCATCGCCTGCCTGGGCAGCTGTCACTGAATTCTCTGTTGAATCCCTCTCGCAGATTGAGGTATGGTGTCTCCGTTTGCATATGGGACATCTTCCTCTACTGTTACAATCCGTAACCTTGTGATCGGACGGCATGCAGTTAAAACAGTCCCTTTTGCTGAAGAATCTTTCTCCTTTGAGATGCCTGGGGTCACTTTACTACACTCGTGTGACTGGTGATCTGTGCTGTCACAGTAGACAAAGCTGCGCAGGTGTGTCTCCCCTTGATGTGCATGGTACATTGAATCCCTTGGGAACTCGCGGTTCTTGTCGTTTACTCTTGACGGGTACAGGGTTTCTTTCTGTCCACTTACGAAGGGCATCCACGAACTTTGGAAAGTCCCAGGTCTGCCAGTCATCATCTGTTCTTACCTGATCACTTCGTATTCCATCAAGTTTGTCAATCGTCATTCTCACGTTTCCACTAACTGCCTTCAACTTT
>BLFK01001053.1:54343-64343 GCA_014634185.1 Astreopora myriophthalma | reverse complement strand
CGATCTTCGCTTCTTCAACGCCTTGTCAAACTTGTTTTGATGAATGAACAGTGGCCGATTTGTGGCATTTCATGCATATCATGGACATGTATATGAAAAAAAACAAACAAACAAACAAGCTGACAACAACATGCGAATAAAGGTTATCATATCGATCGTGTATCGACTAGTGCATGTACGGCTAAATAATTACAGTATGGTCCGCGGGGTCCTTTCTTACAAGTTTTTACGACATGTCACATTTCCTCGTTGAATACAATACAAGCACAAACAACGGAGATAATTCATATTTCATATGACGAAGTTTCAGCTTTCGTGCTGTTGGCGAAGGCGCGGAATTCGGAATTCGAGTTATCTCTATTGAAATGTTTACTTTTGCGGCTCCGTGAATTACATAGCCATGGTCATGTGGCCAGTTTGTGCAGAGATAAAACGCAATGGGAACTCTAATGTCTTTGCAGGACAAGTTTATAAATGAACTCGTGACGCTTCAATTCTGGTAAGATAATCAAGACATTTTTTTCTCGTCGCGAACCAAGACTGCATACTGTAACTTTGAGTTGACATCTGCATGTACAAACAACTGAATACTTGCGTGCGAATGGTTATTGTTCTGTCTTCGCGAGATAAGTCGCTAATTCTCGGCCTAATTCGAGTTTATGAATATTCCGTACCTCTCGTTTCTCGATCCTCGATTCTTGATTCTCGAACCTCGATTCTCGACCTGCGCGACGCGAGAATCGAGTTTCGAGGATCGAGTCGAGACTGTCAACTTACTTTTGAGCGGTACTGTAGCTTCCCGCAGAATATAGGAATCCATATCATATGTCTCAGGAGGAAATCCATAACTGTCGAAGAATTCACTTTCACAAGGCAATTCGAAAAACATGGGCACCTAGTGTGTTCCAGGTTGGGTATGAGGGTCCGTATTTGCAATGAGACAGGCTGGATAGGTCGTAATGATGGGCAGTTTGTCACTCGGGAACACACCTTGTATAAGGGATGTCAATACAGTGTCACGAAGACCGGCTTGCCAAGAGTTCTTGAGTAGTATGCATCAGGATCAATTTAAGATCCTTGTGACAAATCGTAGATCACTCGTTGATTACGATCAATTTCTAACTGATTCTGAAATTCTGCGTAAACAATTAAATTGAGAACTGCCAAATTTCAGGTACAGATTGACATTGCCCGTTCGATGTGGTATCAAATGATTGGGGTGGCCGCTTCCTGCTGGTGTTAAATCAAATCGGAACAAACCGTAGCTGTTTTCCCAATCCCTTCTGTCAATGTCAAGACTGTGACCACAATTCACGTCTCCGCTTCCTGAAAACAGCGTGTTGTAGCCATCGATCCTTTTGCCACCCGACAGGTCTAGTGCAGAATAGGGCGTTTCTTCTCCATTAACGGTTAGCCGAATGCCTTGCAGATCAAACAATGCAAAGTTGAATGGATTTCTGGCGAGGCTCCCGTTGAAGGCATCGTTTCGCACTAATCCAAAAATGATGCATTGCGGAATAAGCCCCTGGAAAAGGTCTGTCTCTGTGTGATTCAATACACCTTGAGGGATGATTCTGGCATGTGTGGGGGTTCTAGTTAAGGTATAGATGGCTGGAAGGGCAGTGCTCCCCTTGTGACCTTGCAAGATCTGTATATGTTCTAGTTTCGTACTGTCTGCTACACGCACTGTGCGCACTTGGAGAGTACTTGACACAATGCTCAATTTGCAGTTGTTTGGAGTCTCACCACCCATGAGAACAAAGGTGTCACTGTTCAGGTCCACCTTGACTTTGATTTCTAAACCGTCAAGCAGCAACTTGTCAATGTTAAAGAAGTCACAGAGGGGTACTCCGACCCACCTGTTCCATTGTTCGTAAAGGCTGCTCTTTTCTTTAGACCTTTATTATTGTCTGTCGTATTGTCCACTTCCTCCATGTGTCTGGCCGTGTCTTTGTAGTACAGAGCTTTGGTAAAGTAAGATTTCTTGACCTGTTCTGTAAAGTTCAGTGACGTCTTGATGTAAGCACTGTAAGCTTGAGTGTCTGACTGTTCTGTCACCAGCGTTTCGTTGATCTTGATAGTAGACTGTTTAATAATGGCATGAAGGGTGTTGTTGATCAGAGTGTACTTTTTTCTGTCACTCGTTGGCGACCCATCTTGCTTCGTGATCTTTAACACCAGTCGTAACTCTGTCTTGTTAACGTCAATGTAGTCTGCTAAGGGCTTGATCACAAACTCAATGGGATTGGTTCCTGTCTGGACCGGTTCATAATCCACCCATTTGCTACTGACGATAGACACGTCTGTCACAGGTACATCAAACAACTGCAAGCTTGAATTTCCACCAGGGGCTGAGAGAGGGTGTGCTGCTGCCATGTTTAATCAAATATAGTCTTAAACATCGAATGGGATGTTTTCTGTTTCTTAGGCTGGCGCTCACTGCTTGGTTTTGCTTTTGCCGTACGCTGATATACTTTTCTCCCACGGCCTTGTTGTTGTGTAATGTCATCCATAGTACTGGCGAGTACACTTTTTCCGGCAGCTTTTGGTGTCGATTTGGCAGCTTTCTTTAAAGGTTCACCATTCATAACGTCGTGAACAATTTGCATTCCCGTTTCCAGCCCAGTATCGAGCAATCGCTTTCCGATTTTCTCCACTGTTGTTTTCAGAAAGGGCGTCGCTGTACGAAACAGGGACTGAAACATTCCACCTAACCCATTCCCTCCTTTACCATAAGGGTGTCTTCCTCCGTAGATACTTATGCTCCCTTTACCTTGCTGTGTAAAGGGTATAACTTGTCGACGATACGGATAAAATTGATGGTTCATGGGTAGCAACATGTTATCAAATTGGACAGCGTCTAAAATGCAGCCTCACACGTACCGTACCAGAGGCAAATGATATCAGTTGACCTGTATCTCCCCTTATATTGATCGCTACTGATGAAAACACAGATGCACAGAGTCTGTGGTAGGTCGGTAGCTTGACCTCGAGGTACCAGTATTCATAGCACACTGGCTTGGGGTCTCCTACCACTTGGGACTCAATTAAATCTGAATACACGTAGATGGTTTGAAAAGCGTGCGTCGAAAAGCATCCCCCACACCAACTCTTGTTTTCTGGCCAGCGTGGTTGTGTTCGTTAACAAAGTGATGCTCTGATCATCGCTCAGTTTGAGAAACGTCTTGATTTGGTACAGAGCAGGAATCTGAGACTTATGATTCAGATAACCCAAGGCATGGGCTAATGTCTTGGGCAGAGTCACATGCCAACCATCAGGCAACTTTAACTCGAAATAATCTTGAACTTTCTCGTGAATGTAAAAACATTAATTTTGTTCCCTCCCAGACTTGCAATGGTCTTATTACTTTTCAGATAAATGTCCTTTAAGGCATCATGAAGTCCCGCCAACACTGCCGTGTATTACATCTTTGACCGTAATGTAAATGCCAGATGGTAGATTGATGGTCAATATCCAGGGTTCAGGGTCTGTCTTACAAAGCAACGTGTAGGAGAGTTGACACTCTCGAACATTTTGCCACGTGTATGGGTAAATAATCCGCGTTATGGCCACTTCCCAGTCTTCACTTAGATGTAACTGGGGTTGGCAATTGTGTCCTAAACTCTGCCGCCTTCTTTTCGGGATACTGTTCTAGGCTTGCGTCACTGGTCAGTACCATGTAAAAACTGTTTGTCATGACGTTCGACGGCAGAAGTGTAACACCACGTTCACGATACCATCTAGGAATGAAAGTGCCTGACCACAGCCACCTGTTAAATAGATTTCAATGGTTTGAAATATCTTTGTGCGTAATGGTAGGTAAACAATGTGCTCTCTCTCCTCGAGAAGTGTTTCTCGAAATGTGCCATTGGGTACCATCTCATGCAGAAGCGGTAAACGCTTGTCGCCCACTTGCCAGGGTTCTACGAGGTTGGTTTGCACTTGCAACAGCGTCTCCGTACAAGGGCACAGCGACAACGATGAAGGAATGACAAAAATGCCGGGAAATGAGATGGAGGTTTGAGGCGGTATGGCACACCACTCGTAACCAAATTTATGCTTAGGTGTGAGGGGGACATCCATGTTTAAACGAACACTGGGTCTGATTGTCTTTTGGTCCATAATCCAACCGGGTGCACGAGCAGTTGACACCACGATCATAATCCATTCATCCAGAGTTGTCAAAGTTACATTCCATTCACCGTCCACTGTTATTTGCGTTTTAGATGGTGGGCCAGCCTTGCTCAGACACTGTAGGATTCCCTCTGTCACATCCAGGGCTGTTTGATACTTGCCCTCAGGTAAAGTGAACAATCTGAAGTTATCAGAGCACCGGAGGATGACGTGAGAATGCTTACAGTCGGCAGGAATGTCAAACAGCGATAGCGGAGACACGATATGATGAAGTCCGACTTCCCAATCTTCTTCATCTTTCAAATGAATTTGTCGAGGTAGCGCTACACAGAAAGAGGACTTGGAGTTGTTCAGAAATAAATTGCTGCTGGCATTACTGGGAAGCGTCACGTAAAAGTCGCTGTCTTGAATCATGTTTGTTGCAAAGCCACCAACTGGTTATACAGAATCCATCTGTCGTATATCTTTGGCCAACCTTTCCAATGTACCAACACCTCCTTGTTTACACCTTTACCTCTGTGCTTTAAAACTGCCTGAATGCGAAACAAGTGATCTGACGTTTCTATCACTTTCTGTAACTCGAACTTGTAAAAGGTGCCTCAAATCCAATCACTGTCGGCTTCCTTTAGACGGTACACAGGTGGGTCGCGTGGAAGTCTCTGAGCAACGGTCTCCTCTGTCCAGGATGGTAAGTAACCTTTCTCAAAGATTCGTTTATGATTACTGACCTTCACTTGATCTCCCACTTAGAATTTATACTTTGTTGGTTTTTTGAACAGATCTCCATACAACGTGTTCCACATCAGTTGCAATGATCTCTTTTACATCTGCCGGTTTCATTTCGATGTTACGGTGTACACTCTGATTGTAATTCCTATTGACCAAGTCATCCAGTTGATCCAGGTAGTGGTACGAACTCCTGGTGGTAAACATGCGCCACATTAATTGTTTCACAGTGCAAGTGAATCTCTCGACCACCTGAGCCTTGGTTTCATTGTATGTGACGAAATGATCAACATTCTCATTTTTGAGGAAGGTTTGAAACGTCTTGTTCTTAAATTCGGTACCGGCATCTGTTTGCAACTTTTGCGGTTTACGGCCTTGCTGGAAAATGGTTTTAAAGGCTGCCACCAACGAGGAACCCATCTTTGATTTCAAGAATATCAATACAGGTCAGTAAATACTTGTAGCCTTGATTCCACCGCGTTAAATGTTGCAAGTCCACTATGCCCATAGTTTCAAACAACTGACTAGAAAGCGTTTGTCCATGGGCTTTTTATTATCAACCACCACATCCACCAAACAGAAGGAAAATGTGTAGGATAGGTAACACATAAGGCTCGATGGAATTCATATTGTTGAGAAAACGTGACGTTGCACTGATCCATGTAAAAATAAAAACCCAACAAACGACCAAAATTCAACGGTTCAAGCTCCTTCAGAAGAACTGACCAGTGTTCGAGAGGTATGGTATGCGGAAACGCGTATCGTAAAAAGCAACATCGAGCGCAACCACGAACCAAAAGGAAGTACAGTCTATCCATGTTAACACGAGGACTGAACATAAGAGTGGCATTTTTCACTTTATAGCCTTCAAACCCAATGAGGTAAACCTCAACGTTCCGTTAAGAATCTATGCAAATAAAATCATCGCCTCCACGCGCAAGATAGTTTTGAAGGGCAGTAAGTGGTAAATTACAATTTCATGATACAAACAACCCGTACGGGGTTACTTCTGATTAGAAATTTAGCATACTTATCCTTAACCATATGTACCAGGGACACTCTTATAAACAAATTAAAAGGTATTCAATATAGCGGTAAGAAGTAAATAGTAATTCGGATCTAAAACATTCCAGTAAGTCAACTCGCAAGGGTTTAATTGGAAATGGTTTCGTAAGGGTTTACTTGTGTGAGAACACCTTTTTCTGACTTCCTTGACGTCCTTCTGACTTCCTTGATTTTATTATTTATTTTATTATTTATTTACTTTTTGGCTATGATTTAACTGAGAGACTCTTACAAGCACATTTGGTGGTTTTCAAATTAGCCGACTGCAACAATGGATACTCTTATTTTGCCACGAGAACTTTCCTCAAATAATCCAAACTTGTCCAGATTGTATAAAAGGGATTAACGCTTTGAGTATACACGGCTGTCTGTAGCAATAGATGCTCTTAATTTTCCCACGGAAAATATTCGTGACTGAACTGCGTGATAAAAAAGATTAAACATTTCTTCATTAGTACCAACAAACATGAACGTGTTTAATTCATACGGAACGTTCAACCAAGCCATACCTCTTTGAAAGCGCAAGGTATACAAATATAATCCCGTAAGCAAATTTAGGTATTCCAGCTGCATCTCGCTCTATTCAACTGGCAGTGAACTGTGACTGTGACAACAGCACTTAGCTCAAGCCAGGATTTTTAGCGTTATTGCTGCAAAGACTCGAAAATGTTCGCTGCCCCAAGATCAGAATTCCAACCACGCAAGATCACCAAACAAGACACGGAAAAATAAACGTAGGAGAAGTCATTACAACATGTACTATCGACCCGTTTATAGAACTGGACAAGTTTGCCGCTTCTTTGAAGTGTTAGATATACAATGCTAAAGAGTTTTTGCAATGTTTTGTCTCCGTGGATGAAATGTATTAAATAGACTGTTAACAAGCCAGACGCAAGGTGATCTTTTGTTGTTTCTCCGTTGCATAAGATCGTTTGATTTGGTAAACTATAGTTAAACAGTCGTCTCCAGTTATTTGAGATGTGCACTTGGTGTACTTAGTTTCTAAGAAAGAACTCACTTTTCCGCTCATAGCTCAAGGGTAGAGCGTGAAACTGTAGATTTTTCTTTTGTATGAAGAAAGAACTAACTTCTCCGCTCATAGCGAAGCGTAAGATATACAATGCTAAAGAGTTTTTGCCTTGTTTTGTCTCTGTGGATGAAATGTTTTAAGTAGACTTTTAACAAGGTTTCTCCGTTGCATAAAATCGTTTTTGATTTCGTAAACTATACTTAAACAGTAGTATTCAGTTATTTGAGATGTGCGCTTGGTTTCTAAGAAAGAACTAACTTTTCCGCTCATAGTTCAAGGGTAGAGCGCGAAACTGTACATTTTTCTTTCATAAGTTAATTTGGTATACTGGACAGCGATCATGCCCAGACACGTTCGGGTAATTGAATATTGATCAAAACAATACTGTTGCTTCTCATTGGGTGACCATGATATCACTTCTACTTCATTGGCTTTGTGACCAACCCTTTGTAATTTGAATGACGTCAGAGCCTTCTCATTGGATGATCATGACATCACTTTTAGCTCATTGGCTCGCTGTCTTTCCGATTGTTCTTTTAGCTTTATATTTGCAATACCACCCGGATGGTTGGGTGGACACATGAGAGAAGCACAACACACACATCTCTCTTAAATCCTCCCACCATGCGCACCAATAAATATATTCATAAAAATCCTCATACACCTATATGTCCTGTATCTCATTAACAGCCCTCCCTCATGATCCCATGGGGCTTACCATAAACCTTCCCCCAATCCTACTTCATGCATTCTTAATATATGCGACATGGCATCAAGGTTTTTGGGTCTGGTTGTCCTATCGTGTTTCCCTTGTTAATTTATGCTAATGTATGGACATGGGATCGAGATTTTTGGGCCTGAATAATCGCATACAACTACTGACGCACTAGGCGATTTTGTTCGCTGATCGCAGTCATTTTGATCACCAGTGAATTTCCACTCTACTTTTGTTCCCAGGCATCTCTCAACAAAAAAAAGGACCACTGTCCACTATTTTTAATTAGTCACCTGATAAAATCGTAAGGTCTTATTGGTTGAGTCGTTCAGCAATTCGCTACGATCGGCGTATCAAACCCCAGGAGCAGGCACACTAGGCGAATTGCTGCAAATTTAATTGCCGACATCTTGCATGCCAGATACCGGCGATTCTATACACCGATCACAGCGATTGCAATCACAGCACCGGGTGCACTAGACGATTTTTGCCCATCGCAGTGATCGGCGTATAAAATTGCCTAGTGTGTCGGGGGCTTTGGAAATG
The DNA here is from genome assembly GCA_014634185.1 of Astreopora myriophthalma. NCBI lineage: Eukaryota > Metazoa > Cnidaria > Anthozoa > Scleractinia > Acroporidae > Astreopora > Astreopora myriophthalma. The sequence continues at coordinate 56,126 of BLFK01001053.1, read as the reverse complement.
CCTCACCGAAGAGCAGCCAGACTGATTTACAAGTTGCCGGCGACATGCCATCTGCTGACGTTAACCAACATCGCAAGTGGAGTACCTTAAGCTACATGTATAAGCTTCGATTGATGAAACTATTTTATAAGGTATTCAGCGAGGGAGCACCTTCCACATTATCTTACTTAGTGAACAAGTCTCGTGCCGCTTATGATTTCAGAGGAGTAACAAGATCACTGTTCCACGTTTCAATTCATACTTTCTTAAAAACTAAATTAGCCATAGAGGTGCCATCTTATGGAACACTGCCTGCATATATTATACGGGTTCCCAATTTTCGGCTTTTTATCGTAACGTGAAGAAGGACAGACACATTAAGGATCTTGATTTCAGTGATCAGCCAGTTTAGTCGCTTCCTAGATGTTATCAAGATTTTAAATGTTCTTAGTTTTAATACTCTTATTGCAATAGCTATTTATTTATAATTGTAGGTTTCTATTTTATCGAATTAAAATTCTATATACACATGGCTTCTGTTAACATTTTTTAACATAGTTACCACTTTTGTATGTTTTAACACAATTTACAGTAAAACTCAACGGTAAAAGAACTGAACGACGTTTCGACCATGCTTCGGCCATTATCAAGTTCAACACTGAGAATAAAATATTCACTCACACACACACATATGTACATGTACAGAAAGAGAACAATGAAATAAAAATATATAAAAAGTATGAAAATGCAAAAAAAAGAAAAGGGGATGTTGAAAACAATAAAAGCATGCAAAAAATTAATTCAGGGAAACCTTCGCACGAACTGCATCAGACTGAACATTGAGGCATGGGCTTAGATCGTGAATAAAAAACATTGCATAAACGAGGCAGTCAAACTTCTTTTTACACTTCTAAACAATGACATTCTTGCCGAGATCCGTTGGGGCTCAGCCATGCTTGTCACGGAAATGTTTACCAATAGAAGACGAATTCCTGTGTTGAGTGGCATGTTGATGTAGATTTTGGCGTGTAAAACCAACATAACCTGTGTCATACAGCTCACATTTAAATTGGTAAAAAACGCATTGTTGGTTTACAACTGGCGGCTTAGCTTCACGCAATTTAAGACCTTGTTCAATCTTGTGGCTAACAAACACAGCCTGAACTGTCACATGAACCTTCTGCTTCAAGTCTTTAAGTTGTCCACGTAGAATATCAGCTGAGGCCTGGTCTTTGAATGGGAGAACGATGCGAACGGGGTCAAATCTGTTACTTTTGGGCAGTGAAGAAACAGGTTGATCCGATGCTTTAACAGCAAAATGATAGTGGAATTAATTAGCTTATCTGGGTATTTTAGGCAAGAAAACAATTTAAGGGGATCACATTCTTCTAAGAATTAGGACCAGCTGGAAGAAAGCCGAAATGCATGATGAAGCATAGTTTTCAGTAGGTCGCGTTTATAGCGATCATCAACGTGACTCTTGTAGCGCAACAAGAGATCAGTGTTTGTGGGTTTGATATCAACTTTTCTCCGCATGTACGTAGATCTGTTAAGCAGCTCTGTGCCGAGAAATGGAAGCATGCCATTATTCTCCATCTGCATGGTAAACTTAACCGACAGATGGCATTGGTGAAGAGTCTCAAGAAGGTTACTTGCTGATGTTTTGTCAGGCATAACGAATTAAACTAATTTTATTTTTTTAGTTTGAATTTGTATATACATGTATATCCTATACACGACCCCACAAGCACTGCGTTTTAATCTTTTATCGTGTTTAAATGAGGAATACGTCCGTCTGTCTGTC
>BLFK01001053.1:29343-49343 GCA_014634185.1 Astreopora myriophthalma | reverse complement strand
GCTCAGTACATATGGAAAATCACGCAAAGCTGTCATTTCGGCGCAAGTAGGAACCACCAAAGATGAGGGGCCGACCAAAGCACCCTTACAAAGTTCATGTCTGGGCAGGAATTTCAAAAAGGGGTGCCACTAATGTCCTGATATTTACTGGCAACGTGGATGCTGCGTTTTACACTGAGCACATTCTAAAGAACACACTCCTTCCATTCATTTGTGACAAGTTCCCTGATGGGCATCGCTTCCAACAGGATAACGATCCGAAACACACTAGCAGGTTGGCAAAACAATTTATGGATCAGGAAGGTATAAACTGGTGGAAAACTACACCCGAGAGTCCGGACATGAACCCAATCGAGCTTCTGTGGCACGAACTCAAGCATTTTCTTTGTACGATTGCTAAGCCCACCACGAAGAATGAGTTGATTGCTGGCATAATGCGGTTTTGGTGAGAGCGACTGACACCGGTTAAGTGCCTAGCATATATTGGGCACTTGAGGAAAGGTGTGCCACTGGTAGTGAAGAGGGAAGGTCGTGCTTCTGGTCATTGAAAACAGCTCTTTTAGGAGCTCACAATAATATCCTGTAGGTTTAACCAAGGTGTTAAACATTGCACTCACAGGTCACAACGGCTCCTTTAGGAGCCACAAATTAAGCGAAAGTGATAACCAACAATATCAGCTATCAAATCCTTACTCTTTCAGTCTACTTTGTATGCGTACACTTTCTTTTAAAGCGTTTCAAGGCCAAAAAAGATTAAGTTGCGATGGAAATAACTTGCACAATCCTTACAAGCCAACAAAACATCATACAGTAAAACCCAAAACGCTTAAAAGATTAACTTGTGATGGGAAATAATTCGCACAATCCTTACAACCTAACAGAACATCATACAGTAAAACCCAAAACGCCGCCGCCACAAATGAATAAGAAAAATAAATCTGCAATATAGTATGCAAATTTCAGCCGAGAAATGAGTTTGAACATCGCGCGCTATGTACGCCATATTTCGATTTCATTTCGATTTCGTTTCGATGAGATTTTCTAGCAAAGGTTAATGCTTTTGAACTCTCACCAGCTGAAAGTCATTTTCCTTTTACTAGGATTAGTGTTGGCGAATCTTTCATTTTCCAACGTGAGCTGGAAGGTATGGTTATTTGCGTCGTCATAACAAACAAATGCGACGTGACTCGTCAAATTTAAATGTTCTATGCAAGCAAAGTTCAGCACAGATACTGGCCAGCAAAATGTTTTGGGAGATGTAACCGTTCTTCAGAATTCACAATTAATTGTCAATTATGTGTATGTGTGCCAATTTTTGTGCATCGAAGCGTGGTGTGAAAGATGAAGTCTAAATACACAAAAGCTGAAAATAGTGAAAGCAGCTCGCTACGTAGTGGGTGCTACAAGAGCCCAACTTAGTGAACTTGCAGTTTCTTCTTCGTCGCGCGCTACGCGATTCCTGTAGCGTGTGACGCGATTCCTGTAGCGCGTGACGCGATTCCTGTAGCGTGCGACGCGATTCGCGTAGCACGCGACGGTGGTAACTCTCTTTTGAGCGGTACTGTATTTGTTTTATTTATTTCATTTACTAGTTATTTGCCTATCAAAGTAAATTTGCTGCCCCCCCCTCCCCCCCAATGTGCAATAATATTGATTTAAAGGTCATACATTAAATAAGGTGAAGTGAACCTATAGGTTCTCATGGTATTGAACCCAGATTAGTGCTGACCTTGATAACGCTAGCCACCAGGGCCTAGTTGTTCGAAAGGTGGATAGCGCCATCCACTGGATAACTCAGTTGGATTTGCTGGATAGTGTTGGATAGCGCTGGATAGCAATTTATCCGGTGGATAGCTTTACCCACCCTTCCAACAACTGGGGCCGGGCACCATTGTTTGACGGGTGGATAGTGCTATGCACTGGTTAACTCAATTGGTTTTCTAGCGCTTATCCACTGGATAGTGATTTATCTGGTAGATAGCGTTATCCACCTTTTGAACAACCAAGACCAGATACATCACTATCCAGTGGATAACTGCTAGCAAAACCAATAATATTGAGTTATCCAGTAGACAACGATTTATCCAGTGGATAGCACTATCTGTCCTTTGAACAACTGGAGCCTGGCCATTACCTTCGTAACCACAATGCCATCTTACCAACCGCAGAGCGTAAGCGTAAGATATTTTGTTGTTGTTGTTGTTTTTGTAATTTGGTGGTTTTTAATTCATCATTACAAAAAAAGTACAAAATATTTTACAGCATGACACTTATAGTTAGAACATACAAAATGAAACGCATAACTTACACTACAATTACCTTGTTTCAGACTAGTATTAATACAACTAATAATACTGTCTCATTTTGATGACTTTACTTCTTGCTATCATAACCTTAACCTACCTACTTACCAACCCTAAAATTTATCGTAACCCAAAGCACCAGTAAAATGTTGTAAGTGTCTTCTAAAAATGAATTGTGCCAGTGCAAAATTAAGAAATAGACCACACATTTCTATGGTTTATAGGCTGATAAACCACACAAGATGCTGGAGAAACAGGAGAGCAATTCGTAATCACAGAGCCACAGGCAAGTGATTTATGATTACAAATTATTCTTTGAGTATACTTTCAACATCTTATGCCTATAAATCACAGAAATGCCTGATCTATTACTTTTACGTAATAATATTAGTATAGGTAATATTATTGCCAAAACCACGTACAAGTCATGCTATTATTAATTTTGTTTATAATGGAAGCCAAGAAATTTTTGCTGTTATACCACTGCTGTTATACCATTCTTGCTGTTATACCACTATTAAGCGGAAATGGCGATACTATCAACCAATCAAATTGCCCAAATTTCTCGGCTTATATTATAATTCAGAAAATACAAGAAATTTATACGAGTTTACTAGCATAATAATATACATACAAAAAAATCTGCATTGCTATTGGCTGAGAGCATGTCAATTTATCCCAAACAGTGCAGCAACGTGAAACTTTGTGCAGATAGTTAAAATTTATTTCGATTGGTCAATAACTCACAGAGAGCCAACCAAATGCAACCTCTCAAGTTGATGGAATGTACGCAAATGAGTTCTAAGCAAACCAATTAATGGCGGGCGCCTTGAGTAGGTTTTCTGAGCTCAAAAACAGCTCCAAAAACACTGTTAAACGCACTGCTTTTTGCTGCTTGTTTAGAGAAGACGGTGTTCAGAAAGTAAAATGTCAATCGAAATTATGAGGCGAGAGCCCAGCAGTTTGCAAAACACACAGCAAAGGGTACGAAGCTGGAGCTCAAGTGGAGGATTATGAGAAATTGTTGCACGTATATTATCAATAAGTAATCAGGTGACTTTTCTTGTGCAATCTGGAATAAAATTAGTAAGCACTTGTAAAATTGTTTTTTTTTTAAAGAGCACAAATTGCACTTGCTCTATGAGCTTGTGCAATTTTATCAACCTTTGAAAAAATTTACTTGTGCTTATTTATTCCAAATTGAACTCTAAATCATGCGATTACCTACATGTTTGCCAATAAACTATAGCTGATTGACCAATCAGAGCATGCACTATGACTTGGTTATAACAGAAAACAAATTCCATCATATTCAAAATTGAATGTCAACAGTTATACTGGTAGAACAACTCCTCACCCCCACCTCAGCTAAGGGAGCCCTTTGTTGTCTCCAGCAGGCTAGCTATAGAGGGAAAGAGAGAGAAAACATTTCATAGATTGAAGTGACTTTGTACCTTTGAGGATCAGGATTGTCCTTCTTTGCTTGCTCCCACAGTAAAGAATCAATTCCTAAAATATAATAAAGCAAACAAATTGGGAGGTGAAGTGCTCAAATATCACTTAGCAGGATTAAATAAATTTTTCACTGTAAGGACCCCCCCCCCCCCCCCCCCCCGGACAAAACTAAATGTTACTTTCAAAGGAAAGAATATGAATACTCGATACTAAACAACAATGACAGGGGGGAGGAGATAATTTGTTGTTGAAACAATAATTATTCCCACAGTGAAAATAATTTATTGTGAATGTGCAAAAGGTTTCTTAACTGTTTGTCCAAGAGTGTTTGTTGAACACTGGTTCAACTTGACACCATAATTATATTATCAGCTGATTGATTATGTGCTCAAGAAACCAAAATTTGTAAATCTAAAATTTACTGTACACATTAAGAAGCTGGAAGTAACATATGACACAAGAATTAACAACGTACCAATGGGAGGATTGTCCAGATAGTGCTGTAGCTGGGATGGAGACATACTTGTCTTCATGTACATATTTATAATTCCAATGCTCTGCAACTGATTCTGCAAATGGTTAAATGTACAATAGGTTACCATACTTGGGTGAAAATTGAAATACAACCATGACAGTAGCAATTAATGCTTTAGGTTGCTTACTAGCTTGGATTCTTCTTTAGTAAGAAATGTACAGTTCACTCCCCTATTTATTGTTCAATTTTTAAGCTGATTGTCCAGTGACGCTGATAGAACGTGTCAGAATACCCACAGAGACAAGTTATTTCAGTGCCAAGCCACTTCTTTGTTCAGCTGATGCAACCTGCTTGATGGATATGGTGTGGGCATATCACTACATGATAAGCAGTGAGTATACACTATAGCTAAAGGGCTAGCACCAAAGCCAATGTGTAGTAAGTTAGATTAATCCAAAAATAACTGCTTTCAGCAGGGTGTCCAGGTGTGAGGATGGGTTGAGGAGACTGCCAGCCATGTGGCCAGCTTTAAATGTTCACAGTTGACCTAAAGATTCTGTTTTATATTTGATGCTTGAGTTGCTATGTGTAAGTTTACTAGCCAATGATTCTTCTGTACTCTAGTCAATGTCCACCTCAAGAGTCACCAACTGACGGCATTTCCAGGTTAAGCCTCAGAAACTTCGAATTGCTCTTCTTTTCAAAAGCAATTTGAATTTTCCAAGGCTGTTGTCAAATTTAAAATTTTAGGAAAACCAGCACTTGGCTGAGATTAAAACTTGGCAGGTTTTGCATGGAAAGCAACTTCAACTTGTCTTTCCTTAAACAAATTTTGTATACCTCCTCAAGAAGACACAAGGGTATGAAGGCATCGTTTTCTGGTTCACTCAAATTTGACAAAAAATGAAGGTAGCATTGCTTCTCTGGTGCTGCAAGGTTGTCGCTTTACATTCTATCATGCTGTAGATTGTCAAATATTAAGCACTGCCCCTAGGAATGCAGCACTGCAATATTAAAGTGGGTTATTACAGTTTCACAGAATGATATCAAAGTGTAGCATTGTACAAGTACATTGTAGTTCAACAGATACTGTCCTAGTAGCTGAATTTACCTTGATGTTAGTCTGATTAAGGTATGTGAAGACATCTGTGGCTGGAACAGTTCTAGAGGATCCGTTTGGATGCCTTTCAACAACATACATTATAACTTCAGACCTGAAAAAACGAACAAAACTCCACTCATGATTAAACTTCATACAGTACATTTCTACCTCAAACCATGAACCTTCTTATCCAAATTGTCCAGGTGAGTTTAGCCCTGAGAAGGACTGTTGTTGATGGCATTGACTGACATTTCAATAACCTGAGTGGAAATCATATTCACAGACAGAGTCAAGTGATCTGTGTATTGTTACTCTGGTCACTGAACAGTTTGGTCACCGCCAGTAGAAACAACGTGTTATTGGTCATGTCACTGGTAAGCTGCAATGCTGTTGGCTGTGAAGACAGTAAATGTGAGTAATTACTGCATTTTGACCAATATTATTGTTCACTTGTTATTGTCTTCACAGCCAAACCAACCATGTCATAACTGAAGGAAAAAATAGTTGCATATTAAAATTGTTATTGGTTGACATTAATAAAGTGGAATCAAATTCTGACACTAACCCAGGATTTGCTTAGAGGCCTTGAACAAGTCAACTTTCCTCAGAGTAACAAGGAAACAACTAATGCAAGTAGAATTTGCACACCTGTCATCAGGCAGAGGTTTAATTCCTTCGATACACACCATCAAGGCGGGTTTGCTGCCCAAACACTTGTGTAGAGCATCAACAAGTCCTTGCTGTAAGGCACGCACATCACTTTCTTTTTTCTTAATCTCAATAGATAGATGACCATCGTCATTGCTAGCAGTAGGAAGACGACTATACCCTATAACCTGAATGAAAAAGGCTAAATGAGCTTATGATTGTTCCAAAGCTTACCACCTGAAACTGTTTCAACGCCTCAAAAAGCTGAATGCTGTTCCGCTAAGCGGGAATCCGCTAAGCGGGAAACATCAATTGAAAGTTGTATGTAGATGCAAAATGCAAAGCTGAGCTCGCTAAGATTGATGTTGGTCACCAGATTAGAGTTAAAAAACTGGTTCATGATCACAAGTTAAAGCCTGTCCTGTCTGATCCTCTTAAGGTGGTGAAGTGTATTGGTCCCTTGAGTTTCCAGCTACACGACAATACTGCATGGAATACCCGTAGGTATGGTCTGAGCCAACTTGGTTCCAGCCCTGAGTCCCAACACTGGTTGTTTTATCAATGACACTCCACTGCACACTGGGCCTGATCAGGACCCATCTCCCAAACTGATCAAGTTCTCAGTAATCCTGTGCCAGATTTAGAGCATAACAATTCTAATACTATTGTTACACGTCTTCAACTGGAAGTTGTCTTCCTGTAAGATTAAACTCATCAACAACAGATGAGCTTCAGGGCTCAAAGTTTATTTTTGGCTTTGGGAGCACTTGTGCGACCAGGTGTAAATTTTTAGGCGCACTGCCGAAATTTTAAGCGCAGAGTTAAAAATTTTAGGCGAACAGCTTCAGATACTTGGAGCACCTACTCCAAAAGAATACTCAATTAATGCTCCAAAAAGAGCGACTCAGGCTTTGTGTTGCAATATTAGCTTATCCCGGCAGTATTGAACACAATGAAAACAGATAAAAGAATCAGGATATTTCACAACTTTATTATTTGATGCTTGGTTGTGTTATATCTATGTTAAATTTATATTTATCAATCGGAGTATGTTAGTATGGTCAGGTGAGTAAGCACTAGAGAAGTTGCACTGTATTTTGGCTTTTAAGGCGCGGTGGTGCGACCACACATGATTTTTTAGGCGCACAGCCAAAATTCTAGTCGCATATGTGACCAGTTGGTCGTTAACTTTGAGCCCTGAGCTTGGGAGCTGGTGCCTGACAGTTGGTGGGGCCGGGAAGTGATCTGTCAGGGGGAAGGAGGTATCCATTGCAACCCTGCGAGCAGCCACCACCAAAGGCACCCTCACACTAAAACAATCAATGGAATACTTACCAACCCAATACTAACCAAAAATGGGGTGGGTGGAGAGAGGGAAAAGCCTTGAAATAGCAGAGCAAAATGGTCGTGCAATGGCCAGCAAGCAAGCAATTGCAAAGCGACCACAAGGAACTCCCTGTAAAACTTAGGGCCACCCCCAAGCCAGTCTGAGGGGTGACCGCTGACCAGCATTGTCTTGATTTTAACCTTGCCTAAATTTCATTTAGCCACATTTAACAGACTATGAACTTTGTTAACAATACTTTCACTGTTTACCTGATAGTTTCACTAGTAATGGTAGTTTCACTGCTTACCCAGGGAGGAGGAGAAAATGTTAACTTGCTGGCATGCACTTAAAATTACCTACAGGTAGTCTGTTAAGTTGTTCTAAGCATGTGTAGAATAGTTGTAACATTTTGTACTCTAGCTTGCCTTCTCGTTAGTTCACCGTTTATAGTTTTAGGCTTTTGTTTGTCCTATATTTAAATAAAATGAGTTTGCTCAGATACATGTACAACACCTGCATTAACAAGATAGTATAAAAAGCACAATAAGTACTTACTTTAAAACGGCAAAAAGGGTTTTGTGGTGAAAAGTCCACGGCCCCCTGTTGATTGTAGAAACCTTTGCCAGTTCCCCAGCAAGCCTGTAACTGATTTAGTTTTGCAATAATACCATCTCTTTCATCACCATAAATCTGGGGCCGAGATAAGGCAGCTGTTAACTGAGCTACCAAAGTTTGTGCCAGCTGTGTGCTGTGTGCTGACAAACCCTGTGATGGCTGTGTAAACCCTGCAGACAAGATTATTTATTTACAACGTAAAATCAATCACATTTTTCCACAGCAACAGCATAATGTACACAAAGTACCTCTCAATGTGATTTACATCATCTGTACATTAAGTGCAGTGTAGGTGTGCTAGTTCACGAGAGATTTACTTTATTTTAAGCATGGCACATTAAGTACAAAATTATTAGAACAGACAGTTGTCCTCAAAAATAGATAATTCTAATTTGCACTGCATGGAAATGCCGCAGGGCCCCATTCCATTAAGCTATCGGTTTTTAAGCAACTCACAAGTAGTGTTTTTCTTACCAGCCAGCCTTGCAAAGGAGGCAAGAAATAAAGTCCTCTCACACTCGGTGGAAGACCTGGGTACTAGACAGGACAATGGTTTTCATGCTCGGTCATGTGATTGTCATGTGCTTGAGTTTTAATTTCTGTTTTGCCAACAGCTTTGCCTCCTTCCCATCCCTTACATGTACCTAGTCCCTTGTTGTTTGGTGGAATGTATCAAGATGAGGGAAGTTTCTTTGTTTTCTGCACTTTTTGTTTGATATTCCATGTCTATAAACTTTGATGATAGTTCTGTTGCATTGTTGTGTAGCAGATAAATACATGTAGCATTCAGTGTCTGTGAACTTACTGTTAGTCATCATCAACCCAAACAAAAACATGGCACTAGCCATCTAGTAAATTACAAGTCAAATTCATTTTTTTGTTCTTCAGAAGACTGTTCTGGATGGTGGTAAATAGATGCTAGTAAAATAATAGCTTGTTCGAGTCAGAGGCAAATCACTTGCAAATGTTTCAAATGACAGCTCTGTTCCTGGGCTGGAGGCAAATGAGTATGGGGTTAGCACATGCTACATACATGTAGACCAGGGGTTTTCATATTTCAAGAAAAAAAACTGGGTGAAATACAGTGCAGGCCAGAATTAAGCGAACTACGCGTACGCATTTTATACGCAGCAAAAATGCGTATGCGCGTTTTTTTAGACTCGTCTAAATATGCGCGTATTTTCCATTGTTATTCATCGTCCTAAGTTGTCTTTGTGTGGTATTGTAAAATAAAACAAAAGAATTCGCCAGGTTGCCGACAAACACAAAATTTGCATTTTATAAAACCAGCCAGCTATCATATTTCGAATCTTATCCGCTTCATAAATACTGGCTCCTAACTGGTATTGAATATTCCGCGCATGTAGTAGAAAACACAAAGCTCATTAACCGAAAACAACTCATTCGAAAAAAAGGAACTTCTCTGTTTCTAACTTGAATAGCAGTTGAAACCTCCTAGTATCTCAGTCGTCACATTCATGTTATCAAAACGTCAGCGAAGGCTATCGTATTTCAGAACACCGTCGCTCACTTCGCAGATGGTGCAGATAAGAAGTCATGAATCTTTGACACCTAGGGTGCTTTCGATTGGGAAATCCGGATTTAGATCTTCGGATTTCCAATCGAACACAAAATCCGAGACGGAGCCGGCAAGCGTTATGTCTCATTCTTTTGTTTTAAGTTTAGCATTCTGGCTGGCCACTGACTGTAGTCCCGTTGTTGAGCCAAGTATGAAATTATGATATATCCGGTTCTATTTGGGCTACAAAGACGCTTAAAACGGGAAAATACTCCATCTTTGACAGCAAAACTTATTATCCAAATTATTACGACGCGCCAAGTGTGGCAATGATATTAATTTGCAAGTGAAAACTGCGTGAGTTGAAACAAGAGCCGGCAAGCGTTTTGACACATTCTTTTGTTTTAAGTTTAAAGCATCCTGGCTGGCCGCTGTAGTCACTCTACCTTTGAAGGCAAAATTTATTGTCTGAATTATCACAACGCACCTAGTATGGCAAGAATATTTTTTGCGACTGAAAACTGTGTGCCGTTGAAAGAAGAAACGCTTTAACGTGTGTCGACAAACAAGTTAAATGCTGTTGCCCGCACGGTGACAATGCAGAGTTTTTGAGGAACTCGGACCTCCTAGCTCACTATTTTATCCTCAGAAATCATCATTGCGGCAAGGAATAAATAAGAAGAGCATTTAGAAATATAAACAAACAAGTTAAATCTCTTCAAGGTCTACGCAGTGCTCGTTTCGCAAAATACAGATCTTTAAATTTAGAGACTCTGCACTTCCGGTGTTTTATTCCTCTTTTAGCTTGTCACACACAGAAATCTGACTGTTGTAGTGCTTGATATCTTAAATTCTACAGATTTATTCATTTCTTCGTTTCGTTTCGTTTCATTTCGCAAAATACAGTAAGCCTCACAGCAAGCATTTGCTGTGATTTAAGATATTTCAAAGTTTCTTCTTTTATGCGCTGAACAATGCAACATGGAGTTGTTCTTGCCCTGAGCCGGTTCTACGATGATGTCGGCAAGTGCAGTCATACTTTGTCAAACCCTTCTGAAAAGCTTTTCTCCGGCTATTCAAAAGAACAATGAAATAGCAACAATACGAAAACAATAAGCTAGCTCATACATACTAATGTGTCTGACTAGACGCACATCTGCAGATTTTTAGACGCGTATACGCATTCACGTCCGACGCGTTTTATGCGTATGTTTTGGTTCGCTTAATTCTGGCCTGCACTGTACATGTAGCATGTTATTGCCTATTGAAGGGCAAATGACCCAATAATTATTTTTATTTGATCTCATTTTATGTATTAATTACTTTTTTAAACAGGGTATTGAGTGCCTATTATACATGTATAGGTCTATCGGAATCTTAATGCAAAAACTAATGCAGTTTTCATGAGCCAATGGGCAATTGCTTTAGATTTAAAACCAGTACCAGACTACTTGCATGCCCAAGGCCCAGCCCATCATTTTTAGAGGCATGGTGATCAAAATCAACCTTGATGAAACTGTTGTGTTTTGAACCATTTTCAAAAGGTTTTCACAGGTAAGTATACTGCTCATAATTTATAATTTTTGTTTTGTCATGTTAGTGTTTTTTCCTCCGAATGTTTGAGATTACGCAGAAATAGCAAATTAGCATGAGTCACCAAAAACCCTGACTGTGTCGCTTACATTTGACCAGTACTGCATAATTTGTGTATAGATGGTGTCATTAACTATAATACCTCTTACTAACCAAGTTTGAGGGCTGTACTGCAAGTTACAGCCCAAGTATTTTCCAGTTCAATTAATGGCCCAAGTGCGAAGCACAAGGGCCGTGAGCTAAACTGGAAAAAACAAGGAGCCATAACTTACAGTACGGCGTGAGAAAACAAGGCTGGTAAGATATTTATTATAAATTTATCTTCTGGTAACAAATCAAACAGGAAAGAACACTGTGAAATTTAGTGGGCTGTACTGGAGAATACAGACCGCTACTAAATTGGCCAATCATAGCGTGCGTACTATCTGAGAGATATAATAAAAAGTTTTATTTGAGTTTAACCTGTAGTTAGCTGTTGGCCAAAGGCAGAAACACCCAGGCTTCCAGTTGCCCCAAATCCTGCATTTAGGCTGGCTCCAGTTCCTCCAAGAGACGGTGCGACGCTAGTTGTTGTCCCAAAACCTGCCAACAAATTGATTATTGAAATTGGTGTATAAACTGTGGATACGAAGTAATTTGAAGTGTGATCATCGCAGTCAATAAAGCAAGTTCAGCAGCTGTAAAAAAGCCTGAAGAAAATCCAGGCTTGATTGGAACTCGAACCCATGAGCACACGATTTGGCTGCACACTGCTCTACCAACTGAGCTATCAAGGCAACTGGGAGCTGGTCACTTGCATGTTCATGGTACATGTACGAAGTAATTTGAACATTTGAATTTTGTACATTTTCACTACTGATTTCTGTGTCTCTAGAGATTGGTTACAAACCACCTACTTCACTTCTTGGTAAATTCGCTTTAGATTGCTAACAGCTGAACCTACCAAAAGTAGAAGAAGCAGTTGTTTTGACTCCAAAGCTTGTTCCAAAAACTGATCCAGCAAAAGGTGTAGTCCCTGCTCCAAAGCTTCCAAAGGTTGGTGTGCTGGTTGCACCAAAACCCTTGCCGGCTGTATTTCCAGTCTGACTTGATCCAAAACCGAATGCTGTAGCTGTGCTTGAAGGAGTACCAAACGCGAACCCTCCACCAGTCGAAGGCTGACTGGAAGCACCAAATACAGACATAGTTATCCTCTGAAGCGAAAATTCAGAAACGGTAAGAAAGGGCAAATGAGAAAAGCAAAACCACCAGGCGCCAGGCATTCGTGGAGACTGCGCCCGCAAGCGTCCAGGGACTTCGCGTCATGTATTCTCCCCTCAAATGTACTTTAAAGCTACGTGATATTTATTTTGGCTTACTAAAGGGACTGACTTCGGCAAGGTAACTGAAACCATGGATGACGAAGAATTAGAGAGGTGAGTCGTGAAACCCGTCTAAACCACTACGCAGAGACGCAGGATTGGGATCAGGCAGTCTTTATTTACAAAGTTAACAATATATCGATATAGAATACAATCCATAAACACTAATGAACACTACTAAATCAAAGGCGGACGATCAGGTATAAACTATTTAACAAATAGATTCCATGTTGCCGTCCGTCTGTTCAGTATTAGTATAAATCTACTAGCGTTCTATCACGATTGCCGTTCTCTGATTGGCTACGCTACTCGCTTTCTATTTAACAAATAAAGAAGCCTAAGCCGTGTATTACACTGTGATAAAACACGATAGTAATTTGAGAACACGAGGGAAATGTAGACAACGCGAGCCGCAGGCGAGTGTTGTCCACATTTCCCGAGTGTTCTCAAATGTCCGGAGTGTTTTACCACAGTGTAGTACACGGCTTAGGCTTCTTCATTTGCTTTATAATATAGAGGTAAATGTGGCGAAAAACAATAAAACACGCTTTTTCTATGTTTTATACTCTGATAAAACATGGGTTTTTGACCAATCAGAGCGTGCGTAGGATCCTATCTATATTATAATTAAGGGGTGTCTACAAAACGAAGACCTAAGACCCAAAAACGAAGACCCATTTTTTTACAAGCCTATCAAACCAGAGACAGTCAAAGCGGGTCAACGCTTTTCCTGTGACACCAAATGATGCGAAATCAGTGGGGTCTTCGTTTTGTAGATAAGGCCGGCTCAAACTACAAAACGAAGACCCTCGTTTTTCACAAGCCTATCAAACCAGAGACAGTCAAAGCGGGTCAACGCTTTTCCTGTGACACCAAATGATGCGAAATCAGTGGGGTCTTCGTTTTGTAGATAAGGCCGGCTCAAACTACAAAACGAAGACCCTCGTTTTTTACAAGCCTATCAAACCAGAGACAGTCAAAGCGGGTCAATGCTTTTCCTGAGACACCAAATGATGAGAATCAGTAGATAATTCACTTGTTTAGTTTTGAACAACTAGTAGATTTATACTAAAACAATTAGATTATGAGCTCGAGATTTCTATGCGTGATAGTTGACTTGGGCCTAAGGACAATTACTAAAAAGAATACAAGCAAAGTCATCAATGATATTTCAGTTTCAAGTTAAAACTAATGCTCTAAAACTTTAAGACAAACAAGATAAGGCTTACATAAAATTTACTCCTGGTGGTCCAAATATAGAGAAAGTAACAAGTCCAATCAAAAGGTCTCAGCAGTTGCGCAGTTTAGTTGGAAGTCCTCTTCAATATCCCTGCATCAGAAAGGCACCCTCTGATACTAGCAGGGCTTCTGACATTTCACAACGGAGCGATTTCGTGAAATTGACCTAAAATCGCGTATGATCCCGTAATTTGCTTATTTCCATGTAATTCTGTGAAATTCGTATGAAAAAACACAAACATGACAAAATATAAACTCTTTTGCAATTTATTTGAAAACTGGACAAATATTACCAGTATTCCTACCTCTGAAAATCTTTTCAAAACCGTTCAAAACACGCCATTTCAAAGAACTCGATTTTTGATCGCCATGACACTTAAAATGAGTGACCAGGCCTTCGGTGTGCAGGGAATCTGGTACTGGTTTTAAATCTACAACATGAGTTCCCAAATTATATAAAATGGTTGTTCTTTGTAAGCTCTTTGTGCTGTTAATAGAAGTAATTGGATTTGAATGAAATCTGTAACAACAATCATAATGTAGTCTAAAGATTTAGTAATGACTACTAATGACTGTTGAATGAAGAAATACATCATTTATTGTTTGTAGTGTAGAGAGTCACTACATTTAAAACGTGCTTTAGTCATGGACATAGTTCTAGTTACATGTACCAACTGAATTATATTGACTTTTTATAATTATAGCAATTACATTTTGCTATTTTTTTTTTCAGTTTGCTCGTATAGAATTGCATTGCTTTTCTTGTGTTAACAGGGTCCAGTGGGACACATTGTGTGTATATTATTACATATTTTGATTAGGAACACAAAAATAGACAAATTATATTTCTCAAAATTAAGCCAACCGATAACATCCATGTAACATAAATTTACTGTGAAACATGTTACACTTAAAACGTACTCCAAAACATTGCCCGTTGCAAAGGAAGGACACAAGCAACTTCCACTGTTTGACTGTTATTGAATGTATGTTAATGAGCACAAATGAAGAAGCTGATACTGATTTTGAGAATATTCCTTGTATGATCTTGACTTCATACTTACTACTACCCTAGCAACTGCATTGAATTTTTGCATTAAAATTTAGATAGACTTATTTGGAGCTCAATACGCTGTCTAAAATGTCGTATAATTATATGTGACGAGGTAAAATAAGATAAAAGAAAAATCACGTAATTTCCGCGTAATACATGTAGACCTCTCTTGCCGCACTATTTGCCTTTCGTTGCCGCGCTATTTCCCAAAATTTTTCATGAAATGTCGGAAGCCCAGTACTAGTGAACACCAACTTCGAGATCTCAAAAGACAGGCAGGTTCTAAGCCGTGACATGACAGGACTAAATTAGTGGTGTATGTGATGTTCACTTCCAGTCACTGAATGAAAGAATTAAAGTTGCATATTGGCTTATAAAATGTGACAGAATGTGTTTCGCACAGACAAAAAGTAACTATAAAATGTTATTAAAGTGTCATGTCACATGAAATTTTTGCAAGAGTTGATATTCATGGTTTTCTGATAGTTTATGTTTCCAGGGAACAAATTGCGAGAAGTTATTGATCCCGTTAAGATGTCAGTCCTCACCGTGGTATGCTGAGAACATTCTTTGCCCCTCTTGGGACTATCACACTAAATTTAAGTCTCTCTTCATACTAGTGCATGCGACGAGGCAAATTCCTTTGTAGAAAAACTTGAGAAAACTGGGTGCAACTTTTTTTTCCAATTGATAGCAGTCAATGAAAGGTTTTTGTGTGAATGTCCATTGATTGATACCAACCGATATCAATTAACTAATTTTATTGATTGATATCAATTTCCATTGATTGGACACCCTGGGTGAAGAATACTTGAACATTATAAAAGTGCCACATCATATTTTTGCCACATCAAGCTTAAAAAGGTTTACAAATAATTATTGTATTCACAATGTGTTTCTGATACTTGCAGTTTCAGCTATTGATGAAATATTCATCAAAATCATCAAATCCATTTGAGGTTTTGGCTATTTTTGCATTTTGATCACATGATGTGCCATATTTAGCTTATATGGACATGATTAGAACAATTTACAGAGACATGGCCATGTTTCGTGTCCCCTGAAAATGGAATCGTGTAGTTTTCCCATTGTAACAGCCTCACAAGTAAGGTTTTTGCCCCTTAAGTTAAGGTTGGTGTAGCAAATTAATAATATTGGATCACACTCACACTCCCCTCCTCCCCCCCCCTTCCCCTCTAAGTCCCAAGTATCACACAAGTGCCATATCAATCAAAACTATTCCATGTCAACTTCCTCTGTGGGAAAAAATATATGATTCAGAATTATTCCATTTTCAACTGATATTTGGTACAGTGTTACCTGTTGTGATGTATCTTTGATAGTTTTTATTCTAATTTTGCACCCCAAAGTAATATTGTTGTCATTTGGATTCAAAATGTTTGCAAATTGACAATGAAAATGACCAAATTTTAGATGAATGGGCCATTGCAGATAAGGTTGTAGCAAAAAGGGAAGGAAGCTTTGGCTAACAGGGAACATCATACATGTAACTTGTTGCTACATGTATTCCCTGAATGTTTGGGCAAAGTTCTTTTAATGCTGACAGGTACGGAGAACAAGGCCAAGAACATTCAAGTTTTCATCCAAACCGTAGATAACCTTAACATTTTCAAAAACATATGTACTACATACATTTACCTAGAAGCTTGTTACAGTGTACATACCAATAAAATGCAATTTGTTTTTATGGCTATTGTTGCACCTTTTAATTTAGGCTTGCCCAAGAGGAACTATTACAGGAAGCAAAACATGCCCAAAAAAGAGCAGAAGAGATGGGTCCTATGGGATGGTAGGTAAATATCATTATGACAATTGAAGGGCTCAGAGCAAAAACGTCCTAACTGACATTTTCAGTGCATTTGGTCATTTTGTGAAATTGCGTGCAGATTTTGCGCAATACACAGAAATTAAGTTGTGGAATTACCCATCCTAAGTGATGTGAACAAAACAACAAAGTCTTTTCTGGACCCTGGGGGAGGGGCAAGAGCAAGGGCAAGAAAATATGAAAATCCAGGTAAAATTGTTTTGGGGCTTCTTTTCATTGCATTGTCCTAAGTTTTGGCATATAGCATGGGGATGTTCACCCCATAATGTTAGTGCAGTTGGTTCGGTGGAAATTGGCCACGATTTTGAGAAATGACCTAAAAATCAGGCAAATGTCAGTTAGGACGTTTTTGCCCAGAGCCCTTCAATCATTATAACAAAAAGTGGTTGCTCAGATTATTCAATACAACTATATACAAGAATTGTAATCATTATCATCTAGCAATCGTGGTGTTGGTAGGGATTATGTCAAACTACAGTTTGATTTGTACTTTCTCTTCGTCAATATTTCTGATAATGAATACCTGACAGGAAATTTTCAAATCAAAACGACTGAAATTAGTTTTATTAAGCAGTGGCAACACCAACAATAGCAATAATAATAATAAAACAATAATTCTAATTATAAGTCTCAAGCCAAGCACAAGTGCTCTACTAGTAGAGGAGGCTACAAATCAAACCAAACCTAACCAAATCAGATTTAATCAAATGGTTTTTGTGAAGATTGGAAGACAAAAGTACCCAGAGAAAAACCTCTCGAAAGAGGGTAGACAACCAAACTCATACCCAGCCATGTAAGATGCCAAGTCTGAGAATCAACCCAGGACACATTGGTGGAAGTTGAGCTCTCTCACCACTGCGCCAACCCTGCTCCTTAAATATATGTATTATAATAATTAATATACTTATTATAACAATAATAATAATAATAATAATAATTATTATTATTATTAAAATAATACCAATAATATTAATAGTAATATTAAATAAGAAATAGTAATAAAAGCCTCAAGGCCTTAGAAATTTTGAACTTATTAGATCTGCTATAGAAAGCATGTCTTTTAGGTTCTGCAAGGAGCTTAAAGAGATGAATGTTTATCCAACATTCTAGACACCTTAGGTTACAGGAAGTGATCGGATGTTCAATACAGACTTCCAGCACACAACTGTGTTTGAATTAAATGATAATAATGGTAATAATAATAACAATAAAAATAACTTTTATCATTTCGTTAATAACAATACTAACAATAATCTTATACTGGTTGAGTACATGTGAGAGTATAATTACTATGAAAGCTCCATGTATACCCTTGTACATTAATGTGGTATTCAAATAGATTTTTATTGTTGAGTCTGTATGCCGGTATAGATGTAGACATGAAGGAGACTTCTTTCTGACTCCATGTAAATGAGAACTTAATCCCAAGGAAACCCTGGTGAAAAAACTTATAAGATCTTTGAGGATCTTTAGAGACATACAAAGACCTGCCAACCAAAGATCCATGAAGATGAAGATCCTCTAAAGATCTTTGAAGGATCTTCGATAGATGTTCAGAAAACCTTCAGTTGCCACAGCATACTCCTCAGTAACTTGAGCATTGTGGGATCCATGGACTGTCCCTTGAGTGGATCAAAAGCTACCTCTTATGGGCAACAGTATGGAAAATTTACTTGGCATCTCATCTTCCCGTAGTGAAATCTTGTGTGGACTGCCTCAGGGGTCACCTCTCAAACATTTATGATCTGGTTTTATTCTTAGATGATACCGATTTATTCTTCTCTCATAATGATGTCCTTAGTACATAATGATGACAGATAACTCTGAAATACTCAAGTCATCCAATTGGTTTAAAGCAAAATTAATAAGCTATCCTCAAAATTAGTTATTAAAAAATCCAAAGGCATTGAAAAGCCAAGGCAAAAGGGAAAGGAATTTGATTTACTGTAAATATGATGGAAATGAATGAGTCCCATAAGATGAATCAAGTTAAAGAAATCAAAGATTCTGAGAACTCTGTTGTCCTGGTAGGTTTTTCAGTTGTCTGCATTGGGCTGAAGTTATTGCAGAAATTTAGAAGCTTTGATTCACTATCACCATGACAGAGGAGGTTACAGTTCAAGTGGGTTTAATGATGAAAACCGAGATATGACTTCATCACTGAAATCAGAATCGAAACAAAAGAGAGCATTATTTGAAGGTCTGTAAGCTGTACAAACAAGGAATCACTTGAAATTCCCAAGGGTTACTTTAAGCCACAGTAATGATGATGAACCAGATTTGGTGATGTAAAATAGCTGGTTCAGCTGTGAGCATTTAAACTAATTGCAAAGATCCTTAAGGATGTTGTGAGGAGGTCCTAGTAAAACAGCATGGGAAATGTGGAAAATTAAGATGCATAAAGGATTCTTGAAGATCCACAAACGATCTTTTAAGATCCATAAAGATCTTTGACCATTTTTTGAAGATCCTCAAAGATCTTGCCAA
Organism: Astreopora myriophthalma; assembly: GCA_014634185.1. Classification (NCBI taxonomy): domain Eukaryota; kingdom Metazoa; phylum Cnidaria; class Anthozoa; order Scleractinia; family Acroporidae; genus Astreopora; species Astreopora myriophthalma. Next base: position 30,319 of record BLFK01001053.1, on the reverse strand, counting down.
GAAAATTGGGGACCATAAAGCATTTGGCAAGAATTCATCCCAATTAATCTTCATTAAGATCCTCGAAGATCTTCAAAGATTTTCACCAGGGAACACAAAGAAGGCCCATGGTTTTTCCATGATTGTAATATGATTCTAACAGTAAATGTATGTTTAAAATTGTATTAGCATAAGGATGCTTTGAAATTTTGTGCAAAAGAGCAACATATTCTTTATTGCTTTTACTGTTCAAGGCAGAGATGTCCTCTTCCTACAACCAACAAGCGATTCCTCCACAACATGTTAGTTAGAACCCTAGAACCAAGAAAAAAGAAACCAAGGGAACAAGGTAGTGAATACAGCTTCCCTAAATTCATACGTTGTTGGGTGAAATGACTGCCTTATATGTTTTGCTATTTTTGTTAGTGGAAACACCAGCGGGAACAGTTCACCTTTTCAGTGTATGTTATGTGAGCTTCTTAACCTTATCTGTCCAGGACAGCTCTCTATACTTACAACCACCTGGGCAAAATCCTCATTCCAATAATGTGCTGCGGACACAAATGAGCTGAGCAAGCCAAGTGCCCGATAAATTAAATCAAAGAACTGGCACTATTTGTTCTTCACAGTATCATGGGGGATATCTCCCAGTGAGTGGGCACTAGATAGGAAAAATCCCAGAAACCTCTTGAGTTTACTTTACATGTAATGTACTGTCTAACTTGATTTGATGTGTTTTGTGCAAGCTTGAGGTCACTCCTCCAGATATACGGGCCCTAGAAAAGGACATTTTCTTTGCGTCAGATTCTCGACAATGTTCTTAAGGCTGGTTTTCACTAGCGACGGAGTCGGAGTCGGAGTCGTAGTCGGAGTCGTAAGAGCGCTTATGACCTAGTGAAAATCAAAGATCGGAGTCGTAAGCGGAGTCATAAGCTCGACGGAATCGGAGTCGCAAGGATCAGAACGGTTCCATTTTCTTCCGACTCCGCTTCCGACT
>BLFK01001053.1:20820-23320 GCA_014634185.1 Astreopora myriophthalma | reverse complement strand
AACCTTAAATTTGCTACTTTTCAGGCGCCATAAAATTGCCACTTTTAAGACGCTTTAAAGTTGCCATTCTTAGGACGCCTTAAAATTGTCACTTTTAACAGACCTTAAAATTGCTACTTTGAAGATGCCTTAAAGTTGCCACTTTTAAGAGACCTTAAAATTGCCACATTTTAGAGACCTTAGAATTGCCACCTTGATTATCCTGAAGACAGTAAATGTTATAATTGGGAAAATAAAAAAGTTATTGGAAAATTCAAAGACGAATCTTGTGGAATTCCAATAACTGAATTTGTTGGATTAAGATCCAAAATGTATAGTTCCATGACTGAGAAACATTGTAAAAGTAAAACTGCAAAAGGAATTTTAAAAAAATATAATTAATAAGCAAATAACGCATGAAAATTATATTGTTTATTTGGAAAAAAAAAACAGTTGCATCACACTATGAAAACTACGTAGTGATCATCCCCAAATTAATAGTTATAATTTAAGTAAGGTGTCGTTGTCTTGCTTTGATGATAGTATATACTAAAAAATGGTAAAAATACACTAGCATATGGACATTATAAAATTGTTCGTTGTGCTTGATCGAGAAAAAAAATTGAATTTTAAAAATGTTTTTTTTTTTATAATAAAAATGTTTACAATAGATCAAAGTATTGAAAAATTTTCTAAGAAAATGATGAAAAAAAGTTATCCAATTAATTATAAGTTTTTTAGAGATGGATATTTCAACGATGTTGAAAGGTCAAATGCAACGAAATTGGACCTACCTTTATTTTAAGTTAAAATAAAAGTCAATGATGTGAATAATCAAAATTCGAAGTCTTAAACGATTTAGTCAAAAGGTCGCTGAGATATCTCACTTTAAAAACAACCTTTTTTCTTCGTGTCACAAACGGAACGGTTCGGAGAAACTTCGGAAAATTCATCGGAAAGAGATCTTGTGACGTCATATTTGGTGAGCTTTCCCACGCTAGAAGAGCGGGAATTACAAACTTCAGAACAGCGAATATGGTGTTTTTTGCCGCATTTAATTGCAGTAATTCTTCTAATTCTGGAGTGAGCTTTTTTCCTTTCCTCTCAAAGATGAGAAGCGTTGTAAAGAATGATTGAAACTAATGAAAAGGAAGGATTTTACGCCAACTGCGGCATCCAAACTTTGCTCCGCTCATTTTTCTCCTCAATGCTTCGAGCAAAATCTCCTATTAAGGGCGACACTTGGAGTCCAGTTCAAGCCTCAAAAACTGAGACTGCACCTACATATCATATAAAACAACGAAAACAAGGGAAATACTAAACCACTCCGGCGCAAAACACTGCTATCACTGTGTCTTTCAGACATCAGTCGTTAGCTTCCACTGATGAATAAGCTATTCTAGAAATAACCTGCTACAAAAAAAGACAAAGACTCCAATGAAAGTTTAAATTATTTATTGACTAACAATTCTTGTTAAGAACAGATCTTCAATAAGCTTATATCTCAAAGGCTCACCACTCTTCTTGCCCAATTCGTTCCTGGTTGACATCGTAGTCGCCATCTTCACTCGCCGAGTCCGATTCCCTAGAATTATGAACTGAACTGAACACTTTATTTAAACACGATGGAGTATTCAGCAGAGCTGGTGGGGTCGTGTATTTAGAAATAAAATAAAATTAAAAATAAATAAATAAAAAAAAGGAATAATAAGTATTAAAATTGAATTATAAACCTAGAGATATGTTTAAATAATATGCTATATACGTTAAAACTGTAAATTTAAAATCCTAAAAATACATATAATCATCGTCTTTATACTTAATTAAAGCGGCAATTGGATCAAAATTTATTTTTCTAATGTCAAATTTTGATAGCAGACGTTTAAATTGGTTTACGAAGTTATTTGCCGCTGATTCTTTGCTGGATAGGCTGTTCCAAGCTATTGCTCCTCTATATTTGATGGAGTTCCTCATAAAATTTGTCTCTGGGCTCGGGAGAACAATTTCTCCGTTCCTTCTACTTTCGCGGCTTGAGTTCCTCTGGACAAATAGGTCCTTAAGTTCTGTGGCGTTGTATCCTTTTATGCATTTGAAGGTGAATTCCGCTAGTCGTACCTTATACATTCTTTCAAGACTATCACATCGTGTTTGCATTAAAACGTCTGCGGTACTGGTGTCCCATGATAGTCCCTACACGATACGTCCGGCTCTGGCGTGTAGTTTTTCCAGATTGCTGAAGGGTGTCTTGTTGCACGATCCCCAAACAACTAGGCCGTACGTGACCGATGGCAATATAACTTTTGTATAAAAGTCTTCCAATTGCTTTCGGGGGAGGAACTGCATGCGTCGAAGTAGACTCAGTTTAGATGCAAAAGACTTCGCAACATTTGCAACATCATCTGACCAGGTCATCTTATTGTCAACATGCACTCCTAGAAGCCGTTCTGATGTTGTCCAATTAATAGTGTTGTTTCCGAGACACAAAGCCTGTATTGGTCCAATGAAGGGTTGCCGTTGCATG
>BLFK01001053.1:2088-9588 GCA_014634185.1 Astreopora myriophthalma | reverse complement strand
CGCTAAATTCAATTCGCTGTCGCTAAATTCAATTCGCTGTCGCTAAATTTTATTCGCTGTCGCTAAACTAAATTCGCATTCGCTAAATCACATTCGTGTATATAAAAAGTGTTGACGGGCCTACGCGACTCCTGCGGTTCGCTGATGGCTTGTGTTATGCCTTTATAGCTTTGCTCTATCCAGAATGTCTTTTAGGGATTTTCCTTTGCGATATGATATGAGCGGAGGCTCTGTAAAGATTTCTCTTAGTTGTGGTTGATTCTGTACGAGGTGCCATTTCCTCATTAGTAATGTCTTTAGACTGGGCAAAGCCGGGTGATATTGCGTTACAAAGGGCAATATTCTTCTACGTGCGTCCCTGTTCTTTTGTTTAAGTGACCCTTACAACGCTAGCACCTATGTCAACCCTCCCAGATTATCCGGGAGTCTCCCGGATACAGAACGAATCTCCCGGTCTCCCCTACGGCCAATCAAATCTCCCGGATAAAAACGACTTTGAACCTTTTAAAGACTTTGCTCCACTGTAGACTCAAATCGCATCCCCAAACCTCAAATTAAACAAATTTTGTTTTCGATCTCTTCGCCGTTTCTTAATGCATTCCTGCGTCTTTCAAAACACACGTACGCTGACAGAAACTAAACAAAAAGCCTTTCTAAATAAACGATTGTCTGATTGGATCCCCGTTTAACCAATAAAAATTCTGGACATAAGTGTTCTCACGATTCTGTCTGGTTTCCCGCGAATATCCCGCGCGAGCTGTGCCACCAAGTGAACGAATAGACCGTGGGGAAGCGGTGTGTCTCGGCGAAGAAGAAGCAAATGGTTAGGTGTCGATGGTTCCAAATCCTTTGGATCATCAGAGACTTTCGTTAAAGGTCTTCCATTGATGATACTTTCTGCTTCACACATCAGGGTTTGGAGACTTTCATCGTCAAGGCTTTGCTCTTTTGTTAGAACACTGAGTAACTGAATCTTCTACAATATTCATGAACTTTAAATCATCTCTGGACAAGCCTACGTCGTCGCCATAGGATGTTTCAGCAAAGTCAGCACAAGCCACGCACATGGGATGAGCTTCAATAGATCTTATGAAGAAACTTGACGATGGTACATATTTTGGCTTCCGTCCGGTAGGACCGTTAATAACCCAGCCGAGGTCTACTTTCGTTGCGTACGGACCACCATCAAGAGCAGGGACAACTTCTCTGGGCTGAAGGGCTTCAGGAACGTTGGCTCCAATTAACAATTCAACTTGGGAGTCCAACTCTGGCATATAGACATGACCTTGCAGATGTGACCATCGATCAACATCCTCTTGTTTCGGGATTTCACTCTTGGCTACAGGCATAACTGGCCTGGATAGCGTTTCAGGCAATGGAATGGTGACATTCTGGTCTAAGTCAGAGACTATCAAATCTTTAACGATGAAACTGTCAACTTCTTCACTTGTACCAATGGTAGTTAATTTGAGTCTTGTTTTCTTGCCACTAATTCCTAGACGTTCTAGAAGGCTGAGGGAAATGAACGAGGAGTTCGAACCGTTATGCAACAGCGCATACGTCTCGGTGCAACGAGGATTTCCTTTGGCTTTAATCTTCACTGGTACAATTGGCAAAGCCGTAACGGAGCCCTCCATTGATGTGAGGCCACAAAAGTGTTCCCTGTTACCTTGTTCGGTCATTCTCGGCGCGGGATTGCCTTGGCTAGTACTTTCAGGAGATCTATACTCACTTCTTGTTGCTACACTAGAGGTTTCAGGTCTGGGCTGAACGTGTCTGTCATTAAAATGCTGGATGTGCATGACAGTGGCGTGTCGTCCACCACAGTGGTTACATGGTTTCTTTTTGTAACATCCTCTGGACTGATGACCACCTCTTAAGCAGGCAAAGCATAATCTTTTCATTATGAAGTCAACACGTTCTTGATTGGACGCTTTGGCGAAATCGGAACAGTCAGTCAAGTGATGGCTCTCATGACAGAATGGACAATCTCTAGTGGAAACAGTTGAGGTCACAGGACGCACTTGAGTTTCAGGAGACCTTTCAGAAAAAGTGACGAAGCTTAGGTTCCTGGAGCCAGACTTCTGATTCTTAGGCTTCGTCTTCTTTTCTTGATTAGTTTTCTTTTCTTTATCCAGACAAGGTAACTTGCCGAAGACTGGGTCATTTAAAGAACGAGATTCCTCCTCGACGAACGAGGAAATATCTTCAATACTGATTTCTCGCTTTACTACGTTCAGTATCCGGTCAGATTTATCACGCCATTTAGCTTGCAATCTTGGTGGAAGTCTGTCGATGATCTTCCGCATGTTGTCTGCACGTTCTATCTGCCTTAAATAGCCAATGGACTTGAGAGTGTTCGAGCAATTTGACAATAAAATTGAGAACCCTTCTAGCGATTCCGGATCTTCAGCTTTAATGCGTGAACCATTGGTTACTTGATCCATACATGCCAATGCGATTTTTTGCTTCTGTCCGAATCTAGAAGCCAATAGCATTTTAGCCTTTAGATAACCTTCTTTGGGTTGCACGTAGAAACAGCTGCGCACCATCTCCTGTGGTCTTCCAGACGTGTGCTGCTCAAGGTAATAGAGTCTGCCATCATAATCGGATTCTTTGGCCTCAATCACCGTCTCGAAAGTACGCATAAACGTACAATATTCTAGTGGATTTCCATCAAACACAGGTACTTGTCTTCTGGGCAGAGTATTTCTTTGCTACTGTTTAATAAATTCTTCCATTACTCGATTTTGTTGGACAAAAACTTGATAAGCTTGGTCGCTGAGTCCGAATTTCTTGGAATCTTGGCTTGAACTGCTCGCACCACTTCTTTTATCTACAATTTCTTTGGGCTTTTGGTTAGCCTCTTCTTGCTTGTGAGAACTATCTTGCAAAACTTCGAAATCAAAAACCGGAAGTGAAGCACTGGGGCGAATTTGGTTCTGTAAATCCACGGGGGGAGAGCACTTAGATTCTGCCTTGGCGTAGGCTCTCTCCCTAGCCACAGCTTTAGCATATTCGGTCTCCAACTTTAATTGTTCCCTCTTCAAATCCAGATCGTATTGTTGTCTTTTAAAGGTGTAGCTCTGTCTCGTGAAGTCGCTGGCGCTACTTTAGGGCAAGAGCTTCTGCTTGAATCTCGGCGATTCTAGCCGCTTCTTTAACTCGGGCTATAGATATTGAAGTCGCTTTGGATGATCTACTGAAAACTGAACCACAAGAACTTTTACGTTTATGAAGGTCCTTAGGGATAACTTGAGAAGCGCTGTCATCAGGAGTTATATCGATATCATGTAGCTTCACCTCCGTCACGCGCAACCAATCATTAACAGTATCACAAAAGAAATTTAAGCTTGCTTCAATCTCACGGAAAAAAGCACTTGATTGTTCCCTTTCAGTTTTGTCCTCCACTTCACAACCATAGGCGTTCTGGGCTTCCACGAAGTTTCGAAACAGATTCGTTATTTCCGCTAGCTTTACTTTAACCTGTTCCAGATTATTAACATCATTCAGCAGATCGTCTATTTCTTTACGTTTTACTGTAATAGAGGATAACACACCACCTCTTTTCTTTCTTAGCAGCCGAACTCGCTCCGCACGAGTGCCTTCACTATCAAGGGTTACGTTTGGTCTTCGAACACGTGTACTACAACGAACTAGATAAGAGTCCTCCACCAACGGGCCGGAACGATGAACTTCAGGTACTTTAGACATTTCAACCGGCCTCCAACACCAACGGGATTCGTCTTTTACGAATGTCGTCGCAAACGCAAATAACACGTCCCTTATAAGACAACGATTTTAATGGACAGGGTACAGTACAGGTATGATACAGGCACGGTAACTGAAAACAAATAAATTACAAACAGAGTTAAATACACCGACTAAGCGAAAATAGGGTAAATACAGAAAATGAGAAACTGAAGGAAAACGATGAATACTTACAAGACGAATGTGACGACAGAATAGAGAACTTGACTTAACTTGCACTAAACTTTGACTTGAAACTTTAACTACAATCTTACCTACTAGCCCGAAACTACCACTGAACAAACTAATATTATCAACTTACCAATATATAGTTATATGCAAAAATGAAAAACTAACAAGCACGAAAAACGACCTACTATGACAAAGAACGCTAATGAACGAGAAACCTAAGACAAGAGCACTAATGAACATGCGAGGAGACAGAACAAAACGGTGTTACAACGATAAGACAATACACAAAGCTTATTACGATACTGTGCATTCCGCGCCTCAACATCAAGGATAGATTCTTTGTGGAATCTGGCACCTTTGTACACTTTCGTGTCCACGAATGTGAGTTCTTCTTCTGAAATTTCAGCCGTAAACTTGATAGTTTGGTTGAAGTTGTTTGCCTTTTGAATAAATTCTTCTATTTTGTCTGCACTTGTGCTCCATAATGAGAACACATCGTCAATGAACCTTTTCCACACTAACGGTTTGTTGTCGCTCTGTCCAAGTATTTTTCTCTATTTTAGCCATGAAGATGTTAGCGAATGCGAATTTAGTTTAGCGAATAAAATTTAGCGACAGCGAATAGAATTTAGCGAATGCGAATTAGTTTTTAGCGACAGCGAATGGAATTTTAGCGCCAGCGAAATGAAGTTTAGCGACAGCGAATTAGATTTAGCGAATATTGAAACAAATGGACGACCATAAGCTCTGGAAGCGGTGTCTTTTGTTTTTTTCGATTTTTTCAAAATCTGCCTGCTCCACCCATACACTTCGGTGTCTTTCAAGTTTTTGCGGAATTTCCCAAATTTTAGAAACTTGTGAAACACCGGTCGCATAAGGAAGCGTGGTGTGATGACAGAGTTTAATGTTAAACAAATACAAATTTGGTCAAAATTTCGCTGGTGCCACCCAGGCCTAACCCTTGTCAAGTGTTTTTCTTTTGTATTTACCATTTCTTACTTTATCACCAATACGAAATTTTGGCAAAGTTGTTGTTTGTTTATTATGTTCTCCATAAAGATTGTCATAAACTATTTTTCATTCTTCTTCTTTCATGCTTCAACAGGAGTACTTTAATTGATGAATGATTGTCACTGTTGTAAAATTTTAATAATCATCATCTAATTTATCATAATAAATAGTGTTGCCATTTTTTGTGAACATTTTCCACATTTTATCTTCTATTGTTCTATTCCATCTTTCGACAACTGATGATTTTTCTTCATTTTCAGTAGAATATATATAGGATTATTTTTTTTATTTTACATACGGATTGTAAAATTCTTAGCCTTTGTCAGTCCAAAAAAATTCTGTTCTTCCTTTTTTAAAAAATTCTAACAAATGCTAATGCAATTGTTTTACCTTGTTTATTGTTTAATTTTTCAATCCATCCTCATTTACTAAATACATCAATCACCATTAATAAATATTTGATTCCTTTATTCCGCTTGCTAAATTTTCCAAGTTCAACCAAATCTTCAGCCCAAATATGATCAATTCCATTTGAAATTACTCGTCTCTTTTCAAAATTTCTTGTGATTGGTTTATGTAATTCATCTGCTAGACTCTGAGTCCAATCACTTCTCAAAGTCTTGTTTCATTTCCCAAGCCAATTGTCGGTTTGAATTGATTTATTTAATCTCGTTCCATTTTACTATTTGGAAGGGACTGGATCTGCTCTCGTCGCACTCGTTTGCTGAAGCGTGATTATTTAGCATTGTCATTCTATCTTGACTAACTTTTATAGGTGATGTACTAAGAACTTTTGCAATTTTGTCCGTTCCTCTTTTTGGCTTTAAAGTCAAAGCTTTTTTTTTTAACGATTTGCATTCCTTTTTCCATAGCTTGTTCTGTTTCTTTTTAATAAATGGCTTGATTATTTTTTTTACCACATGTATTTACCTAATGTATGTCTTATCACTCCAGTTCCTTTGTGTCTGTACATAAATGTGGCATAATTTGGATGATAAAATTTTATCCATTCACTAATATGCATTTATTATATACTATTTTCATTATTTTCTTTTATTATAATTGAAATGGCCATGTGCAAGTCATTCATATCTAAAATATTATTTCTTCCGTCGGTCACATATACTCTAATTGACCTCATCTGATTCTTATTTATTTATCTGATCCAACATTGTTCACTTCTCTCGTAATTAAATCACAATGAATATACACCCAATCTACTCCTCTTGTCATATTTGGAATTTTATCTGATACATTATTTGTGCTTTGTAATTTCTTTTTCTTGAAACCTAAAATAGCAGAAAGTTCTCCTTGTGAAAGATCCATTTCATGATTTGTATTAAGTAAAATTGCAGTTCTATATTGTTGTATCAAAATAAAGTTGAATAATATTTTCACTAGATTTGTTATTTGGATCTACTAATCCTATGTCCATGTAAAAATGTATTAATATCAGAATAAACATACATTCCATCTTGAAATTTAATTGTTTTCCAAGCTGAATCAGATTTTTTGTTCCATTTTACATTGTTATTATAAATCTAATGCACATTTACAATTTTTATTTTCATCAAGAGTAATTGTTTCAATAAAATGAATTTTTGTGGTCCAAACTGTGACTAAGCTTTGGCTAGGTTGGAATGTTCGTATTTTATATTTTAGCAATATTTTTTTCTTTTGCATTTCATCAATTACACCAGCTTTTTTTAATGTATCAAAGTAGATTTCATTGAGTTTCTTAATTTTATTGAAGTGTTTCCAGCAACAACAGAGCTAACTGAAACATACAACTGATCAACTAGTGCATCGACTGAATTATTCATGCCTGATCCTCTTTTTTTTTCTGTTTTTTTTAATTATCTGTTGCTTATGTTCTTTTAATTTCCTCTTCTAAATCTTTTATAGTTTTACCAGTAAATATCCCAGTCTTTTAAAACAACATAATCAGGATCTTTTTTTTATTGTAACCAGTCTTTTTGCAATTCTTGAGACTCTTTCTCTTTCTAAAAATCTTTCTAAATTCTCTTGTTTTTGGTGACCTCCATTTTTTCCTTACTACTTCCTTATCTTCTTCATCTTTACTACCAACTTCAACTTCATCTTCTTCTATTTTTGATAAATTATGGTGAAAAATATTCTTTTTCATTATCATCTTCATCACCAAATTCAACTTCTGGAGGTACATATTCATAGTCATCTGGTTCAAAATTATAAAATGGATAAGTACGATCAAATCCGTCCATTGCATAATCTGGCACAACTTGTTGATGTTCTTTAATTGTGGGTAATTTTGACGGTTTATCTAATCTTTTTGTAATTGGTTCAAATACATCTTCTAATCCAATTCTTCCAAATTCTTTAGAATTTTATTTTTGAAAGCATTCAAAATTTCCTTTGTTTGTTTTTCAACACTGGTCTTATTTTTTTGCTAATTCTTTCCATCTATTAATAAACATTTTATTACGTGTAATAAAGTGGCTAATGCCGTTAAACAGTGCTCAATACACTTTTTAAGTGTAGAGCTTTGAAAAAGAAGATATAACGAAG
>BLFK01001052.1:209231-236964 GCA_014634185.1 Astreopora myriophthalma | reverse complement strand
GGGACACTTTGCATTTTATTTTTTTAATTGTTTAAGGCCTCTAGAACAATTTGAGATTAAAAGCGCATCGTTCCAGTCGTTAGAGGAAAAGTTTTGGCCATAAACGCAAGGGCAGTCAAATCGACGATATTCGGCCGATTTTGCAAAGGGGGGACCCTTTGCATTTTGCCCGAAATGGGCCAAAAACATGACCAAACTTCAAGAGCCTGAAATTCGATGAAAACGAGGTCTAATTGCCCTATAATGCACTTTTGCCAATTACTTAAGGCCCTTTAGAACAATTTGAGATAAAAGGCGCATCGTTCGAGCCGTCAGAAGAACTTCTGGCCATAAACGCAAGGGCAGTCAAATCGACGATTTTCGGTCATTTTGCAAAGGGGGGACCCTTAGCATTTTGCTTGAAATCGGCCAAAAACATGACCAAACTTCAAGAGCCTGAAATTCAATGAAAACGAGGTCTAATAGCCTTATAAGGCAGTTTTCTCAATTGTTTAAGGGTTCTAGTTTAATCTCAAGCAAGAAAACAATCTCTGGGTGCGTTGGAGACAACGTTTTGGCCATTTGGAATTGCCCTTAAAAATCTTTTGAAGATAACAGGTTGTGTCATTTCTGAATTAGTAGGCTTCGTTTGTTATGAAAGGCTGAAACTTAAACTGAAATTTATACTTTGGTGCAGATTAACCGCTTTACTAATGTTATTTGTTGAGGAGAATGGTGTCCAGCTTTTACTGGACCGACCAAGCCCGGAGAAGTTAGGACAAGTTCATCTGATTAGTTTCATTAAAAGTAATCATTTTCTCTTTTGCAGTTGCTTGTAGGTGGATGGATTTTAGCAAAAAGACAAACTTGAGAGATCGATGCCTTTGTCATTGCATGGTCACTACTTTGCGTCTTCTAGTCAATCAAACAGTACAATTGAATTTACGGACGCAGAGGGAGTAATGGTCATTGAAAACATTACAAACAAATGATGTAAATAAGTATTTTATTTAGGTTTAAATAGTCTTATACTGGTTTGCAATTGGTTGCGACTTGGTTTCTTGGGTGGAAGCGATGCAAAGTCGAGCTCTTGATTTTATTATTCTAATAACCTGTCAAGAAAACAAGACAAAAACAGTTATAGTGCGGTCTTCATTATTTAAGTTTAAATCGGGTCGTTTTATCGTAAAGGAAGAACTTGTCTCTGTAGTTTGGTACAGCGATATACCAAACCTAACTATGTAAACGAATCATGACAGAATGTTGTCATGATTCTGTTATGACTAGTTTTTGCGTCCAATGTTTTCATTATATAGGAAAATTCATTATCTGACGAGGGAATTCCGCGTTAAATTGCACGCGAGAACCGATATCGCACGAATCGCGAAGCGATGAGAGCGATATCGGTTTTCAAGTGCAATTTAACGCGGAATTCACGAGTCAGGTAATGAATTTTCCTTGAATCGCATAATTGAATAAAATAAGAAAAAAATCTCAATTTGACAATTTGACGACAGTTGTTGTTACGTAGATGCGAAACAATCACTTAGCCTCGTTTTCAACTCGCAATTCCACGCTAAATACCTCGCTTCGTTAACCAATCAGAATGCAAGATTTTATTCAATTATGCGATTCACAGGAGAATATACTTAAGGAGGCGTGAAAAAGTTAATGGCATAAGGATGAAGCTTTGTTTTTAAGTTACGGAAAAGTCCTGATGAAACGTAGCAGCGAGATGTGACCTACCACTGACTTCCACTCTAAGACAGTTCCAGTCTTTTTGCTTGGTTGGGATAAAGCGAAGATATCTGGTAGAGATAGCTACTGGTAGCTTGTGGCTGGTAATGGTAGTACCTGATTTAACGTCTGTTCTGTTGAATTCCTTAAAATATTCAATTAAGGTACCTTCATTAGTATGACGATCTTGCAACTTATGATTACAATGGTCTTGTGTGTCAGGATGCAAAAAAATTTGTCCGGGCAAGACAAACTTTCTGGGGGCTTTTTGTCGCGTGCAATTTAAAGCGAGGTACAAATATCAACATTAGCGAAGTAGGCGTTGGCAATAATTCAGTGAGGATTTAGTTTTCTTGTGGTGGCCAATATTAAAATGTAATTTGTGAACTGAGTTCAAGACTAGTTCAGATGAAAGTGTGTGCTACATATTGACTCGCGTGTAAGATTTTAACTGAATTTGTGCATTTAGTTTTTAGTCAAGGCGATTATTCAAAGACTGCATGATTAAAGCGATCGATTTTCTGGGGGTGTTCTACGAGTTGTAACTGACATCTTACCACTTGAGCTCCATTTGTATCGATATAAGGTGTCCAGGTGTTTCCGTCAGTAGAGTAATCCAGTTTGAAGCCTGTAATCCATTTAGACCCAGTTGTGTCCCCCTGGACAAACAAGGAACACACATGGTACATTGCGCCCAGATCTACCTGAAGCCAGTCGTCGGTTCTTCTAGGTGTTCTTGCACACCACCCGAATCCTCTTTTACCATTAAGGCGACCGTAACTGGCCTGGTACTGAAAAGCCAGCCGCGATGATGCAGTCATTTGTCCGTCAAGAATGATGCTTTGATCGGCAATACCAAGTGTCGTGGCACTAATGCACAAGTCTTTGGCGGGTGTTCCTGTGTAAAATCACAATATTGTGGTTGTCAGAATTTAATGTGCGTGATTTCCTAACCAATCATAAGGACGGAATGTTTGGTGTTGGCATTCTCAGTTAGACTAGCACTTGTTTCCATCGCTCAAACTGAGAAGTCCCTTTCACTACGAGTTAAAGTCATGAATTAAAATCTACTTCAAACGTAAGATAAAGTTAAAAGAAAAATTAAGAGTAAATGTGTCGAACTCCTGATCTCTCGCGTCGTGGTGATACCAATATCCAATAGAACAGCGAGGCAGGCTGCTGAAAATCGCCAATTTTTAAAAAGATCAAATTGAAGTACCGTCAGAACAGCTTAAACCTAACCGTTTTCAAGTCGGTGCTTACACTTAAAATGCTGTAGATTAGCGCGGAGCTCAGAAGCGCTGTTTCTTTTCGAACCAGAGTTTCTATTCTACCAGTTTTCTATCCGACTAAAAGCGTTCTCTTGACGACCAGAGGCTGGTCGCTAAAGATAGCGACCATTGCATAATATTGTGAGGAGATGTCTAACGTCATTTTGAGCGGTGGAAACAAGTGCCCGTCTCTCAGTTAGGTAATAAGGGATGATATTTCCTATAAATGAGGTACAGATTCAGAGAGCGCAAGAAGTTGGATTGCATATCGTTTCGATAAACTTGTTAAAGTTGTTCTTTTATTTAGTTCTCGTTTCAACTTGGATGCGTTGTCAAGAATAGCTGAGAGGGGGGTACTTTCCTTTAGAAAGAAAAGAAAAACAAAAACAGCCAACGGCGTAAAATTTTAGGGAAAGTAGCATCAGCTACTTAATTGATTGTCATAAAACCAAACCCAAGAGTAATTGAAGAACCAATTACGTTGCGAAGGAAATATACCTCCGTGGTTTTACTACCAATCACAATGCAAAGCAAGTGGACGCATCAAGCCTGACTAAAAAGCGGGAAAAGAGTTTGAATAGCAAGTGGTTTTAGTTTTGCATCTTATTGGTTGAAAAGTTCGCGCTTGATTTTTTATCCAATCATAAACGTAAACCAAAACAGAAGCAAAGCAAATGCGTAATCACTTTCGACACAAGTGAAAAACTTCCCTATTCTAAGGGCAAATTAAGTTGCGTGATACAGTAGGTTGACATAGCGTGTGGTTGGAAGGCGGTGTAGAAAAATGAGGGTTAGGAAGACAATTCACCCACCTATTATCAATAGTGACACATCAACAGGATCATAATCATAACCGGCGACACGATTGTTTAGTTCCTTCATACACACAGAACAGTCGATCGCCTTGATATGCTGAAAGTCAAAATTAAACGCGCGTGAACGATAGAGTCCTCAAGCTTAGAATAATTAAGAAAAGGGAGGTAGCTTGATGGTTATTTGTGACCGAGGTTTTACATAAGTTTCTAAAGCAGCGATCTTTTGATGCACCTGTGTGGTAGTGGTTGAAAGTGGTTACTTTCACAGTACAGCCTATTGTTTCACGACGTAGTCACTTCACAGTGATATGTAGATCGCGACGTCTTTGTTAATTTTCTGGTTAGACGTGTTTTCACCGTAAGTTTTGAGAAGGAAGAAAGGGATCTTTAGTGTTTGCCAGGTTAATCTAGCACTTGTAGATTTCTTTTTAGTCTGTCTTTTTAAAAGGCAAAGAGGGTTATGCTTGCTCCCGGGTAAGCTCAAGTGCGTTGTAAATGCTGCACTTAAGAGAACACACCTACCCGGACAACTTTTCCAAGGTTTGCTTGTGCTTCCTATTTTTGCGGTTAAGAAAGAGTTGTCCCTGGGGTTAGGGACGGCCAGCCGCTTAAAATTTTGCTTGTAAACCCTGGCTTCCTGCTTGTAAACGGGGCGTAAGTCATACGGCAGGTGGATTCAAAATGTGGTATCCAAGAGATTTCCGTATGCAGTAACGAGTTCTTGTGCTAATAGCCGAGTGTTTTGTACAGATTTTGGGGGGCCTGTCTAGCCAAGAAAGGGGTTTATCTCAATGGTAGGAACGTTATTTGGTTCTTGTTCATACCTCTATCCAGGTTAGAATGCTGTTGTATTCAGCTGGCATGGTGTAGTCAGTTTTCTTATGAGCTGCTGAAGCGATGACTGTCGGCGAAGAAGAGTAAGCTTGTGGGAAACGGTAGGTCTGAAATGAAATCAGTTTTAGACGTTATAGTGAGCCGGGAAAATGACGTGTCCTGCCTTTATTGTTGCTCAAATCGATGGTTCCTCAGTGGTTTGTTCTTATGCAAGAGACAGGACAGCGGCGTGTTGGTGCTCCGGACAAGAGTGTATTGTTCAGGGGGTACGAACGCGGCCACAACTTATTGCAAGCAGCCACTTTAAGCCGCTGTCCTGTTGAAATGTTAGAAATCTTTGAATACCAAGGTGTGGAGGAAGATCTTACCTGGCAAAAAGCGTTGTGATCTTGAAGCCGAGGCTGATAGTCATTGGGAAAAGTGAGTTTCTGTTCGTGGGAACGAAGGGTGTCCGGTAAATCTCGATATGCAAACCAGTTCTGCAAAATAGGCAAAGGGAATAGGCCTTATTCCAAAATGGCCGCCATTTTAATACTCTTGTTTTTATTTAAATTAGCCATTGTTGCCTGGTCTTTAAGCCCAAAATTCAAAAGCGTATTTAACCTTGAACGAGGCAAAAAGGGCTAATCTGAATGAAAACAAAAGAATATTAAAATAGCAGCCATTTTGGAATAAGCCGTATATATGTATGCTTAATATCAAAGCGAATGCGTGTATGCCACGACCATAGCAGAGAAGACAGCCCCCCCCCCTTACTAACTATGGCCAGGCAAAGTAAATTTCATTTTCGGGATATTTTTGCTACTGTGAATTTTCCAACGATTTCCATTACTCACCACTTTGATGTTCTTGTGTTGTCCGTCGAAATTCTGCATTTCGCGTAAACAGACCTTAAATGTGTTTAATTGAATGTCCTCTACCCAGACTGTCGCTGCATCGTGTTTTAAGTCCGGTCGTGTGTGCTCGGCTGTTACCAGTACGTGAGGTGTGGAATTAAAGCTTTCCTGAAATCAGGAAAAACGTCAATTTTCTTCAGGTTTTAGGGTCAAATGATTAGTATTGGCTGAAATTTGGTCCAAAAAGCCGTAACCACCCTTACTCATTCCCCAGATTTGCATTCGAACATTCTTACTATTGTTGTTTTCATAGTATAGGAGTTGATCGCAAATTATTTGCATTTTTTGGTAACATCAACTTTTAGTAGTGCAACAGCTGTCCTCTGCAGCTTAATGGCAGTTTTACTATTTTAAAATGACTTAAAGAGTGAGCAATTATGATTGCTATGTGTGTTCCGGTCTCAAAGTTCCATATGTCCACATGGTTGATTATTCATGTCCTGGTAAACAGAGCTTGCCTATAGCAAGACCTTTCCACTCTTTAGCTTTCAGATGACGAGCATGAAGTCTTTATACCCTTATAGACTCTCGAATGCAATTCAAGTTGTCCTTATTTTTGCACAGAGACTGTTAAAGCAATGAAATGTTATAATGAAATATCTCAATCATGCTAACCGAGAATGATACGCTTTGGCAATTAGTTCCGTCCCACCAGTCGGTCATGGTCTGTTCTCCTGCCACTGCGTTCACCGGAGCTTCCTGAAAAGCTATGTAGTCAATGAATGTGAGGCCGCCATCCGGCGTCTGGCGGTCGCCTCTTCCTGCTTTCAGCACACACACTTCGAAGGATGTGAAATTGACACTCTCGACCCAGGCGACTGCAGCATCGTGTATGAAGCTTCCAGTGTAGTTGAAGTAGTTGATGGATGTCTGTAAGTGAATTGTTCCTCGGCTGTTGTCAAAGCTGGACTTGAATTCAACGAATGTGCATTTAACGTCAGTTGTATCGAGAAGGAGGGTAACACGACTTCGTTGAAAGACGAATGCTGGAAATTAAGAAATTATACTTTGAAGAAATGTGCGAAAAAAGTTTAAAGGTTTTGTAGATTAGGATCTCTTAGCAACGAAGAGCCTTCGAATTCTCCTGGATCAAGTTAAAATCCATGATTGACTTTAACATTTCAGACTTAGTGGAACAAAATTGGATCTTAGCCCAAGTTCTACAAATAAATTTTCCCGAATTGATTTTAGTAAAGCATGCTGCAGTGGCATGTTTCAAAATAAACACTCACGTTTGCAGCCTCCATAGTGCTTGATTCCGGGTTCCTCTTTGTCGACACAGACCTTATACTCGTATTGGCAGATGCTATTATGAGTGTAGCCATTGTTGTCGCATAGCGGCTCAGATTCGTCAGTTGTGCACGGGATGCATTCACATGTGTGGTTGGTTTCACTCAACGCTTCGCACACTCCGTAATATGGGCAAGTGACGTCATTGCATGGATGATAATCTGTAAGAAGAGTGTTTTCTTCTAAGCATATCAGACCCATATCCAGCTCAGGCGCTAGTCAAATAATTGCCTTATTGGAACCAAGCAGGAATTATCGTCAATTCTCCTAACTTATTTCTACTTTATCAAAAACTGAAGAAAACGAGTTACTTTCAAAGTTCGCTTATCTGTAGTATAATAGTTTGTGTGCTATGGCTAGCCAACCAATTAAAATATACAGTGATCGACCAATTTTTAATAATGTCAGTTGAAAAATTTCCAGACTTGAGCTAGATAATTGTAAACCGATGCTTTGATACAAATCTTCCGAACTTTCATTTTTCTCAAAAAGCTGTTTTAAGCGAACTTTCAGGTTTACGGAATGTTCACTTGATACAAAGCAAACAAAATCGAGTTAACATGTAACGTGCTTATTATGGCCCCTATTCATTGATTTAATTAATACTTCTTCGTTTTTTGTTGTTGTTGTTTTGGTTGTTCAGTTTTGAATTTTACTATGAGGCGTAAAATCGAATTTATCGAATTCAAGATGGCTGACTTTGCATACGAACGACGTCATGGCTCATAAAGTATACTTACATCCCGCGGCAATGTAGTTAACGGTGATTGGGTCGTGAGGCGCGTCGTATCGCTGGATATCTTTCAAGCACACTTCAAAGTGTGTGCTCGTAACGTTCTAAAGTAAGAAATTTTAACAGTAAAATAGTTTGTTGAATTTTAGCGCCCGCCTGTGTTTTAGACGGGGTTAACAGTTGAAAAAAAAACCAGTTGCAACTAAATCCATTTTAATCTTTAGTTTTGCCCATCTTTGCCTCCTTTAATTTGTATTGCTATTTTAATGACACTTTAACCTTCCTTCAATGTTTTAAGCAGTCATTGTATGTTTGGCTTGATTTGGTTGCTGCTTCTCAGTCGCTGAATTAAGCTAAATTTCGTGACACAGGCCCGTTGGCATAAGCCATATATCGATGGCCTTACATATTTCCGAGCCAAACTGAACCCTGGAGGACTAAACAGAAGCAACGAAAGGTGTGGATGCTAGCGGGCTCAGGATGTTATCAATGATCTTTTCATCTTATCATTTTACACCATTAAGACAAGTACTATTGGCGTACCCTAACCCATTCTTGCATAGCGTTGTTATCCGCGTCAATAATTGCATTGGTGCCGTCTTTGTGGTGCTCCGCAGTCGTGATCATGGTTGGAGGTCTGTAAAACTCTTGATCGAAGTCCACCGTCTGAAAGATTTTAAAGCAATGGTTTAGTCGGTGATGCTTATAGCTACTTAAAACGCAGGTACTTGGCGGTTTGCCGCGTGCGTTGAAATGCAAACAAGTAAGGGTAAAATGACTTGTTGGTGTTCGCCAATGTTTTCGGATCTGTACACGAAACCATAGCCGAGTGGTAACAAACGAAAAGCGTCCTCATGTGGTACTCAGGCTTGTTATACTATCACTACCCATCTGCGGCTTGCTCACCGGTTGGCTGAAGAAGAATTCTTAAGACAATTTTAAGACAATTGAGGTAACCTCATGGTTTTACGAGTAGATGACAATACACCTTGCAAAAGCTAAATCCTTCGGCTCTTATTGGAGTGATGGTGTTGGGGAAGTAGACGTCGGAGGTCCAGGGAACGTTCCATCCACTCGGATTATTAGCCAGAACTAACAGGTCCTATGAAGAGAAAGTGGAGATTCTCAACCTTTTGTCTTTCAATCGAGATGGCTACTTCACTATAAGTGGAAACCCACTCACATACTATAACGAATCCTGTAATCTGGTTGGTTCGCTACTAGTCTACTACGCCCTCGTCAACTATCACGCATAGAAATCTCGAGCTCATAATCTAATTGTTTTAGTATTAATCTAATAGTCGTTCAAAACTAAACAAGAACATTATCTATATCCTGATCGCAGACACTTCGAAACACTTCGAAAACGCGACGAAGTGGCCGCCATTCTGTTGAAAACCGCTACTCGTTATCTATCACAGAATATAGCGAGTAGCGTAGCCAATCAGAGAACGGCATTCGTGATAGAACACTAGTAGATTTATACTAATGAGTGATAGTGAGCAGCAAAAAAAGCCAGCGCCTCGAGCAAAAACATAACAATGGCTGCTTCTTCAAATCATGAATAGAAATTGGAATGAATTCAAGGAAATATGTGAGTGCATTTCTACTCAAACAAATTAGACCACTCGTTCTCGTTATCTATAACTAAAATAGTCAACTCGGGGCTACGCTGCGCCTCGTTGACTATCTATTGACTCGGAAAACTCGAACTCGTAGTCCAATTGTTAAATGTCAATTTTCAAGCACTAATTAGTTGATTATTTCAGCGACCTCGACGAAGGCAACGTGACCGAGCAGTTAGAGAGCCGGACTTAGTCCTCGCTTTAAGCGCCACTGCAACAACCAGCTGGAGTTGTTGTGTGTGGTCCTTGGCAATCTCCTCGGCTCATACCACGCGCTTGTAAGTAGCCAACCTATTTTCCACCAGTTGGTATTCTTAAGACTGGTATGTTCATTTCATCTGTTTCATTAGCCCTGCTAAGTCCGCTCTCAGAGGGGTGATCAATTAAGTATCGATTTAATTATGACCTCATTTTGTAGCAAGGCTTTGGGAACAAGACAGAGCGCGGACCGCTGTGCTTTGAAACTCAACTTCGGGAATTATCGCGACGCCCCTGACAAAAGTCAGGAACTTTCCACACGGCGATCTTTCCGAGCGACTACTTGACATATGGGACTGTTGGTTTGCATATTTGACACATTTCTAACTTCAAATTAACAAGAGTTGTTTTGTGCTTCTCACACTTTCTTTTTAGCTGCTGTCATTTTGTTGCTGCCGTTGTGGCAACGACTTACCACTTGAACGTTCTTGTGAATACCGTCAAAGTTCTTCAATTCTCTCACACATGCTCTGAAGCCCTCGTATGTTACGTCCTCTGCCCAAACAATTGCTGCGTCGTGTTTGTTTTCGGGATTTGCCGAGTTTACTTTGTGGACAGCTGTTACAAACACATGTGGAGCGGTTGCATACTCCTAAATGAAATGGAAAAATTGAGATCTGCCTCAATTGAGGCAAAACTTAAGAAAGTGAGAGGTGGTAAGAACCACGCTAGGAGGCGCTCCAAAAGGTGTTTCCGTTCCGACATGCAGGTAGGAAGTTTTGGAAGGTCGGAACTGAAACTGAACTTGCGAAATGTTTTGCTCAA
Source organism: Astreopora myriophthalma (assembly GCA_014634185.1). Lineage (NCBI taxonomy): Eukaryota > Metazoa > Cnidaria > Anthozoa > Scleractinia > Acroporidae > Astreopora > Astreopora myriophthalma. The sequence goes on along the minus strand of BLFK01001052.1, from coordinate 226,761 downwards.
ATGGAGCAAAGCCATCTTTTGGACAACGAAAACTGAATTCGTACTTTTCTCAACCCACGCTTTTAGCATAGCACATTAGCCAATATACGCGTCTAAGGGGGCTTTTATGCAGCAAACAAAAAGGCTAAAAAACATAGCTTTTAAGAATTTCACAACGACCTTGATGTAATAAATACCAAAGGTTGACATGGTTTCGAACAACCAGTAATAATTGTTCAGATGTACGGCGTAAACCAAGTCGTGCGAAGCCGGTTGCACATAAACTGCCTCGCTCTCCTCGCGATTTTTAGCATTCGACACTATTTCGCTATTCAATACGGAGTGGTAAATCAAGTAAAGGAGTTATTACGTTTGTTGTACATGGGGAATGTTCTCAAGTTAAGGGAAAAGGTTGGCAAGATAACAGTGTTACCGACCTGTTCGTAGTTTTGATCGATACATTTTGTTCCAGTCGTATAGAGTGGGATGAGCCGTCTATTTGAAAAACCATCGCTGGTTTTGACATTCTGATAAGCAATCCACTGGAAATTGATTTTTCGGCTACTGCTGGCAATTGCCGAAGTTGTTGCCACGCAGCCTTTGAATCTGCAACGCAGAAAAACAAATTGTCAGCGAGCACGGACAATCTGCACGTGCCTATAAATCATTAAGCGCTGCAACATTTCTTTGCGTTCCTTGGAAAAAGGTGAAAGTTAAATTAGTGGCCAAAGTTCAGGTTTTCGATAAAACGCTAGCACCTGACAACAATTTGAAATTTAAATACTTCTTTGCTGTTCAAACTAAAACATGTTCCTAAACGGATCGACACAGCGAACCTAAACGAGTTACAAAAACCAATGAAGTTAACTTCTTGCGTTGAAATGTTGAGACGTTTTCTTTAACCTCCATCCGTTATTACGTTTTACTTTGAATTAATTTGAGTAAATTTTTGAGAGGGAGGGAGAGGTACAAAACTAAATGTACTGAACACGTTTACGTTAGGTGTGGACAAAGGCATCAATTTGTTGTCGTTACTTCTGACGGAGGTTCGGTACTTCAAACGAATTCACAATAGCATAAATCAAAAGCTTTTGTAGTCCACTGTTGTGACCCATTTCGTAAAATCTAGATTTCATGAAAGCGCAGAAACTAATCAGAATGTGCTATTTCACCTTAAACCATTTCAACCAAATAACTCGCCAAACACTTACCCTGACAAGGTCACGTCCTCGGCCCATGTCACCGCCGCGTTGTATTTCTCGGTGGCGATGGTCAGCTGGACCTTAACTTCACCAGAGGCAAATGGTTTGGTGAACCGGAATACTGTGCACTTGTGATTGTCGCTTTTATAAACCGTCAACTGTCCAGATCCGAATGTCATTCCGTCAGGTGGAATGGTATCTGAAATGCATTAACAATGCTTAAAAGTACCTTAATCACTTTTCGACAGCCTTATACCTTCGTTTGCCATTCAGACGACAAATCTTTATCGCCGAATTAGTTCTGGGAAATTAATTGAATTCCCCGTCGTGTGAAGCAAGACCGCAATGTCCTGGAGTAAATCATTTCACTGAAATAGTGGTTGAACAAAATTCCTGAAACACGTGTTCGAAACAATTGGGCGACTTGGTTACACTGTACTACGTAGCTCGGACCATTTCAAATCTTGTGAAAAGGTGAACAAAAGAAAAAAACTAGTTACGTTTTGCTTTGTTTTACGAAACTGTTGAGCTTCTTGGAACCGGAAAGAAAGCCTCGAGTGTAACTTAAAACATTAGAGCATCCCGCGCCTAAAAAACTTTGAACAAATGACTACTTGGTAAGAATTCGCGACGCCAACCCAGACCTAACCTGCAGATGTTTCTGTAAGACAGACAGTGCACCAAATGAAAACACTGTGAACCAGCAGTAAAAAAGCCATGGTAGAGCCAAACAACACGACCCACCAGCTACTCTGCGTGAAGGGACACGAAAATTGTGGGCACTAAAACTAACACAGCCTTTAAATAATGAGCTGCTGGCCAATAAACACAACTGACAAAATGCCAGCTTGCTTGGGAAGGTGACATGCGCTCGGGATTGGACAATGCAAAATTTCTCACCAATAGAAAATACAAATTAGTCGCACGGTGATAAACACGCATGCAGTTGTTTGTCATTCCTTACCATATGACAACGTGAAATTTGGGGATTACCTTACAGGCGCGTGGGTATTGTTTGTTACGGTAGGAATTTACCCATCTTATTACTGAAACTCGTAAACAAACTAATCTTGTGTAAAGTAAAGCAAAAGGCACTCTCGTATTTTCAGTGAAACCACCTGTATTTTTGCAAAGAAACTTGAGCAAGTCCAAGACAAAATCTCACGTCAACGGGCACACATAGCTGCAACTGAGGCGGTATAAAGCTCTTATTTGTTTCTCGTTTCTTCGTTGTCCACCCGGTATCCTTTTGTTTTCTGTTCCGCATAAGTGAGCCACGTTTCGAGCAAAGCAAGAGCATTACCGAAGTTTTCTGTGAGCAAACGGCAAAAGATTTCCGCGCAAAGAATTTTAATAACTTAAAAAAAAATGCTTTTGATAACACATTCCGTTAATTGTCGCGGCTTTCTCGAGACGATTTGTGAAATTGTCATGCACAAATCAAACAAACAAAAAGAGCATGTTTCTTCGAGCGGCGTGGTTTACATTCAAAGTTCCAAAGAATTTGTAGCATTTAAAGTTCAAAAAAGCGGAAACTGTCCTGGGTAATAAGTTATACTATACATGATATTTTCAAATATTTCATTGCAGGATTTTTTTCGTTTAATGTCTGTCGAAATCACTCTGATTCGTTTTGTTCGTTTCGTGGCAATTCATCTCCTCTCGGAATGACAATTTTTATAGCTCTGTTGCCTCCGACCAGGAAGAAGAAGACGAAGAAGACAGGCAATACGAAGAAAGCGCACAATTTCTTTGTAATAGATTAGTTCTCCATTGCGAAGACGAAGAAGACGACGAAACTGACGAAGGATTTTCATATTATCAAAAGTCACGTTACCGACTGAGGCAGAAAGGTAAATCTTTATGTTCCTTAGCTCTGAGAAGAATTTCAAACTGGCCCAAAATGTGATGTTTTGCAGAACATGGAAGAGCAACGCGCACATTAAAAAAATACTACTCCACACGCTTATGACGAAGTATTTCTAACGTCTTAGGAAAAACAAAGCTTTGACTTCACTGGATAAAAGGATAAATCTAGGAAAAAAAGTGCTGCTTACATGGCTCAAACAATGAAATAAACACCTTTTCCCTCAAATGGCCACTACATAATTAATGGTCTTATTGGACCTAGTTCTTGCCTCGTTCAAAAGTTGAAGAGTGCATGACCAGAAGCATTAATGAACCAAAACAAAAATTTGAGTAAAAATAAGGTTCTATTCCCGAACGAATCTTTTTCTCTTTAGTATGGCCGCCGTTTCTTATTTGTTTACCGGCTCCGACAAGGTCGCCCTATCGTTAAAGTGAACACACTCTTTATTTAACCTCAGTAAACGAACCAAGAAGGGCTAATCTGAATGCGAGCAAAATAATATTAAAATGGCAGCCATTTTAGAATAAGGGCGCAAGAAACTGTCTATTTCTAAACCTCTCATTGCTAAATCAATCTGTCTCTGTCTCTCACTCTCTCTGGCTCCAACAAAATGTCCTCTCGTTCAGGCTCCTTGACCAAGAGATATACCCGGTACTGACCATGCCAAACAAACAAAATGAGTAACTGCTTTCTTCTGCTTTGTTAAGGTACCATTGTCTTTGTTGTGCTGATTATAATGTTGCTGATTATATTAGTCATTGTATTGCTGACCCCGAAAGATATTCCTGGAGAGGAGGGCGACTTCATCGGTAATTATGTGACAAAATGGGATTTGATTTTTGAGAGAGAGATCTCACATCAAACTCGCAAACATATTTTATTCTGAATTTTAAATGAATCTCTGTTTGTTCCAGTGAAACCGCCAGAAACTTTATCTTTCTCCAAACCACTTTACGGGAGGCTAACTTTTGAAATACCCGAAGGCAAAACTTACAAGTGTAATTCGGAGTTGCTCGTCGAGCCGTTTAATGGTGAGGATGTCTTTGTCCAGATGGCGCCGTCTCGATCCAGTGACATGCCTCGCTCTCTGCTGCAGGCCGTGACTGTCTGGCTCCAATGGGTGAATTCAACTGGGTTTTCGGCTTGTGCGGAAACTTCAGGACCATCGGGTGACATGCGGGTAAGCAGGGTAACACATGGTTACAGACAGTTGAATATATCGGGACCCTTCACGGAACGTCTTCATGCATTAGAGATCAAGACAGAATGGCGCTTGCGTTAACAGCAAAGTCTCTATCAAGGATCAAAGAGTTTTAACGTGAAATGCGCGCAGTTCTTTAAAAGTCGTTATTCGATAGGCACCCTAAACGAGAAGCCATGACGCGGTCCCGCTGCAAGCTGTTTTGACTTAACTCAATGTTTGACCCCCCTCAGGTGGTCAATGTTCATTGGCTGGCGTTTCAAGGTCAACCAATCGGCTCTGCAGCAGGAATTGCGGAGATTCCATTTTGGACAGCTGGGACTTCTCATGTGGATATCGCCTTCCCTACGGTAATAACAGTGACCAGTAGTAGAGACTCACGCCTGTGGCACCGCGGTTTCCCGCTTAATTTGTGTATCATTTCTAATTCCCGCCTGTTGACACGTTGCTACCGGTACCGTCTTTATTCAATTTTTTTCCCTTCTCTAGACACTTTTTTTTGATTTTCTCCATCATAAAAATTTATCGATTTTTTCTTCTTTTCATCCACAGAACCTCAATTTACTGCCAGAGGTGTTTGTGACCCCAATTCATCGCTTTCCCCGCGAAAGGAAGAACGCAGCTACGGTTTGGACTGAAGACGTCAACAGTTTTGGATTTACGATCTTCCTGCGTGAACTTACAAATTTTAGCGGAGGGCACAAGCACATTAGAGTAGTAAGTAATTACTAAATCCGTGGTGTACTTATAGAGTTTTTCAATTGAGTGTCTAGAGTAGTTTTCAATCGAGTGTTGTAAAGCCATTTCCAATGCAATTATTTCAACCAATCACAGCAGGCGCAAACAGCGCAATGAGGCAATCAAAATTCGTAGCGGTTCCATGTAACTTGTTCAAAGCGAGGAAAAAATTGCGGCTGTAAGTCGCGATTGGTTTTGGTTTCCCTTCTCATTGGTTGGTAATCTTGCACGAGATTTTTAAGCCAATCACTAAGCGTAGCAATCGCAATAGCGTAATTACTTTCGACAATGATTTGAAAACCCGCTCTGAAAGTACTTATGCAATGACTTCTATACCACCGGCGTTGCTGATATCAATAAAGGGCTTTGTTTTCTTTTAGCAATGGATTGCGTTTGTATCGACGCCAAAAGCCTGGCCAATGCCCGAGAGAGCAAGGATAGAATTTAAAAATGCGGAACCACCAGGAAAGCAAACGCTTTACAGTTTTTGCGAGGTAACTAAGCCTAACTGAGCTAAAACATGGTAAAACATGAAGGAGCAACTATTAAAACGGACAATACAGAGCTTATTCGCTCTACATTTTTCCAAATGTAAATAACGTGACGATTCTTGGGAGATCTACGCAAGAGTGGCTACGGGGAGGAGGCGTGGCCTAGTGGTTAAGGCGCTGGATTTATACGCGGATGTTCCGGGTTCAAATCCCGTTCTAACCACCAAATAGATTTGTCTTCAGTGGTCCGAATTCAACTCCATCACGCCTTGTAAATAGCCAACTGGTTGCATCCTGTCGCAATGATTTTTTGACACCAGCTAACTTCAATGTGTTTATTTACATCGCACTCGCAAGAAATACAGTAGCCATTTTTCTCTCCCGCTCCTCACCGCCTCGTGCTCGCAAGACTCGTTTTTAAACCGGTCTCTATGACGTCACGTTTCGCGTCACGCAATTGTCACGTTTTTGTTCCGACACATCCTCCCAGTTGGGATTCTTAACGTTGTTCTGTTGATTTCAATTGTTACTTTCTATACACGGCCCCACAAGTTTGAGGCTTTAAATATAACCGTTTATAATCCATCAAATATTTTCGCTCGCGCGCGATTGGTCTAAACACCTCACGTGACCGAATATTCCCCAGCTAAAACTGGGGAATATCGGAGAATATTCCCCAATTTACTAAACTGCGCGCGTTGCGAAAAAGATTTGAAGGATAATAAACACAATAGTCTCCATTTGACGCCAAAATATGCTAGGATATTTGTCCTTGGACATTATCTGTTCCTCGAAGCTCACAGTTTTCCTCGAGCTACGCTCTCGGAAAACTTTTCGCTTCTCGGAACAGATAATGTCCGCGGACAAATATCCTAGCATATTTTCGCGTCAAATGGAGGCTATTGTTTATGTAGAAATAAAGGTTCTGTACTTCTTTACTTTTATCTGATCCTTTGTCTCATTTATTGAAATATGCATGTGAGCGTGAATATGTCCAGTTTTGAATTGGCGTCTCCGGAAAATACCATAATATTCAGCATACTGGGTTAGCCTCGCATTCAGCAGCTTTGCAGATTAGTATTTCCCTTGTTTGTGGCACGTGCAGCCCGTACATCAGCATTGTAATTTTCAGTTTACTTTAACAACATGTACTTACCGTCTACTCAAACGATCCCACAATACAACACTCGTACCAGTCTCCGCAAAGTTTCCGGAGTGGACAATTCGAAGAAAATACGCCTGAGTATTGTCACAATCCACTACATTGGGAAAACAATGTGCGAGCGATAAGGTCTATCGCCCATGCCAGCTGTCTTACTCTTCGCGTTGATTTCTCATAAGAGCCGAGCCTAAAGCCTAATCTTTGCCAGAGCCACTCAACTTGAATTCGATTATATCGCGCCCTAGAGTTGACACTTTAATTGCAATTAGGTTCACTTCATCGTTCTTCTTCTTTTTCATTTGCTTGTACGCTGTAATCCTTTTTTGGGAAATCAACACCAAACCAGGAACGCTGACGTGAAGAGACAATTTCCGCGATCTACAGAACTGCACTTGATAACTCTTCCCGGGCCTGACCATGTCATTGGTGGTTGTTGCTGTTTCATTTTTTGTTTGTTTGTTTTCTTTTTTTGTAGGAGGTGATATTTCCGATGCCCTTTTACCAGACTCCTGTCCTTCTGCTTAGTCCGAGTCACAATTGGATTAGAGAGAACGCTTTGTACATTAATCCCGAAAATAACGCAATCACCTCTTGGGTCGAGGTAGGTGTGATGGCCACAAAGTACGCGCTCGCTTTCACTCAAAAATTCCATCAATAGAGGGTTGTCCAACACAGCAGCATAATACCCTAACATAGCCCAAGACCTCTGATTTTCTATAGATGTCACATAGTGTCCCCCTTACCCCACTGCTAACCATAACCCGACCAGTTTGGTGAGACATGAAGCCCAGACTTAAGGGGACACTTTGCGACGTCCATGAATTTACAGTGAATCTCATTAGTAGCTATATTGGACAAGAGTGTCAATAAAACCCGTAACTGGGTTTGATTTTCTTTAGTCGTTTACAAGGCGATGCGGAAGTTTAAAGTGTCGGGTTTTCCGTTTACAATTATAATATTTATTTCTTAATTAATTAAATTAATTACTTAAGTTAATAAATTATACTAAATTGCTTTGGGTTTGCATTACCACACTTTGTAATTGGTTGACCTTCTCGACCAATCAGAAGCATAACTAAAACCAATGACACTTGCTGCTTGGAGTTCTCATTGGCTCATTTGATTGTCTGCGTCTGCAGATGGCCAAATTAAGTAATTGCTCCAGTTTAGGTTTCGCGAGAATCAAATGAAACCTCTATAATACCAAGACATTTACAGTTGCAACAAACTGACCAGTGTGTGAAGTGCAGGCTGTGCGCGCTTGGACCTGAAGCCCGATTTGATCGATCGCTTTACTCAGGAACATGGATTTTGCAATCTGAATCTTCAAAAGCTTTTCAACTGCGTGCTTGTTTATAAATATTCAACCTATAAGCAGAGAAATCATCTCATAAGTAGATCACATGTTGCTGTAGGATCTGCATCATGATATTCTCAAATTCCGGCACTAATATTAAGAATACCACTAACTTGCATTATTATATTATCTTTCAATATGAAGACACTCGATGAAATAAGCTTTACAGCGTGCGTGAAAGACTTGCAGCCAATTGAAGGACGTCACGATCCGATAACAGTGTTTTACATTGCTCTTGGAGGTAATATCTTTGTGGAAATAAGTTTTATAATTATTCACATCACGGATCTATGCTTTTTCGCCCGCGTTAATATAATTTAATTCTCAGAGAAATAATTTGGGAAACCAACATGGCGGTTATCAGTCTGTGTTTACCAGACATTAACATGACCGTCATACGTCATGTGTTTACGCTGTATTACCGTGTTCCTTGGACCGCAAAGCGCATGAACCGCCAGTGTATGCTCGTTCCAGTCCGATATTAAAGTCTCATGGTATAGAGTCCTGTCATAGTTGTTGTCTTTCGTGGAGGCATCTCTCGAAGATTTCCCTTTTTTCTAAATGACTCTCTTCGACACTCGGGGAAGAGGCAGAGTCTGTACGACACACGTCCTTAATTTTCTTGTCCATTCTGTCATTTCTTACAATGTTACACTTTAATTTTTTAAATCCTTTCCAGATATACACCCATGTCACAATATAGAGTGTTCACTCTATTCCATCTGTGAAGCCTTCGGCCCATACAACGCAAAATGCGTGTGTAATAGCGACGTACCAACCTATGAAGATCAATTGTGCTCGGTGGATGGCTTTACCTTTCAAAATGCTCGCACTCTTGAATTCGATTCCTGTGTTCAAGGAAGAAGAATCAAACCCCAGAGACCCGGAAGTTGTGAACGTAAGTTTATAGCAACTATCGAAAGGAGAACCAGAGTAAAAGCTAATCACTGAAATCAAGAGTGGATGAGGTGAGAGAACGTAACCCTGTCCCCTGATGAATTATTTTTAATCTCTTTTTAAATTTCGCGCCACGCGTGGAGGCTATTTTTAACTTCAGCCTCATGACCTTGAAGTTCATATTTCGCAAGACGGACCAATCAAAATCCATTCTTTAAATAACCAGTTTTTATGTTCTAGTATACTAAAAATAGATTGAAAAAAGTATCGTTGATAGGGGACCATATATGTGGAATATGCTCTTTCCTCATCCTCTCTTGCAAGCTGAAGCCCATAACACACCGTGTGAGAGTTACAATACTATTTAGTTCTCAATAAACATTCATTTGGTCAGTGTTTAAGAACAAGTCTATTTATGAGTAGCTGTAAATCTTTTACGAGATCATTTTGCCAAGAATAAGTTCGTAGAGAGTCCTGGGTAGTTTTTTTTTTTTTTAAGTCTTTTGAGGGGCGTAAACGGAGAAAATTGACCATTTTGCCTCCATAGCGATCGAGTGAAGGATTCACAACCCAAGTTCTAAGACAATTCTTGACAAATCGCTACTATCGCAAAGAGATTTTCAATCACGTTGTATTAAATTTAAATTTATGCAAACACAGTCTTGCCATAAAATATATTTTGTGGATATTTATAACTAATTTAGATTGATCACCCGTCATGATTCATTCCAACAAGTCTGACAATGTATATTTTTTTCCCCGCCATTTATATCGTGTTACTTTATTGCTTTCTTTTGCAGCGTTTAAATTCTTCCGAGGCCGCACTTATGTTTACTTGGGCGATACTGAAGCTCATTGTAGACGAGTAACATTGGAAAACTCCTCTTTCCTCGCAAACAGACCCATTCATGTGCACGTTACTATCAATTACTTCAACACTTCGGGGTTATTCACGCACGAAGCCGCGGTAACCTGGACGGAGGCTGTTTCACCCTCCAGTTTCCTAGTCTGCGCGCTGACTGCTGGAAGACTAGACCGCGTCCCTCCTGACGGTGGACTCACATTTGTGGATTTTATTGCTTATCAAGGAAATCCCGTGGGTTCAGTAACAGGGCACGAGATTCTACCAAGCTGGTGGGATGGGACAACTTGTAAGGAGATTGTTTTGCCAGAGGTTTGTATGGCATTTAGCGAGATCCGTCAATGCTTTCTCTAATGCATAGCTGTAAAAAATGACCGAAAACCCAGTGCTGGATCAAAAGACTGATTGAAGCTTAGGCCTTGGCCAACAGGGATAACGTACGTGGATTGTCACAGAACATCCCTAAGTTATACCCTGTAAAATCTTTATAGCGTATGAGACAAGTGATGAACAGTGCTAATAAACAGAAATCTCGCGCTGAGTAGGTTTTGAATAGACTACGATTTAGGACTTTTACGTGGAGAAAGTTCAACCTGATATTTACGTACTGTTTATTTTTCAGAGCAAGTTTTCACGACCTCCGTATGTTTTAGTTTCCAAAGAACATACTTTTTCAGGACGAAAACATGACGCTGCCACGGTTTGGGCCGAGCAGGTTGAATCGACAAAGTTCACAGTGTGTTTGCGAGAAATGCAAACTTTTGACGGAATGCACGAAAATATCATAGTGGTAAGCGGTAAAATATGGTTCGTATACGTTTGACCTTGATCATAAGATGTCCTTAAGACATTTGATGCGATGAATGAAGAGGCCATTTCACTTCACCCTCTTTTTCAAAGCGAGTCGAAGTGTGAAGTCTTTCTTATGAATATGAGTTTTGCAAAGTAAAACTAATTACCTTGACAAACCTTTTACACTTGGACTCGCCTTGAAAGAGAGGCTGACGTGAACCCGGAAATGGCTCAGTATTGCTAATTTTAGAAACTCTTCAATGCGAGGCTGCTCGGCACGGAAACGACTGGAGGCATACGTAATAACCAATTTTCTTCTACCCCACTGTAGGACTGGATAGCATTCTCGGAACTTCCCGAGCAGATGAACGCGGTCTGGCAAAAAGTGATTTTCCTAAATTATGCGGGAATTGAGTCCCTAAGTGGAACGAACTACGCATTTTGTGAGGTATGCTAGAGTCATCTTCAAGACGACCGATTAAAGAAACGAAAAATTACTGATTTGGTGTTGGATCTTCAATGAGCAACGTAATAAAAGTAACAGCCCTGGGTACACTGTTTGTCTCCTTCTTTATGGAAAACGCGCCACTGCTACAAAATCTAAGAAACTACGCGCACCTTCATTGGCTTGCAACCTTTATCAATTCTCGCTTTCGAAAACGAATTTCACCTTGATATTGCACGAACTTAATACTGCCCGAAAGAAGTAGAAAAAATATAGAAACCTGTTCACAATTTAAGTGGGACTTTTTTGTTTGTCAGACGGTAACGTTCAGCGTGGCTTTCTCTGCTGCACCGTATGTAATCATTTCAGCCTGTCACAACAGTCACCATGGCTACATGCCAGAAGAGCACAACAGCATTGCAACGTGGGTTGAGGTGAGTTCGACTAAACTTGTGCAAGCCTTGTCAGCCAATCCGAGAATTGTACTTAACGAATTTTCTAAGGAGGGCTTTGTATTGTGGTGGGGGTGCACCCAAGGATGGCGGAGCGCATTTTGGCGGAGCGTATTTTGAAACGCGAACGAGATATTTGCATTAAACCCGCTTTAAACGACAGAAAAACAGCTTTCAGGTTTACGTCTGCCGTAAGTTAAATAGTAAAATTGACCACAAAAGGACCACATCCTATGATATATTTTTCAATTACCTGAGGTCCGTCTTTGGCGGATGCGAAATTCCTCGATACCAAACCATCAAGTTAGTGATTATATTTATTGCTTTTCTCTTTAATTAACAGAATATAAACTCGACCCAATGTCGTGTGTGCATGAAAGAGCTTCATTCCCTTCAAGGCTATGATCCAGTCTCTATCGATGTGCTAGCCATGGGCACAGAACTTTAGCATTTCTTGTACTGAGTCTATTATTCTCTCCTGTTCGTTTAACATTTTCGGTGGAATTTGTTACGTCGGCTATTACAATCAATAACACGTTTATTTAGCCTTCTTGTCTTTTACGAGTAATCACATCGTCATTCATGTTAAATACAAGCGTTGTTTTTCTGAAATATATACTTTTTCCTTGGACACTGAGTCGTGCTACGCGCGCGGTTCACGTTCAAGTCCACCACCCTAAAGCTAAGTTCCCGTTTGTTAGTCAGTGGTTTTGAAAACGTTTGACGAAACGGGTTGACCCCTTTGAACAATGCAGCTTTCAATTCGCAGTTTCAGTACCGGTTATACAAAGTTGACGTTGAGTTACGTCAGAATTTCCTTTTGCAAGCGTTTTCGAGTATGCTATCTAGGGGTGGGTTCGACTGGCCTCATTCCGGAATACGAATACAAAGGTTCACTGAATAAGAATAAGACTGAGCAATACATATCCATGACAAACAACACAGAAGAGAAATTTCAGGCTAGATGGAAATAATTCATCAATTATAGTCTTATGCAGGATTGGCGCAGTGGTGAGAGCGCTCGCCTTCCACCAATGTGGCCCGGGTTCGATTCCCGGTCTCGGCGTCATATGTGGGCGGAGTTTGTTGGTTTCTCTACTCTGCTTCGAGAGGTTTTTCTCCGGGTTCTCCGGTTTTCCCCTCTCCACAAAAACCAACATTTGATTTGATTTGTTCTGATTTCAGTTGATTTGTAGTCTCCCCAATTAGTAGAGCACTCGTGCTCAGCTAGGTAACCTGAGACTTAAATAAAGTGATGATGATGATGTATTGAAGATAGACCGTCGTTTAATACAAACAAGGAGGTGGGAGCAAAGATAAGGTTTATTACGTGAACTTTCTAATTATTCTCGTTTCTGTTTCTTTTTTATGCGCCAAAAGAGTTTTAGGCATTAAAACCGATTTTGCATGACAAAACTCACACTGGTCATGTTCTTAGGAGTACACTTGCCACGGCAACCAAGTGTGTCAGCCAATGATGCAACATCGACACAAAAGACAAGCTGAATAAGAAAAATATTAACTGGTCGAGAAAGTCATTTAAAAAATTGCAATTGTTTTCAATGTATATAACAAATCAAAATAGCAATAAAGAAAATATTATAGTGGAGCCTCAATGTTATCGCTTAAAATTATAGATCTAAGAAGGGGAAGGACTAGAAACTAACAAAAATGCTCGCTTATGGTCTTCCATTAGTTGCCGATGCTGTTTGCCGCAGGGGTGGGGGTTGGGGGGGGGGGGGGAAGAATCTTCACAGCACATCACGCCTCGCCTCGTCAAAGCTGAAATAACGTTTGGAATTTTAAGCTTAAAAACGAGGCAAGAAGGCCCAACTTAAATACAGAAAAAAACAACGAATATTAATTAAAAATGGCGGGCATGCTATTATGGAATAAGCACTTTTATTAAACCACTTGACCAGGTTAAATAAATCGAGCACTGCTATCCTAGGATAGACGATGAACAATATCCTACGTTTTCTAAATTGCTCCATAGATTAAATACTGACAGATTAAGGTGTTTTCCCTCCGTCAAGTTCAAATACATGTAACAAATACCGCTTATTATAAAATTTCTTTCCGTTATTTGAAAACCTATTACCCGTTATCTTAAAATATCTTTAGTAAAAGCTAATTTGAGTTCTTTAAAATAAGGGAAATAAAGTATGCTCTTATGTGACTTGTGTAATGCGAATATTGGTATTTGATAAGTAGTCCGCTTCATTAATATTCAACAAAAATAAACGTTTTTGGTGGTATATACTTATCCATTTTTCGAAATTCTACTCTTCTCAGAGATGACAATTTTCAGATTCATTGCGGATAAATACTCTGGACGGAATTTAGTCTTAACCCCTTATAAATCCTACATTTAGTATAGGTAATTATAATCGCATGATTTCGAGTGCAATTTGGAATAAATAGGCACGAGTAAAATTTTTCAAAGACTAACAAATTTGTAGCCTTTGAAAAAATTTACGTGTGCTTATTCATTCCAAATTGCACGAGAAAAGTCATGTGATCACTTACTAATAATATACATACAACAATTTCCAGATACCTTCCATAATCATTCACTCTTGCTCCGGCCCGTACCTGCCGTTTGTATTGCAAACTATTTGGCTCTCCCGGCTAGTAACTTTCCATTTCATCAGCATTTTCCTTTTACAGATGCCACGTTTTCTAAACGAGCAACCAAAAAGCAGTGCTTTTAACAATGTTTTTGTTTTTACTGCTGTTTTTGAGCTCAGAAAACCTATTCAAGGCGCCCGCCATTAACTTATTTTAGCTTACAACTCCTTTGTGTACGCGCCATCAAGAGGTGATTGACCAATCAGAATTAATTTCAACTACCTGCACTTATTTCATGTTCCTGCACAGTTTGGGATAAACTGACATGCTCACAGCCAATAAAAATGGAGAAATTGTTGTATGTATATTATTAACATAAATAAAATACCACAACTTGTCCAGTAGCCTCCCATGCAGACCTTATTTTGGCTCTTGACGCAATCCTTCCTCCCCAACTTGGAGCGACTCCGTGACAAGCCAAAGGAGGCTAAGGCTAATCGACTGGTGACCGAAGTAGTTGCGAGCGCTTCCTTATCGCGCGATTCTAAAGTCAACCAGGTGCTACTGATTAATGGCAACGTAACCTAAAATTTACGGTGCGTTTTGTACTGCTTGTTGTTTCATACTTTTTATGTATGTTAGTATACGATCCTTGTTGAAGACTTCTTGAGTGGGTCTATACTGTCTGGAGACCTTTAGATTGGCTGTCCCAGATGCAGATGGCACTTTCCAACAGTTATGCCAAAAATTATTAATGGTCTCCCTAAGCAAACACTAAACAAATACCGTGGACAAGGACTCCTTGGGAAGACTAAAGCCAATTTTTGTTCCGTCGTGCGTGACACATTGGAATATTTACGGCGTAATAATTTTCTTTCGAGTGCCCATTTTTTTAATAATTGTATGGGTTAGTAGTATGGTTTATAACCCATACTTATTTGTTACTTTTCGCTCTGACTTTTAACATATATTATGGACCTCATGGCTAGATTTCTGGATTAAGAGCCCAACGTTTTAGTTTGGAAAATTTTTATTCGAACAAGCATGTTTAGTCCTGAGCACGTGCCCTCGCAAAATGAATGCTATTAAGATAAAAAAATCAATTATCTTTTTTCTATAGATTTACCAAACACTCGGTAGCCGAAACTTTAAGCCTTAATTTAGAGATAGATTAGAGAGAGTTCTTTGTTTTAACTGGAATTTTCCGATCTAATGGATTTAATGGTCCGCCATTACTACCTTCAAAATTCCGAGAGACCTGGATCGAGGAAAAGTTACGTCATACACTCACTAGATTAAGACTGATGCAAACTGTGTGTACGCGTCTGATTTAGCCTGCAGCATCGGAGTCTTGGACTGGACTTGACTGTGATGCCCAGGCGCCATAAACGACACAAACGAGAAATGGTAAATCGCTCTTTATAGGGAGGACGGGATAACTTTGGCGTTACTGTGCAGTAGCCAATTTCTCCTCTTTTGGGGGTGCCAGCGGGGGCGTTAATGGCAGCATGTAGCCGGACGATACAACTTTGCCAATCGTCTCAACTTGAAAACCAATCTCGTGTAAATGACAGTGATCCAAAATCATACGGCCATCAAAAGCAAAGGCTGGCTTTAACATGCTGTCATAAATACGCTTATAATCGTAGCCCTGTAAATTACAAAGACAAATCACATTGGATTTCATTGCGATCTAGACAAGACAAGTGTCTGCACTTTATCACGGTTTGCAGAAACGAAAGGCGATTAAATGACAAACTTCATTTCAAAAAACGCAATGTTGTGTAGCTACGAGTTTCCTGAAACATTTCATGTTCGAAAAAAATACTGTTACATGCATCGTACTATGTATTTGCCACCATGTATTCCATTTTTCGACGGCTAACGGCGCGTGCAAACGGTGCCTCATCGCACGCAACTTCAACAACGTTGACCTGAAAGGAACCTCTATTTAAGGTATCAGGGGTAGGAAGAGCGCAGGATATTAGTACGTTGAAACACACGCTGTTATGAAACGCAGCGAACTAGTTTACTGTTAATTATAAAACGAAACAGACAAACAAACAAATAAAGAAACAAACATACAGAAAATCAACTACTTTAGAGGCACGGAATAGGGAATTTCCGAGTTCAATTAAGCTTCTTTTTCAAAACGAGTCTAAGTGCGAAGCTTTTCTTATGAAAATGAGTTTTTATTCGTACGCAAAGCAGAACTGATTACCATCGCAAAACTTTCGCACTTTCACTCGCTTTGAGGCTGGCGTGAACTCGTAAATGGCCTACTCGGCCTGGCGAATTTTATGAAACGGACGGACCTCATGACTCACCTTAAATTCATCCCACTCAGTACAAATGACAAGAGCATGGGCAGCGTCCACAGCTTTGTAAGGATCATTCACTATTGTTATTAGCCGATCCACTAAGAATTTTAAACAAAACCTTTATAAGAAAGAATTGCGAAATGTCTAGAATTAAAGGTTTTAATGAAATGGGGCTGGGACGCGTCACACAGGGATGGGTACTGGTGCATCGAGCTGGGTGTGATAACCAATCACCGATCGATATTTGGTATGAGTTAAGTCAACGGGTTAATGATTTGTCAGTGTTTGTCTTTTCCACACAAGCAACACCTGTCTAATGTCTCCCGACCCTTTACAAACATCGATGTTTAAACCCGCACATATTTATTGTAGATACATAATGGCGAAAAAGAAAGGAGAGAAAGAAATCGCTCCCTTAAAAGATCCCAGTGCTTCGCTATAGCAACCAAAGAATGCGTTCTAGAGCAGCTTTCAACTGAGTGTCGTAAAACCAAACTTAAATTATTTAATTAATAATTAATTAATTTAATTACAGCGCAAATCAAGTTCTTAAGAAAATACCCCCTTCCGCCAACCCCGAGTCGAAGTAATCTGATTGGTTGAAAAGTTCGCGCAGGTTTTTTGATCAAATCACTGAGCCAATTAAAACAAAACAAAGGGGTAATTTCTTTTGACCCTTAAGTGAAAACTGCTCAAGGTCAAAACTCAAACTTCACTTCGCGGTTAAACATCGTCAAGGCCGCACGCCAGCCTGTGATTGATGCATTTTTTAAGTCACACGATGCTCATAGTTATTGATAGCGGTGTTTGATTTAGCTGCTACTTTGGTTTGAACATGGAACGGCGAAAAATCAACGATCTAAAGAAATGTCTTCCCTTAACGAATATAGAAACGTACCTCTCTCTGGGTCTTCTGAAATGGACGGATGTGTCAATTCCCTGTGAGGAAGTGTTCCCAAAAATTAGCGAACCGACAAACGTAACTTGGCAAGAAAAAAATTCCAAGACCAAAAAACAAAACATAATAAAACAAAAATAAATAACGGAAAAACAGACACCTCACAGCAAAGACTGCTGCCACATTTCACTTACAACAGGATTTGCTCTTTTTCGACTTTGGGATCGTACACCGTTATCTTTGCTCCTTCATCCATTAGATATTTACAAATATAAATACTTGCTGATTCCCT
>BLFK01001052.1:189934-209221 GCA_014634185.1 Astreopora myriophthalma | reverse complement strand
AAAAAAAAAAAAAAAAAAAGGAAGAGAAAGTTTGGGCATTGCTGCAAAGTGAGCTGATTACAATGCAATGCAATACAGTGCAATTTTCATTGTGTAATACGCTTGGCTATAAATAAAGCACAAACTAAGGGTTGTTAACCAATTAAAAGTGCAGAAGATCGAATAAACCAATCATGACACAAAGTACGGTAAATACGCGCAGCTGGCGTTCAGAGCTGGAAAAGGGTGCAAGGGTTTTAGTTGTGCGTCAAATGACGCCGAGTTCTTGACCAATCACCCGCAGTAGTGAGGTAAAACCAAAGAAATCGTACTTTCGAAAACTGCTTTACTATTCCTACCTCGTGTCCCCTGTGTTCTTCTTGAAAGCAAATCCAAACAACGCAATTTTCTTGTCAGTAACTGTGTTAAATAAGCAGTTGACAATTCTGTTTGCAAACCGCCGTCGTTGATACTCGTTCATGGCAATCACTTGGTACCAGTACGCTGCAACCTCAGGAAGGTTCAGAGCCTCGCAGAGGTACACAAGATTAAGCACATCCTTCTGAAAACAGCTTCCACCAAAACCTGAGAGGAAAAAAGTGCTTTTTTTCAGGGCAAAATTGCTGCCTTCAAAACAATGTCCCCAAATTAGCTCACACTGTTACAGCACTGTTACAATCAGGGAGTGCCCTTCCAACCAGACGGGAAGGCTTCAAATCCTTAGCCAAAGTCAACAAGCAAAGAAACAAACTTGTTGACTGCGTACCATGGTTCTACAATTCTCGTTGGAACAAAAAAAGCTCCCCAAAGTTCTAAATTTTTGGATGTTTAAGGACTTTGCTCAAAGAAATCCACTTGGAACTCACCAACTGAAGCCTGCAAGAAGCAACTTCCAATCCTAGAGTCCCGTCCAATTGCACCAGCTACTTCAGACACGTCTGCACCTGTTGCCTCACAAATCGCACTGATGGCATTGATGCTAGAGATTCTTTGTGCAAGGAAGGCATTGGCTGCCTGCAAGAAAACATCTGCGATTTTAAGATGTGTTTCAATCTGCAATCAGTAAACCTAATCTGAGGAACTTCTTCACTTTGCAAAAATACCTCTCTCACACCAGGGGACAGGAAGAGAAGAGACCCTGCAAAGTTCTGAACATTTTATGGCACCATTTAGAACTATCGGCTACAAGAATGCAGATCATGGAGAACTGTTGATTTCTTTTTAACAATAACATTGGAAATTTTGAAAGGAATCCATTTTAATTGTCATTCAAGATATTTTATAGTCTGTACTTTTATAGATTATGATAAACTAATGGAACCAATGAGTCACAAGAATGTTGACAGTTATTGTAATAAGGTGGTTGGACAATGAAGACAGAGACTGAAAACACAAATGTCTCTTACCAACTTGGAAAGCTCCGATGACCAGGTATTGGTCTTAATGATATTTTCTCTTGGAATCCAGTGCTCATAAACAGATGCCAGTGCTTCTATTGCCTTCCATCCCTGCCTGCTTTGCTCACCTCCTACCAATTGAGTCAAGACCACATAAGGTTAACAATGAAATCAATAATTTATATGACTTGTATACAGCTCAAAAAAAGCAGTGTACAGAATTTATAAAATGAATGGCCCAGTAGTCAGAGCACTCGCCTCCCATCAATGTGCCTGAGATTTACATCAAATTAAGTGGGTTGAAATGATGGACCTCTTCTCTCCTTCCAGAGGGTTTTCTCTGGTTTTCCCCTCTGCTCAAAAACCAACCTTTGAGTTAATTTAATTTGGTCATTTGTAGTGTCATCAAATAGTGCTCTGGCGCTAAATCAATTTACACTTAAGATAAAGTTTTCATCGTCAATGAACATTATTTGTGTTAAAGCCAAGATCTACCTACCAATTAAGACTCTATCAGGTTCCAGTAAGTCTTTAATGGCAGTGCCTTCAGCTAAAAATTCCGGATTGGATAGAACCTAGAAGATATCACCCTTCTGTCAGGGACGGTGCATAGCAATATTTAGAAAATAGCTCAAGGAAAATACGCATGCTGATTGGTTAATAATCGTGTTTCTATAACTCGATAGCAACACAAAGAAGTTGTCGTAGTCACGGGCAAGAGTCACGGCATTCCCATGTGTGCTGACATGTAAATTGCGTGGTGTAGAGAATCTATGTTTTAATGATAAATAATACTATCAAGTTTTTTTTTGTTTTTCGTTATTTTCCTTGAGCTATTTTCTAAAAGAAATAGAAAACATTTTCTTCGTGTTTCTATCGAGTTATAGAAACACTCGTGAAAGTTTGGGAGAACTCGAAAAAGCTGTGGAAACACTCGCCTGTGGCTTGTGTTCCCAGAGCATTTCTCGTTCTCCCAAACCTCCACTCGTGTTTCTATAACTCGATAGAAACACGGAAAATATTTTCTATTTCTTAAATAAAGCTGTGTGCCCTGGATTCAATTCCCAGACTTCGGGCATTGTGGGTTTAGTTTATAGGTTCTGTACTCTGCCTAGCATTTGCTGAGTTTGCCTCATCCTTAGTAGGAGGCAAGAAATCGTAACGTGGTCCCACAGGGTTCTTAACTATTTTGTCCCACAGGAACCTGTCACTAATGTCAATCACTTCAGTAAATGATGGGGCTTGCATCAAACAGACAAACTTAACTGCTAACCTGAAATTTTCCCCTGCTGCCATTTGCTTCAAATATTCTTGTAATACTGGACACACACAAAAAATGTTATTGTTATGTTACATCCTCCAGTGTCACAATGAATTGAATGAAGTCGAAAAGTACTGTTTGCTTGGTCTTGTTTATGTTGTCAATTTTATTTGGAAGGTAAAATCCAGGCTTGAAATATAGTAAAATGCACTTTATCTATTTAACACAAGTTGATTCCATGTTGCCATGTACCTGGAATTATAATAAATCACAGCAGATATCAAAATGTGGTATGGACATTGATATCGTTGACATAGTCTGTGATGTTTTTGTTAACAGACACATGGCACCATGGAATCCCTGTGTTTTACATAAATAAACAGAAAAAATGATTGATTCTTTTCTTTTTTTCTTTTTCCATAGAGACTTAGTTTTCAAACAACATATACAGCATAAAATTAGTACAGTTAAATTTAAAAAAGTTAAAGTTAGATTTTCACTACAGTACACTACACCATACTAGGGGAACACTAATAGCCACTCATTCTTAATGATGTCATCTGTGCATCTGTTCTTCAATAGATCATAAGAACCAATCAAAATGCACGCATGACTGCGCTTATTACATAAAGACATTCTAAGAGACCCATTGGACTGGCAAAGAACTATGAATCAATACCTTTCTGCTGCTCGTACAGGGACTGTACTCTTTTCCACAACAATCTTCTCGCCATCAGCAACCTCAGCAATATGCCTTGCAGCTGATTCTATGTATTTCAAGTCTGGTGCACGGCCCTGCAAATTATGTCAAAAATATCTGGAGCTGAAGTACCAGCAAATGTGAAAATATAACAAATGTAGGAAAAAGTTAACCTTAGGGATTGACTTTCACATGTAAATTACACCATGTTTTCTATGTGAACCTTGAGTGTTTGTTAATAGGTATTTTTAATTCAATTCAATTCAAAGCCAGTCAAGAATATTTAGCAATCAAAAACTATCAACAATTTGGCGTCCCTCAGTGAAAGAATAGTTGCCAGCCAAGGAGATTTAGCATAACAATGCTTGCTATTCAAAGATCAGGGAGATGAATTAGCAGGCGTCCTTTCAATCAACTAACGACTTGTCTTCTTTATATTAAGACAAAAACCAATGTCAAACAGTCTAATTCTCATCACTATAACAACGAAGTTACGAGGAAAAATGTGTAATGATTTTTTAAATTATTTTTTTAAATTCACAACCACCAGCGAAGGAAACCGGGGTCACTTTTAAGACTTAACTAGATCAGAAATCTGAAGCCTTTCTGATTCTGCTACATGTAAGTCGTCAAATTGTGACAGGAATTGACCACGTATCATTAAAACCATGCATATTTAATTTACCTCTGAAAGCTAGTTAACATAAGATTACTTGTTTAAATGAAAACAGATTATTAACTCTGCTATTCTCACTTCCAGTCACTATTTAACTCTCAGACGAGGTAAATTTAAAATAAGCTTATTGTATGGAGCTCACCTTTCCCACACCAAAGGTTTTTGTCGGAGTGTTAACCTGCGCAGAGATACAAGCATTCAAAGAGAGAAAGCTCGATGAAATTAAAGCATTGCTCCTGTATAAAACAAAAGTCCGATTCATAATCAACTGGGGTCAGAGAATTTCCAATTCGTTTACTCACACAGATGAATATTAGGTCGGCATCGCGAATGGCTGAATCGGTATCTGTTGAAAAGAACAGGTTCCTTCCACGGCACTGCCTTACCACGTCATTCAGTCCAGGCTGTAAGATGAATAGAAAAAGCTTCAATCAAATACAGTCGCAATGGATATATATCAATCAAGCTAAAAGCTTGCCGTTACCTTGAATTGACTATGTACTCACCTCAAAGATCGGCAATTTATCGGAATTCCAAGCATCGATTCTCGGCTGACTTAGATCGACAACAGTGACTTTGATTTCCGGGCATTTAAGCGCAATAACACTGCACGTTGGACCTCCAACATACCCAGCGCCTATACAGCAGATCGTTTTAATAGAATTCATTTCTTGGTGAAGCGAATGGCACCGATAACTGTTCCTCAAGTGACCAGTGCCTTTGTTTATATCTGGGTTGCCACAGGCTGCCCAGTCTTGAAACACTCTACGACAATACTTCCCAACAGGCCTTGTGTACAAATGTCTCAAGGTTCCCCTCCCCTCAAATCAAATCAAATGTCTCAATGTTCCCCTCCCCTCCCCTCCACTATTTTCATCATTCAAGATTGGGTATTGCATCGAACTGCTCCTTATCTTTAGCTCGTCTTCATTGCTTGCTCGTCCAAATACGTGTGCTCTTCAGGCTGTGGATTTCATTCCGTTGAATTGAGGCTGGAGGTGTGCTGTCATTTTTTTCCCGGCTTTTACTGCTTTGGATTTAATTCACTACACAGTGAAAATTAAATCCAGATTTCGAAACCCTGTTATCCAAAAATCGCCAAAAATTTCATGTGGATACTTTTTCCTGTTAAAATTCATTTCATATTTTGTTTTGTTTTGTCAGGAATGCTGTTACTTGTCACCTTAAGTACCAAGTTTCAATTTTCAGCCGGTTAAGACCCAAATACAGCAAAACCACCGTGACACTGTCCTTTTAAAAACACAGTATGAACGATTTTCATGGATAAACAAGACGGCTAAGAGTGTTCACCCGGATGCTGACAGTTTGTGTACCTGGTCGTTGCAAAAAGTTGATGACATTGAAATAAAAGGAGTTCAACGGTGTAGAACGGTTGTAGCCAGAAACGAATCGAATTTAGTAAACTTCGACAACTCGACTGAATCTTAGACGTGGTGCACTTGTGGCATCCCAAGCGAATAGACTACCAAATGAGTGCAGATATCAAACGCATGACTTCTGTGTGCAGTCATAATAATGGCATCATCGCGAAGCGTAAAACAAAGCTTATTTCACAAAAAATATATATGTTTTGAAAGGGTTGGCTTCTAACGAAACACGGATGCTGTGTTGGTGCAGAGAGAACTACACTAGCATTTGCTTCCGACTCAGTTGACATAATGCTCAGCGTAAACCGCAAATTAGCAACCGCAAAGACAGATTAGAAATGTGTTATTTTGAGAGCAATGAAGGCCGTTACAAAGTCTCCTGCCTTACTGACTGACATCTCCTTTTGAAGCCAGTGTTCATATAATTACCTTAATCAGATGCTACCAAATGTATAAATTGGGAATTTAAAATGCCTTTCTTGCTCCCACCGCGAAAAAGTTCAGCTCAGCAAAACCTGGTTGGAATCACTGAACTGCTCAGTTGAAAACCTAAGCTTATTCTTCTCGTTTGTTTCTATCATGTTCTTCTTTCCGACTGAAGAGTAGAGAACTGACGGCTTTCAGCGTTATCGCGAAATGTCGCGTAATTTGAAAGCGCCGGCAAAACTAATTTTCTCGGTTCTGAGATGCAAAATTGTATTGTTTGAATCACGTTCGCGACCTTTGTAGACTACCGCTTTTACCACACTTTCCTATCTTCGACACACTGTGCGCATCAACTCAGATGTACTACTATTAATTAATTTTCCACAAAGCAACAATTTTCTGCATCACATTTTAATTATATCATCGTATTTGCAGTTGTTTCCTCAGCTTTTCACACAACACTGCATGCCCGGTTTATGGATTTTATTTCATTGTGCGTCATTTATTATTTCGCGCCCGTAAAATGCTGCTTTCATCGCTGTTTTTGTCAACAACTATGCAAAAACAAAGTTGTTTACCGCATTTGTGATTGTTTGGTTAATCATTGCCGCAACAAGTGTTGCATGCATTTGACACTTGGCTGATACAAGCACGCGCGCAAAGCCTACTGTTTCTTCTGCTATAAAAGCTAGCTCCAGCCTCGCATTACACACAAATCGTTTCTTCAATAATGGCGGGTGTGGTCATTTTGAGTTTTATAACTCTGGTTCTTTATTCAGCGCCAATTTCAGGTAACACGTTTTGTGTAAACCGTTTGTGAAGTTCCGCATAGTCCACAGGTTTATTTTTACTGCACTTAGACTAGCTAAGCACCAAATGTTAATCCATGAACTTGCCATTTTAATCCTAACCCTTTGAAATTTTTTGTCTTGGTTCGCTTTTGTCTTTATGCTTTTATGTGATATTTAATAATGTCGGGCAGTTGCAGTTTCAAAACAAGTTCTGTGCAAGAAATTGTTAAACGCTTCACTGAGACAATCCAATGTGGCTATAGATATGTCAGTGGCTAAGAATTTCTTATGGCCTCGTATTATGTATTCCTTCCAATATTGCGTAAGTCTGAGGAAAGGATTTTCTCGCTCGAGCCGGAATCTTTCACATCTGTCCAACCTTGCTTTTGGAGGAATACGTTTGGTTGTATACGTTTATCTTTTGGAAGCCTCCAAATTGTCCTTTCTTTTCCACTGGGAAACACGGATTCTTGGATGACTATTCAAGTGCTTTCAGTTAAAGTCCAGTGTATTTTTTTACCAGTGCATATATTAACCCAGTCTCGTGTAATATCACGGGGTTCACACGCTTTCATTGTCCTTGCAAAGCTTTCTTTAACAGTGTTGTATCTGTTATGTAGGCAAACTGCACAGCAACCAGGCGTACATCACTTACTCTGACTATGATGACTATAAATGCAAACGCTTTGATTTCGACCCGAGCTCAGGAGCCACTGACAATGTTCATATTCAATTACGATTAAGACTGCTTTCTTATCACGCTGCTGTTTCCTGGATAGAGTCAGTCTCTAAAGCTGGGTGAGTCGTTAAGTTTTTATTTAGCATATTCACACGAGATAAAATCGGGAAGCTGTCTAACCGGCTTCGTAGCCTCCTTTAAAAGGAGGCGCTTTCATCAGTGATGCGTGAGTGTAAACGTGTTATTTAACACATATCCGAAAGTGTTTTGACTCCGAATACAATTTATCGGTCTCTCCTCGCTTACTTTCTTTGAAAACAAACGAATTTGAGGAGATGGAAAAAAAGAGAAGGTTGAAGAGAAAAAACATGGTGCTGTAAAGAAGTCAACTAACAAAAAGTTTCGCATGGAGTTGCTTCGTCTTGGTCAAGTTCAAGTTGACAAGTTAATGTAAATTTAAAAACTCTTTCTATGCGGAGCGTGCATCAATTCCAATTCCTTAGCTTTACTCAGCTAAAGCCTACAGATTACACTGGTCTATATCAAAACTGGGTGATTTTGAAATACAGAAGACATGAAAAGTTAATGACTTTTAAAATCAGCCGAGCACAGTCCATTTTGACACTTTAGGAAGTTTCAATACTAATTAAAGATGGGGCATTTGATAATTTGATCGTCAATGGCTTGTGATGTATTATTTTAAAAACGCCGGTTGTTTTGCAGCTTTACCGCTTGCGTTACCGTCCCTGGACCCATAGAATCTGCCCTTCAAATCTACATGGCATGGATAGCTTTTGAATCGGCCGACGTTAGCGGTGTTGGTATTGCAAGAGCAGATATCATTCCATTTTGGACCACGGGTACAAAATGCGTCGATGTTCATACTGGTGCAGTGGTAAGGGTTTCCGAAAACAAACCTATATTCCCGTCTTAAATAGCTTTTGCGTATTTTTCTTAAAACTTGGGACAATCTGAATGCAGTTGAATGGTTCTCAGTGCGCTGACGGAAATCAACTTTTAGGGGAAAGCTTTAGAGATGTGATCTCCGAAATTAAATTTGGAGAGGACGTCAGGCCTTTCTAGAGAACTCTAGCTTCAAGACTCTTTATCATTATTATGATACAGGATTGCGTATATTGAAATTTCAATTGTTTGTGCGGATTTGTCTTCCATGCCACAATAAGATTCTTGTGTAAAGAGTCTTTCCATTAAAACGAAAATTTCGCGTCCAAAATAGTAATTCAAGTTCACAGCGCAGAAAAATTATGCCAGGGTAACAATAACCTTATCTTCCAGTTCACTTCTGCTCCTCGGCTGGTTTTCCTGACTGTAATTCATACACAACCACCGGCCAAGAATTTCCATGATGCCACTAGCGTTTGGGCCGAGGAAGTCACTACTTCTGAATTCAAAGTCTGCCTTCGGGAATTGAAGAACTTCGACGGAATTCACGAAGATATTAAAGTGGTATGTATGACTGAAATAGCTCCTGACATTCATGTCACCTTTCACCATTTTCAACGCAGTGCACAGAAACCGATCAACTGAATTCAAACCGAGACACGACTATGGGCTTTATTTGTTTTTACGATGTTATCCCGATATTCAGTTGGCTATAATAAAAATCATTTATTTCCACAACCAACCTGAAGCAAATTAACTTATTGCTTGCTTGTATGCTGTGTTTGGCGCCGGCTACGTCTACTGGCCCCGAGCTCTGATTGGTCTATTTCATTATTTCAGTCAGTTTTTTTCACTGACTGCCAGAGGAATTCCGACGATTTTCGGGGCACCAGAATACGTAAGATCGTTCTTATGAGTGTTTTTCAGTTGAGTGTTTCCGAGTCATCAGTTTTGACTGAGTGATTTGCTCTGATTGGATTAAAAGAAACTCGCGAATTTCTCAACCAGTCAGATGCAGAACTAAAACAAATTAATTTTTCCACTTGGTCACTCGTTTCCCTTCGCTTGTCGCCGGCGGCTGCATTTACTAGCTTCGCAATGTGGCTGCTTGAAAGCCGTATTTCCTTCAGAACGCGTGATTGGCGCTGCAATTACTTTAGTTTGGTTTGTAAGACGCTCAATTGATAACGCTATTGATCCTAACGACGTTCCCAAGTCTGTGAATGGAATTAACAAATTGACGTCAGTTTTTTATGCGTCTGTCCTGTTATTGATCATAAATTTCGTCATCACATTGTCAAAGTAGCTGTGGATCCACGAGGCGATAACCGAGTGGATCCGCAAACCACTTTGACAATGTGATGACGAAATTTATGGTCAATAACAGGACAGACGCATAAAAAACTGACGTCAATTTGTTTTTTACGATAACAAAAAGGTAGGAGAGACGAAATTAAGACGAAACGCGAGACCATTATAAATTCATGTGTCTGTCCGTATATTAACCATAAAAATTAGCCAATGAGCGCGCGTGAATTTCTGCAGTTATCGTAAAATCAAAGATTGTCTACAGTCTTTTTATTTTGAGCTGAAAAAGATGAGCCACCATCTTACATTATCAAGTAATGAGTCGAAGATGGGTAGAGAAAAAAACGAACAACTAAAGACTGACAGATATTTTTCTTTTTCAGAACATTTTGGCAATGTCATCCGTTCCCTCTGCCTGGCCAATTCCTATTGGAGAAGAAATCACCTTTCCTAATAACATTATTCCGGATGAAACTACAGACTACAGCTTTTGTAAGGTGAGCCTAAGAAGTCAACAACAACAAGAAAATCTAGTTTCATTTTGTACAAACTTACCCGAGTGATCTCTCTTTTCAGCTAATCAGCTTTCCAAAACCGTTTTACAATGAACCCAAGATTGTCACCACTGCCGAACACGACAAAAACACAATTGAACCGGACAACAATGCCATATCTGAGTGGATCAGGGTAAGAATTAACAAGGCACTCGCGACATCAAGAATAAGTTTCTTAACTGAGGCCTTCCAAGGGAGGTTCTGGTGTCATTTTCTAGCTTGTTTTAGAGGCAGCCCGTCGCAAATTAATTTGCCACGGACAGTGTCGCTGTCGTATGTCGTCACCGTCGCTGTAACAAAATGTCGCCCTTTTTCTGTCAGTTGCTGTCGGTTGTCGATGTTTTGAAAAGAGATTGTCGCCACATTTTGAGGTCATGTCGCCTGTCGGTAAAACCTTTCGAAGGGCTCTTAACTGGCGGGGTATCCATCAATCCAAAAACGAGAATTCTTCTTCAAAAATAATTTCTTAAGGGTGAATTAACAAGCCCATTGTATAATATGTTGACTTGTTAAAACAAGTCCTTAAAAGTCAAGGTTGGACTGATCTACTAAATGTGAAAACCAAATAATCTTTTCCTATTCACCGTTTCAGTCTGTGACCGACACAACCCTGCAGGTCTGTTTGAAGGACATTCAGCGATACGACGCCAGCCATGATCCCATTATTGTCAACTATATGGCTATAGGATGTGAGTACACAAGTCTTAACCCCAATTCATGCTGCTTTTCTTCCTTCACTTTTTTGCGATGGCAGCATCAGTGCATTGCAGCAACAATGCCGGTAACTCGGGCCGATTTTCATCCCTAATATTTTAACGTAAAAGATTGCAAACTGATGTTGTCCAGGCGAGACAGGTGGTAGTCAATTGATCTAAACATTGCCCTCGAAACTCTTAGTTTTTAATGTACCGTGCAACCTGATAATTAAAATCAGTAGAAGAGTGAAGTACGTCGACTTTAAAATTTAGTACTTCCTTGATAGGCTTTGCTTTTGAAGCAAACTTATAATGGTAAGTTTCGAAATACCACGTATAAATATCATAAATCATAAGTGATCAATTATAAACTTGACATAAACTTTAACATTACGTCTGTTTACTTTGCAGATATTGACCCATGCTTTGGAGTTGATTGTGGACCACTCAAGCATTGCGTTGTCAATCAGAAAGACATGACTCATTCCTGTGTTTGCAACGATTGCACTCTTACCTCTGAATCGGACAGTTATAGCCAGCAAGTTTGTGATAGCGACGGCAACACACATAATACCATGTGTGAACTAAACAGGGAGATTTGTCTTGCTACCACCAATGCCACCTGGGAACATGACGGCCCATGTCAACGTAAGTGCGCTCTCCAATCATATTTTTCCCACCATCATAGCAAAACAAAGCATGTCATTTCAACCGCAAAAACAGGTTTTCATTCTCTGATCATTATAATCAACAACGACCCAGAGCCACGCCCAGAAACACAGATTCATCGCACATACGCAGTAACGTTCTTATAACCGTCCTAAGCTGTAAATTGTTTCTTTCGTTTTCTTCAGCTCTCGTGATGGAACTAGGACGCGTGGCTCTCCGTATGAACACCACCGATGTGCAATGTAGAAAGATTTATTTCGATCCTGCAAGTTTTCAGATCGGTGAAGGAAAAATCAACGTGCAAACGTCCATCAACTACTTCAACAGCACTGAAAACTTCGTCCACGACGCAGCCGTTACCTGGGTTGAGAGTGTCACCAACTTAGACTTTGAGCTTTGTGTGCTGAAAGCGGGAAGAGCAGAACGCCCAACGCCGGATCATGGCCTTACGTTCGTGGATTTCATCGCTATCCAGGAGTCGCCAGCCGGAGCAGTAGCGGGACATCTTCCCATGCCAGCCAAATGGTGGGATGGAACCAAGTGCCAGAAATTAGATTTTCAAAAGGTAACAAACGATCCTCTTTGGCTGATCGAATTAAATAGAAAACAACGACAACAGCTGGCAGTGTCCAATGCACAGTTCGACAGACAAACAGCTTTTTCCATGAAAAGATAAGAAACTTCTGGTTCTCTAAACCAATGTAGCTCAAATAATCTGGAGTCAAAATCCAGGGAGTTCAACACTTTAAACTCTAAATTGTGCTATCCAAGTCAAACTTACTTTCTTTGTTTGTTTGTTTGTTTTTTTTTTTTTTTACCAATTCTGACAAATATATTAAGGCAATATAAGCCTTTCAGTTCTCGAAACTCCCGAAAACCTTTCCGGACCAAATAAGCAAAAAGATCAAGTTTGAAATTGTTAAGATTTCATGGCTAGAGACGTCCTTCATTTTTTGAAAGTAGTGAGGAAAACTTTACGGCACCCGAAATCAACCGGAAAATTAACTCTTCGGGCTTTGGTCAAACGGACATCTAGGCATCATGCTGCAACAATTTCCACAGCAACACTCATCTTGTGAGTACCCGATACTGAGAGTTTAAAACAGTTGGTAACAATCCAGTCAAGCAAATTGGGTTTTTTAAGGTTTCCAACAACCTTGCATACTATTTACAGTAACACGATTCAGTTTCATTTGAAACTACAGGGTTTGTTTAACACTACACCTTACGTATTCCTTACTGCCGAACATTCCGTCCTGGGACAAAAACACGATGCCGCTACCGTCTGGGTGGAAAACGTCAACTCCCAGGGATTTGAGGCCTGCTTACGAGAAATGCAGAATTTTGATGGACTCCACGAAAATATCACAGTGGTAAGTTATTTTAATCAAAAAGATAATCAGTATAACTCGTTAATGTTATGTTAGAACATACTGAGGAAGTTAGTTACCGTTTCGGTGGATTTAAAGGCGACCACTCATTACAATACTCATAGCTCACTCAAATGAGCATTTAATACAAACCCTAATACTTAGTAAGTGGGAACCAGCTTTAAAAGTTAAAAAAACGCGCTTTTTACTTAACTTCCTGTTCCTACAAATAAATTAACAAGCTTTCGTTAACAAAGGCTAATTAAAACATGGGCTGTGAGAGGATAAACCCCGACAAGATTCCATAAATTAACTTATCTCTATTTATTTCCAGAACTGGATTGCCTATGAATCGCTACAAAACGCTGCTAAGCTCAATAGCAGTCAACAAAAAGTGGACTTCCCAAATGATGATCAGCCAAAGGAAGGTTATCATAACGCCTTCTGCCAGGTAAGATTTTTGCCCCCAGCTCAATGAAGAGGCTCTGCAACTTAAGGCAATTTTCAAGGCGCATCAGATGCTCATAAAAACTATAGTGAATGATCACAATAACCACTTACAACCGGCGGTAGAACAAGATAAAAAGAAATAAAGCGAAGCCAAAGAAGCATGGATGGATAGCAAAGGACAAAATTGGAACGGATTGCATTTAGCTTTTCTTGAAGAAAAGCGGCCATTTCAAGTTTCATAACCTCCTGAATGTGTATACAGAACGGTATTCAGTGTACTAAGAGAATTAACTTTCATCTCCATCGACTTACCAATACGGCTAAAATACACCTGAGTAATTCGCTTTCAGTCTAACAATACACCGTATTCATAAATGGCGGACAATAAATTATTTTGTATTTATGAAAATTAGCCTACCAAACCTCGTTAGCGTGTGCTGAATTGAAAAGATTCTCTCTGAAATGAGGCTTGGAGGTGTAATTTACATGAACACAAAAGAATAACAAAGTAGGCGCCATTTTTTAAAACGGCGTACAACAAATCTTATCCTCAGGATGAACAATTACCACATACCTACACCAGTGTGCCCACAGTGATTGTGTCAGCGGCTCACATGTCGGAGGGCTTCCCCAGTCATATGGAACCAGAGTACAACAGCATCGCTTCATGGATTGAGGTAATCCACTATATAATCTTTGTTTGTAAAACAAACGGCCAAATTCCCTCAACGGCCAAATTCCCTCAGCTCAGAAAGTCTACAAACGTAGGACACCATAACAAATGTACTTGGAAGTAATCCATCTTAAACGATCGGAATTGAAACACTAAACTTTCCGTGAACCCAACCGTGACTAGTGACCGTGGAACTAAAGGAATAGTCGACAATAACCACGGGAAAAGAAACAAGCAAAAGTCCCAAAAACCCCAAGGCGTGTGGTGAAAAACAGACCTTCAACTAAGGCTTTCACCACCGTCAATTTCATTAACGCAACACACCGAGTCCTATTTCCAGAACATCGGAAGGTTGTCTTCTACAGAAAAACATCGGAATTTCTTATTTCAAAAAACATACTCAACAAAGTAGTTTTTTTAATACTGAAAAATTGAAACTTGTCTTTCCCCAGTCTGTCAACACCACTTACTACCGATTGTGTGTGAAGGAGATTCACAAACCGAACGGATACGATCCTGTGAAAGTAACGACGTTAATAATTGGTGAGTGTTATATCAAGCAATTAATTTTAAGTGACCGGCATTCTCAAGACTTCAATGTACCGAAGTTTGTTGATTTTCCAACAATCAGAATTCCAAACATAGTATTGGGCACTCTACATAAAAGTTCTTTTCAAAGCCATTTTTTCCTCTTTGGTATGGCCTTTTAGGAAGGCCACATTTTTCACCCAAAGCCGGATACAGAAACTCCCCACAATTTCAGTACAAAAGAAGTTAGGCACACAGCTTTGGCAGGATTTGTTTTAACTAATTATTTTTAACATGAAAACCCTAGAATAAGTTTCTTCTTTAAAAGAACACAAAAGCGCAAGGTCACCTCTTTCGCGTTGTGAACGAATCTGATCCAGGCAATTTTAGTTTTACTTGATGCTATCATTAAAGCAAGTAAACATTGCACGCCTCAACATCAAAATTTGCAACAAAGACGCACACTAAAAATAACTCATCTCTTCACAGGTTCCTGAGGACACCACGCTGAATCTTGAAAAAAGAAACTTCAAGAGAGTCAACTTTAAATTTATAGCAATGATTTATTTATCAAATTTGCAAATCAATTAGTGTTGAAAAGCAGAAGTAAATACAATAAATATCATTCAAAACAAATTTCACCGCTCCTGTTAACTGACATTCATATAACAGTACCGATCGTCACAAGAGGACCGAGTCCCTTCCAAGACAAGCGAATTGGCTTCAGAAACATTGGCCGAGTTCATATCAGAGACGGAAAACCGTCTTGGACGCGAAACTAGTCTATAGAAGGAAAACTCGTCTGGTATGAATCCGGTTACGGACGAGTTTCCGGTCTCAAATTAATCCGTCTATTTTGCCATCTAAACCGATCGGAAACTAAGACGGGAAATTCGTCTGAGACAGAAAATCGTGTTAAATTCACATTAGACGCGAAAATCGACGACGTTTTTGCGAGGTTAGGCCCCTAACCATATGCTGCAGATCCCTTTCGTACTCACAGCTCAGTTCCAGTTACCATGATATAAGATTTCGAGCAATATATAATGAAACTGTAACCCGTGGTGTCCTCCATATTGTACGCAATAGAGTAGACCGGAAGTAGACGGTTCCAAACATTGGCGCATGCGTATTTGCTAAAATTAAAATTCTCACAACATGAGTTGCCTTGCAAGATTAGGAACCTTAAGATCTACCACGGCGACGTCAACGACAACGCCACAAAACAATGATATGGTTCGTTAAAAGAGGAAAAATAATCGTGCTGCACGTGCAGCACGCATGATAGTTCGTATTTTTGCGGTACTCTGCATAATGACCCCGTGAAATCACCAAATTTGTGGTTGTGACGACAGTGTGTGCATGCATCAGAATCTTTTATTCTGTTTTCACTCTAAAACCGCTGGTACCAATTTCTTTTTGGGATACTTCGCTACTATTGTAAGAGTTAAACGAGGTGGAAAAATCGCGAAAGACTTAAATTGTGCAAAATTACATTTGAGGGGACGTTTTCCTTGACGTCCACGTCGTAAATCTTGAGGTCCTTATCACAATACACCAACCTCCGTTGGCGTCTCTGAGTACTCCTTGACACGCTCCACAGCCACGTTTGTTTCCACGTCACTGGTCATGCGTACCATCCAGTTCAATGTGGTGGTTACCTTCGGAAAACACAAGATAAAAAATTGGATGGAATCAATAAACTCGCTTATTGATTTTTCAATAGAGTGACACCTACTTTGCGTTTTTATTACAGAGCTCAGTAATTGGCCGAAAAATCTGACTCACTCTGGGCCAATTAAAAGAGCACAACCAAAATCATTTTCCCTTGCTTAGCGTCGGCTTCACAAACTGGCTTTGGCCTTAAAATACTCAGCTGAGATTTCTCCAGCAGCTAATGACATATTTAGTAACAAACTAGACCTACCTGAGGGACATACGAGATAGACAAACCAACTAGTCCACTTTGCAGGGAATCGCGGTTAGTAAGAGAAAACAAAGCCGCGGAAAATGTGCCAAGGTTTCCTACAAACTATAACTGAAGTGCTAACCACCTGAAAAGGAAACGAAGTCAGATTCTTGTCAAATCAGCACAAAGCTCATTCCGCCTTTAAAATTGTCGCCTGGTGTTCCTTTTTTACCTGTTGGATCACTGGAGAGCAGTGAGCCACTTAATTTTCATCCGCAATGTAGCAGTTATCGTGGATAAAGCGTTTTTGCTGACCAAATGCCCGGAAGTTGGTTGTTCCGTTGACAGTTTCCAAGAAACTGTTGTAAATTGGTGAGCGGCTGACGGATTCGATTATCTTGTCTCCTCTACTTCTGTCTTAAATTGGCGAGAGCTTGACGCATACACTCGCTGTCAATAAAGAAACAAATGACAGCGAAAAAAAAATTGAGAGGAAGTCACAACACCTGGAAACATGGGCGTGATCCATTGCGCGAAATTTTAAGTAAGCGTTAAGAACAGGACGGCAAAAATGGAACGAAACGCAGACCGCCGGTGCAGAGCGTGCAGAGCCCTTCAGTTGAGGTTTGTTTTTGCTCGTAAACCTACTGCTTTGTGGTGTTTTTGTTGTCTTGGACGTCGGGGTTTCCTAAGCTTCTTATATACCTCTTACTAACCGAGTTCGTTCGTTCGCACTTGGCCGGGACATGAAGTGGAGAAAACAAGGTGTCGTACTTGCAGTACTGGGCCGAGTAGTTCCAAGGCTAGCGCTAACCCTGCGGTTAACTGTTTCTCATTTTGAGCTTGGACGGCCTGAGGCCAAACCGTCATCACCTAATTTGCCTTACCGCATCATTTTTGAAATAGTACAAGCAACACCGTTTGTAAATGATCTACTGAATGTAGACATAGCATTTCTGTTAAGTTCATTTGTTTCTATAAACACTGTGACTGTTGGCAGCCACTCATCAGCGCATCCCGCGTGAACGCCTCCAGGCGTCTTGTTAGTTTTAGAAAGGCTCTCGAGATAGGTTCTCGTACCGGCACTTGAAATATGCAATAAAACGGCATCGTTTTCATAGCGGCGAACTGTAAAAGCGTGCATCCAATGCATTTATCCGAAGACAGATTTAGAGCAGTTTTCAATTGAGTGTCGAAAAACCGAAACCAAAGCAATTAAGGATTGCGTTCTGAAGCAAACGCACCTTTTTCAGTCGACTACAAAACAAAGCAATTCACGAATTGGTTTTACCAGCCAATCAGAACGCAAAGCAAGTCATGGCAGCCGGCGCCCCGCGCGGGAAAACGACAGTATCTGATTGGTTGAAAAGTTTACGCATCTTTTGATCCAATCAGAGCAAACCAAAGGCAACGCAATTGTGCAATTACTTTCGACAGTCAACTGAAAACCGCCCTAAAAACAAATCTATTCAGGGAAGAGATGAGTCAAAACGGTAATGAAGGAGAAGGCTCCAAGTCGATAACAAGATAAAGTCTCCCCAAAATACCACTTTTATTTTGAATTTTTTCACTCTAGCTTACTAAAAGGTTAACACCGGTATTAAACACTTTTTTGTTTACAATTTGGGCTGATAAAAACTCACCCTACCACCCAAGCAACCAAGACAGAGAAGCAAATGCTTTGGTGAGAACCTACATGTCACAACAGGGTGCTTATGACTAATGAGTGTTTTCAAATCGCACAGTTCTGAAGGAATGTTATGAATACAAGATGACAGTTCATCGCATTCGGAACTGAAACCAAGGATTCTGGCAGAATTGCCAAATGGCGAGCAAATAATTCTACCATCACTGCTAAAGCAGTGTTCCTTTATGTAGCCTTTTGCAACATTAGGCTCCTGTATGCTGTGTGTGAGGCGTCGTGGGAGAGAACTGTATGCTTCACCTGAGAACAAGATAAATCAAGAACAAGTTGTGAATACTAGTGAACCTAATTCAATGACCTAGCTTTTAAGACCGTCGTGTGGTAGAGCATCTGAATCACAAGGTCATAGGAAGTGCGATTATTGCTCTGGCTCTAAATCGCTAGACGTGAATAAATTTCATTATACATGTGATGGTATGCCTGTGACTTGAGGTCAAGTGTCTTCGAACCTTGCATGCGGCCATGAAAACTTGTTGTTGTTCCTTTTCAATTTGTCGTTATTGTGGCTTGGAGGCCCTTATCGTTACAATACAGTTGCTTGCTATTAACTTCCCAAAACCATAATAGGATATATTGATAGTATTTCCCATCATCGTTGTAGTCATAAACCACCCCTGGGTGAAGTGATACAATGTGCAGCAAAGTTCCTTGTCTTAGGAAACAACAAGAAAGCAGAATAACGCCTCAAACCTCTAACATGCCAACTGTTACAATGACACATTCATGTGTGATGTTGCTTTGAACACAGGCTTTGTTTTAATCAGGTCAGAAGCCTATTTTCGAAGAAGCCCTGCCCTGCTGAGTCCATGTTGACAGTGACAGACAGTCGTCATTAGCCTGGGTTTCATTACACCTTCAGGGGTTAATTTATCTCAAAATTGGACACACCACCAACAGGTCACCATTAAGTGTAGCCTCAGAGAAAATTGAACAACTTCCTCTCACTTATTTTAAGACCTGTCACCATTTTGCAAAAGTCTTTAAAATTTCAGGCTTGGAAAGCCCCTTGTAAAACTGCAATCTGCATATTTTTTAGCTTGCTAACAGCACAGGGGTTATGCAAATTACACTACTTGAAAGACCTCCTTTCCTGGAAGCTTACCAGTCTTAGGCTCAGCGACGTCCTGAATATCATGGAGTACAGTCCACTCATTCCTTGAATTCCTGCAAGTGTATCTTGCAAGAGTACACCAGCCATGTGGATGGACCTCCAGGGATGAAATGCA